>JAPWTK010000457.1:0-354582 GCA_029963805.1 Aromia moschata
ATCAGGAGTGCAGAAACACCTCTATTTCATTTTTCTTTCCAAGGGAATGTCTAATTTTTAATGAACAATTCTGCTCCTGGTACCAGGAACACAGAAGTGCGGGAGAGGTATTTTACGAATTATCAGGAGTTCAGAAACACCTCTGTTTAATTTTCTTTTTCAAGCAAACGTTTAATTTTAAATGAAAATTTCTGCTCCTGGTATTAGGAACACAGAAGTGCGAGGGAGGTATTTTACGAATTATCAGGAGTGCAGAAACAACTCTATTTAATTTTTCTTTCCAAGGGATTGTAAAATTTTTAATGAAAAATTCTGCTCCTGGTACCAGGAACACAGAAGTGCGAGGAGGTATTTTACGAATTATCAGGAGTGCAGAAACAACTCTATTTAATGTTTCTTTTCAAGAGAACGTTTAATTTAAAATTGAAATTTCTGCTCCTGGTATTAGGAACACAGAAGTGCGAGGAGGTATTTTACGAATTATCAGGAGTGCAGAAACACCTCTGTTTAATTTTCTTTTTCAAGCGAACGTTTAATTTTAAATGAAAAATTCTGCTCCTGGTACCAGGAACACAGAAGTGCGAGGAGGTATTTTACGATATTATCAGGAGTACAGGATCACCTATGTTTAATTTTTCTTATCAAGAGAACGTTTAATGTAATATTGAAATTTCTGCTCCTGGTATTAGGAACACAGAAGTTCGAGGAGGTATTTAACAAAATATCAGGAGTACAGGAACACCTCTGTTTAATTTTTTCTCCAAGCGAATGTTTAATTTTATATTAAAATTCCAGCTCTTGCTACCAGGAACACAGAAGTGCGAGGAGGTATTTAACAAAATATCAGGAGTACAGGAACACCTCTTCGTTTCGACTTTCTAAACGACTTGTGTTTAATTTAAAATATAAAATTTCTGCTCCTGGTATCAGGAACACAGAAGTGCGAGGAGGTATTTAACAAAATATCAGGAGTAAAGGAACACCTCTGTTTAACTTTTCTTTCCAAGCGATTGTTTAATTTATATTAAAATTCCAGCTCCTGGTACCAGGAACACAGAAGTGCGAGGAGGTATTTAACAAAATATCAGGAGTACAGGAATTCCTCTCCTTTTCAACTTTTGAAACGACTTGCGTTTAATTTAAGATTAGAATTTCTGCTCCTGGTATCAGGAGCACAGAAGTGCGAGGAGGTATTTAATAGAATATCAGGAGTACAGGAACACCTCTGTTTAATTTTTCTTTCCAAGAGAAAGGTTAATTTTATATTAAAATTCCTGCGCCTGGTACCAGGAACACAGAAGTGCGAGGAGGTATTTTACGAATTATCAGGAGTACAGAAACACCTCTGTTTAATTTTTCTCTCCAAGCGAATGTTTAATTTTATATTAAAATTCCAGCTCTTGCTACCAGGAACACAGAAGTGCGAGGAGGTATTTAACAAACTATCAGGAGTACAGGAACACCTCTGTTTAATTTTTTTTTTCCAAGCGAATGTTTAATTTTATATTAAAATTCCTGCTCCTGGTACCAGGAACACAGAAGTGCGAGGGAGGTATTTTACGAATTATCAGGAGTACAGAAACACCTATGTTTAATTTTTCTCTCCATGGGAATGTTTAATTTAATATTGAAATTTCTGCTCCTGGTATTAGTAACACAGAAGTGCGAGGAGGTATTTTACGAATTATCAGGAGGACAGAAACACCTATGTTTAATTTTTCTCTCCATGGGAATGTTTAATTTAATATTGAAATTTCTGCTCCTGGTATTAGGAACACAGAAGTGCGAGGAGGTATTTTACGAATTATCAGGAGTACAGAAACACCTCTGTTTAATTTTTATTTCCAAGGGAATGTCAAAATTTTAATGAAAAATTCTGCTCCTGGTACCAGGAACACAGAAGTACGAGGAGGTATTTTACGAATTATCAGGAGTGCAGAAACACCTCTGTTTTATTTTCTTTTTCAAGCGAAAGTTTAATTTTAAATGAAAATTTCTGCTCCTGGTATTAGGAACACAGAAGTGCGAGGAGGTATTTTACGAATAATCAGGAGTGCAGAAACACCTCTATTTAATTTTTCTTTCCAAGGGAATGTCAAATTTTTAATGAAAAATTCTGCTCCTGGTACCAGGAACACAGAAGTGCGAGGAGGTATTTTACGAATAATCAGGAGTGCAGAGTGCACATATATAAAGAATGTCTCTTATTATATTTTTTAGTTTTCTTACCTTATGTTTAACATTGTATCGATTTTGCTAAGCTATATCCTGTAGAAAGAGCCGTAAGAGAAACAAGGTCTCAACACCGGACACTCAATATAATATCTCGGCGTCAAAACCTATGTTCACTATGGTGCTCGTGGTAGGTCCTCCTTCATGAACAGGAGTACAGGAACACCTCTCCGTTTCGACTTTCTAAACGACTTGTGTTTAATTTAAAATATAAAATTTCTGCTCCTGGTATCAGGAACACAGAAGTGCGAGGAGGTATTTAACAAAATATCAGGAGTACAGGAACACCTCTGTTTAATTTTTCTTTCCAAGCGAATGCTTAATTTTATATTAAAATTCCTGCTCCTGGTACCAGGAACACAGAAGTGCGAGGAGGTATTTTACGTATTATCAGGAGTACAGAAACACCTCTGTTTAATTTTTCTCTCCAAGCGAATGTTTAATTTTATATTAAAATTCCTGCTCCTGCTACCAGGAACATAGAAGTGCGAGGAGGTATTTTACGTATTATCGGGAGTGCAGAAACACCTCTGTTTAATTTTTTCTCTCCAAGCGAATGTTTAATTTTATATTAAAATTCCTGCTCCTGCTACCAGGAACATAGAAGTGCGAGGAGGTATTTTACGTATTATCAGGAGTACAGAAACACATCTGTTTAATTTTTCTGTTTCAAGCGAATGCTTAATATTATGTTGAAATTTCTGCTCCTGGTATCAGGAACACAGAAGTGCGAGGAGGTATTTTACGAATTATCGGGAGTGCAGAAACACGTCTGTTTAACTTTTCTTTAAAAGCGAATGTTTAATTTTATATTAAAATTCCTGCTCCTGGTACCAAGAACACAGAAGTGCGAGGAGGTATTTTACGAATTATCAGGAGTACAGAAACAACTCTATTTAATTTTTCTTTCCAAGGGAATGTCAAATTTTTAATGAAAAATTCTGCTCCTGGTACCAGGAACACAGAAGTACGAGGAGGTATTTTACGAATTATCAGGAGTACAGAAACACCTCTGTTTAATTTTCTTTTTTAAGCGAACGTTTAATTTTAAATGAAAATTTCTGCTCCTGGTATTAGGAACACAGAAGTGCGAGGAGGTATTTTACGAATTTTCAGGAGTGCAGAAACAACTCTATTAAATTTTTCTTTCCAAGGGAATGTAAAATTTTTAATGAAAAATTCTGCTCCTGGTACCAGGAACACAGAAGTGCGAGGAGGTATTTTACGAATTATCAGGAGTGCAGAAACAACTCTATTTAATGTTTCTTTTCAAGAGAACGTTTAATTTAAAATTGAAATTTCTGCTCTTGGTATTAGGAACACAGAAGTGCGAGGAGGTATTTTACGAATTATCAGGAGTGCAGAAACACCTCTGTTTAATTTTCTTTTTCAAGCGAACGTTTAATTTTAAATGAAAATTTCTGCTCCTGGTATTAGGAACACAGAAGTGCGAGGAGGTATTTTACCAATTATCAGGAGTGCAGAAACAACTCTATTTAATTTTTCTTTCCAAAGGAATGTCAAATTTTTAATGAGAAATTCTGCTCATGGTACCAGGAACACAGAAGTGCGAGGAGGTATTTTACGAATTATCAGGAGTACAGGATCACCTATGTTTAATTTTTCTTTTCAAGCGAACGTTTAATTTTAAATGAAAATTTCTGCTCCTGGTACTAGGAACACAGAAGTGCGAGGAGGTATTTTACGAATTATCAGGAGTACAGAAACACCTCTGTTTAATTTTCTTTTTCAAGCGAACGTTTAATTTTAAATCAAAATTTCTGCTCCTGGTATTAGGAACACAGAAGTGCGAGGAGGTATTTTACGAATTATCAGGAGTACAGGATCACCTATGTATAATTTTTTTCAAGCGAACGTTTAATTTTGAATGAAAATTTCTGCTCCTGGTACTAGGAACACAGAAGTGCGAGGAGGTATTTTACGAATTATCAGGAGTACAGAAACACCTCTGTTTAATTTTTCTTTCCAAGAGAATGTAAAATTTTTAATGAAAAATTCTGCTCCTGGTAAAAGGAACACATAAGTGCGAGGAGGTATTTTACGAATTATCAGGAGTACAGGATCACCTATGTTTAATTTTTCTTTTCAAGCGAACGTTTAATTTTAAATGAAAATTTCTGCTCCTGGTACTAGGAACACAGAAGTGCGAGGAGGTATTTTACGAATTATCAGGAGTACAGAAACACCTCTGTTTAATTTTCTTTTTCAAGCGAACGTTTAATTTTAAATGAAAATTTCTGCTCCTGGTATTAGGAACACAGAAGTGCGAGGAGGTATTTTACGAATTATCAGGAGTGCAGAAACAACTCATTTAATTTTTTTCCAAGGGAAAATAGTGTAATGAAAAAATTCTGCTCCTGGTACCAGGAACACAGAAGTGCGAGGAGGCATTTTACGAATTATCAGGAGTGCAGAAACAACCTCCTATTTAATTCTTCTTCCAAGGGAATGTCAAATTTTTAATGAAAAATTCTGCTCCTGGTACCAGGAACACAGAAGTGCGAGGAGGTATTTTACGAATTATCAGGAGTACAGAAACACCTCTGTTTAATTTTCTTTTTCAATCGAACGTTTAACTTTAAATGAAAATTTCTGCTCCTGGTATTAGGAACACAGAAGTGCGATGAGGTATTTTACGAATTATCAGGAGTGCAGAAACAACTCTATTTAATTTTTTTTTCCAAGGGAATGTAAAATTTTTAATGAAAATTCTGCTCCTGGTACCAGGAACACAGAAGTGAGGAGGTATTTTACGAATTATCAGGAGTGCAGAAACAACTCTATTTATTCTTCTTTCCAAGGGAATGTCAAATTTTTAATGAAAAATTCTGCTCCTGGTACCAGGAACACAGAAGTGCGAGGAGGTATTTTACGAATTATCAGGAGTACAGAAAAACACCTCTGTTTAATTTTTTTTTTCAAGCGAACGTTTAATTTTAAATGAAAATTTCTGCTCCTGGTATTAGGAACACAGAAGTGCGAGGAGGTATTTTACGAATTATCAGGAGTGCAGAAACCTCTGTTTAATTTTCTTTTTCAAGCGAACGTTTAATTTTAAATGAAAATTTCTGCTCCTGGTATTAGGAACACAGAAGTGCGAGGAGGTATTTTACGAATTATCAGGAGTGCAGAAACACCTCTGTTTAATTTTTCTTTTCAAGAGAACGTTTAATTTAATATTGAAATTTCTGCTCCTGGTATTAGGAACACAGAAGTGCGAGGAGGTATTTTACGAATTATCAGGAGTGCAGAAACTACTCTCTTTAATTTTTTCTTTCCAAGGGAATGTCAAATTTTAAATGAAAAATTCTGCTCCTGGTATCAGGAACACAGAAGTGCGAGGGAGGTATTTTACGAATTATCAGGAGTACAGAAACACCTCTGTTTAATTTTTCTTTTCAAGAGAACGTTTAATTTAATATTGAAATTTCTGCTCCTGGTATTAGGAACACAGAAGTGCGAGGAGGTATTTTACGAATTATCAGAAGTGCAGAAACAATTCTATTTAATTTTTCTTTCCAAGGGAATTTCAAATTTTTAATGAAAAATTCTGCTCCTGGTACCAGGAACACAGAAGTGCGAGGAGGTATTTTACGAATTATCAGGAGTACAGAAACACATCTGTTTAATTTTTCTTTCCAAGGGAATGTTTAATTTCATATTGAAATTTCTGCTCCTGGTATTAGGAACACAGAAGTGCGAGGAGGTATTTTAAGAGTTATCAGGAGTACAGAAACACATTTGTTTAATTTTTCTTTTTTCAAGCGATCGTTTAATTTTAAATGAAAAATTCTGCTCCTGGTACCAGGAACACAGAAGTGCGAGGAGGTATTTTACGAATTATCAGGAGTACAGAAACACCTCTGTTTAATTTTCTTTTTCAAGCGAACGTTTAATTTTAAATGAAAATTTCTGCTCCTGGTATTAGGAACACAGAAGTGCGAGGAGGTATTTTACGAATTATCAGGAGTACAGAAACACCTCTGTTTAATTTTCTTTTCAAGAGAACGTTTAATTTAATATTGAAATTTCTGCTCCGGGTATAAGGAACACAGAAGTTCGAGGAGGTATTTTACGAATTATCAGGAGTGCAGAAACAACTCTATTTAATTTTTCTTTCCAAGGGAATGTCAAATTTTTAATGAAAAATTCTGCTCCTGGTACCAGGAACATAGAAGTGCGAGGAGGTATTTTACGAATTATCAGGAGTACAGAAACACCTCTGTTTAATTTTCTTTTCAAGCGATCGTTTAATTTTAAATGAAAAATTCTGCTCCTGGTACCAGGAACACAGAAGTGCGAGGAGGTATTTTACGAATTATCAGGAGTACAGAAACACCTCTGTTTAATTTTCTTTTTCAAGCGAACGTTTAATTTTAAATGAAAATTTCTGCTCCTGGTATTAGGAACACAGAAGTGCGAGGAGGTATTTTACGAATTATCAGGAGTGCAGAAACAACTCTATTTAATTTTTCTTTCCAAGGGAATGTCAAATTTTTAATGAAAAATTCTGCTCCTGGTACCAGGAACACAGAAGTGCGAGGAGGTATTTTACGAATTATCAGGAGTACAGAAACACCTCTGTTTAATTTTCTTTTTCAAGCGAACGTTTAATTTTAAATGAAAATTTCTGCTCCTGGTATTAGGAACACAGAAGTGCGAGGAGGTATTTTACGAATTATCAGAAGTGCAGAAACAACTCTATTTAATTTTTCTTTCCAAGGGAATGGCAAATTTTTAATGAACAATTCTGCCAATGGTACCAGGAACACAGAAGTGCGAGGAGGTATTTTTACGAATTATCAGGAGTACAGAAACACCTCTATTTAATTTTCTGTTTCAAGCGAACGTTTAATTTTAAATGAAAATTTCTGCTCCTGGTATTAGGAACACAGAAGTGCGAGGAGGTATTTTTACGAATTATCAGGAGTGCAGAAACAACTCTATTTAATTTTTCTTTCCAAGGGAATGTCAAATTTTTAATGAAAAATTCTGCTCCTGGTACCAGGAACACAGAAGTGCGAGGAGGTATTTTACGAATTATCAGGAGTACAGAAACACCTCTGTTTAATTTTCTTTTTCAAGCGAACGTTTAATTTTAAATGAAAAATTCTGCTCCTGGTACCAGGAACACAGAAGTGCGAGGAGGTATTTTACGAATTATCAGGAGTACAGAAATACCTCTGTTTAATTTTCTTTTTCAAGCGAACGTTTAATTTTAAATGAAAATTTCTGCTCCTGGTATTAGGAACACAGAAGTGTGAGGAGGTATTTTACGAATTATCAGGAGTACAGAAACACCTCTGTTTAGTTTTTCTTTCAAAGGGAATGTTTGATTTAATTTTGAAATATCTGCTCCTGGTATTAGGAACACAGAAGTGCGAGGAGGTATTTTACGAATTATCAGGAGTACAGAAACACCTCTGTTTAATTTTCTTTTTCAAGAGAACGTTTAATTTAATATTGAAATTTCTGCTCCGGGTATTAGGAACACAGAAGTTCGAGGAGGTATTTTACGAATTATCAGGAGTGCAGAAACAACTCTATTTAATTTTTCTTTTCCAAGGGAATGTCAAATTTTTAATGAAAAATTCTGCTCCTGGTACCAGGAACATAGAAGTGCGAGGAGGTATTTTACGAATTATCAGGAGTACAGAAACGCCTCTGTTTAATTTTCTCTTTTCAAGCGATCGTTTAATTTTAAATGAAAAATTCTGCTCCTGGTACCAGGAACACAGAAGTGCGAGGAGGTATTTTACGAATTATCAGGAGTACAGAAACACCTCTGTTTAATTTTCTTTTTCAAGCGAACGTTTAATTTTAAATGAAAATTTCTGCTCCTGGTATTAGGAACACAGAAGTGCGAGGAGGTATTTTACGAATTATCAGGAGTGCAGAAACAACTCTATTTAATTTTTCTTTCCAAGGGAATGTCAAATTTTTAATGAAAAATTCTGCTCCTGGTACCAGGAACACAGAAGTGCGAGGAGGTATTTTACGAATTATCAGGAGTACAGAAACACCTCTGTTTAATTTTCTTTTTCAAGCGATCGTTTATTTTAAATGAAAAATTCTGCTCCTGGTACCAGGAACACAGAAGTGCGAGGAGGTATTTTACGAATTATCAGGAGTACAGAAACACCTCTGTTTAAATTTCTTTTTCAAGCGAACGTTTAATTTTAAATGAAAATTTCTGCTAATGGTATTAGGAACACAGAAGTGCGAGGAGGTATTTTACGAATTATCAGGAGTGCAGAAACAACTCTATTTAATTTTTCTTTCCAAGGGAATGTCAAATTTTTAATGAAAAATTCTGCTCCTGGTACCAGGAACACAGAAGTGCGAGGAGGTATTTTACGAATTATCAGGAGTACAGAAACACCTCTGTTTAATTTTCTTTTCAAGCGATCATTTAATTTTAAATGAAAAAATTCTGCTCCTGGTACCAGGAACACAGAAGTGTGAGGAGGTATTTTACGAATTATCAGGAGTACAGAAACACCTCTGTTTAATTTTTCTTTCAAAGGGAATGTTTAATTTAATTTTGAAATATCTGCTCCTGGTATTAGGAACACAGAAGTGCGAGGAGGTATTTTACGAATTATCAGGAGTACAGAAATACCTCTGTTTAAATTTTCTTTTCAAGAGAACGTTTAATTTAATATTGAAATTTCTGCTCCGAGGTATTAGGAACACAGAAGTTCGAGGAGGTATTTTACGAATTATCAGGAGTGCAGAAACAACTCTATTTAATTTTTCTTTCCAAGGGAATGTCAAATTTTTAATGAAAAATTCTGCTCCTGGTACCAGGAACACAGAAGTGCGAGGAGGTATTTTACGAATTATCAGGAGTACAGAAACACCTCTGTTTAATTTTCTTTTTCAAGCGATCGTTTAATTTTAAATGAAAAATTCTGCTCCTGGTACCAGGAACACAGAAGTGCGAGGAGGTATTTTACGAATTATCAGGAGTACAGAAACACCTCTGTTTAATTTTCTTTCAAGCGAACGTTTAATTTTAAATGAAAATTTCTGCTCCTGGTATTAGGAACACAGAAGTGCGAGGAGGTATTTTACGAATTATCAGGAGTACAGAAACACCTCTGTTTAATTTTCTTTTCAAGAGAACGTTTAATTTAATATTGAAATTTCTGCTCCGGGTATTAGGAACACAGAAGTTCGAGGAGGTATTTTACGAATTATCAGGAGTGCAGAAACAACTCTATTTATTTTTTTTCTTTCCAAGGGAATGTCAAATTTTTAATTGAAAAATTCTGCTCCTGGTACCAGGAACATAAAAGTGCGAGGAGGTATTTTACGAATTATCAGGAGTACAGAAACACCTCTGTTTAATTTTCTTTTCAAGAGAACGTTTAATTTAATATTGAAATTTCTGCTCCGGGTATTAGGAACACAGAAGTTCGAGGAGGTATTTTACGAATTATCAGGAGTGCAGAAACAACTCTATTTAATTTTTCTTTCCAAGGGAATGTCAAATTTTTAATGAAAAATTCTGCTCCTGGTACCAGGAACACAGAAGTACGAGGAGGTATTTTACGAATTATCAGGAGTGCAGAAACACCTCTATTTCATTTTCTTTCCAAGGGAATGTCTAATTTTTAATGAACAATTCTGCTCCTGGTACCAGGAACACAGAAGTGCGAGGAGGTATTTTACGAATTATCAGGAGTTCAGAAACACCTCTGTTTAATTTTCTTTTCAAGCAAACGTTTAATTTTAAATGAAAATTTCTGCTCCTGGTATTAGGAACACAGAAGTGCGAGGAGGTATTTTACGAATTATCAGGAGTGCAGAAACAACTCTATTTAATTTTTCTTTCCAAGGGAATGTAAAATTTTTAATGAAAAATTCTGCTCCTGGTACCAGGAACACAGAAGTGCGAGGAGGTATTTTACGAATTATCAGGAGTGCAGAAACAACTCTATTTAATGTTTCTTTTCAAGAGAACGTTTAATTTAAAATTGAAATTTCTGCTCCTGGTATTAGGAACACAGAAGTGCGAGGAGGTATTTTACGAATTATCAGGAGTGCAGAAACACCTCTGTTTAATGTTCTTTTCAAGCGAACGTTTAATTTTAAATGAAAAAATTCTGCTCCTGGTACCAGGAACACAGAAGTGCGAGGAGGTATTTTACGAATTATCAGGAGTACAGGATCACCTATGTTTAATTTTTCTTTTCAAGAGAACGTTTAATGTAATATTGAAATTTCTGCTCCTGGTATTAGGAACACAGAAGTTCGAGGAGGTATTTAACAAAATATCAGGAGTACAGGAACACCTCTGTTTAATTTTTTCTCTCCAAGCGAATGTTTAATTTTATATTAAAATTCCAGCTCTTGCTACCAGGAACACAGAAGTGCGAGGAGGAATTTAACAAAATATCAGGAGTACAGGAACACCTCTTCGTTTCGACTTTCTAAACGACTTGTGTTTAATTTAAAATATAAAATTTCTGCTCCTGGTATCAGGAACACAGAAGTGCGAGGAGGTATTTAATAGAATATCAGGAGTAAAGGAACACCTCTGTTTAACTTTTCTTTCCAACGTTGTTTAATTTTATATTAAAATTCCAGCTCCTGTCAAAAGTGCGAGGAGGTTCAAAGAAGCCTCTCCTTTTTTGAAACGCTTGGTTTAATTTAAGATTAGAATTTCTGCTCCTAGGAGCAAGAGTGGGGAGGTATTTAATGAAATCAGGGAAGGAACACCTCATTCTCAATTTTCTTTCCAAGAGAATGGTTAATTTTATATTAAAATTCCTGCGCCTGGTACCAGGAACACAGAAGTGCGAGGAGGTATTTTACGAATTATCAGGAGTACAGAAACACCTCTGTTTAATTTTTCTCTCCAAGCGAATGTTTAATTTTATATTAAAATTCCAGCTCTTGCTACCAGGAACACAGAAGTGCGAGGAGGTATTTAACAAAACTATCAGGAGTACAGGAACACCTCTGTTTAATTTTTCTTTCCAAGCGAATGTTTAATTTTATATTAAAATTCCTGCTCCTGGTACCAGGAACACAGAAGTGCGAGGAGGTATTTTACGAATTATCAGGAGTACAGAAACACCTGTTTAATTTTTCTCTCCATGGGAATGTTTAATTTAATATTGAAATTTCTGCTCCTGGTATTAGTAACACAGAAGTGCGAGGAGGTATTTTACGAATTATCAGGAGGACAGAAACACCTATGTTTAATTTTTCTCTCCATGGGAATGTTTAATTTAATATTGAAATTTCTGCTCCTGGTATTAGGAACACAGAAGTGCGAGGAGGTATTTTACGAATTATCAGGAGTACAGAAACACCTCTGTTTAATTTTTATTTCCAAGGGAATGTCAAAATTTTAATGAAAAATTCTGCTCCTGGTACCAGGAACACAGAAGTACGAGGAGGTATTTTACGAATTATCAGAAGTACAGAAACACCTGTTTAATTTTTCTTTCCAAGAGAATGGTTAATTTTATATTAAAATTCCTGCTCCTGGTACCAGGAACACAGAAGTGCGAGGAGGTATTTTACGAATTATCAGGAGTGCAGAAACACCTCTGTTTTATTTTCTTTTTCAAGCGAAAGTTTAATTTTAAATGAAAATTTCTGCTCCTGGTATTAGGAACACAGAAGTGCGAGGAGGTATTTTACGAATAATCAGGAGTGCAGAAACACCTCTATTTAATTTTTCTTTCCAAGGGAATGTCAAATTTTTAATGAAAAATTCTGCTCCTGGTACCAGGAACACAGAAGTGCGAGGAGGTATTTTACGAATAATCAGGAGTGCAGAGTGCACATATATAAAGAATGTCTCTTATTATATTTTTAGTTTTCTTACCTTATGTTTAACATTGTATCGATTTTGCTAAGCTATATCCTGTAGAAAGAGCCGTAAGAGAAACAAGGTCTCAACACCGGACACTCAATATAATATCTCGGCGTCAAAACCTATGTTCACTATGGTGCTCGTGGTAGGTCCTCCTTCATGAACAGGAGTACAGGAACACCTCTCCGTTTCGACTTTCTAAACGACTTGTGTTTAATTTAAAATATAAAATTTCTGCTCCTGGTATCAGGAACACAGAAGTGCGAGGAGGTATTTAACAAAATATCAGGAGTACAGGAACACCTCTGTTTAATTTTTCTTTCCAAGCGAATGCTTAATTTTATATTAAAATTCCTGCTCCTGGTACCAGGAACATAGAAGTGCGAGGAGGTATTTTACGTATTATCAGGAGTACAGAAACACCTCTGTTTAATTTTTCTCTCCAAGCGAATGTTTAATTTTATATTAAAATTCCTGCTCCTGCTACCAGGAACATAGAAGTGCGAGGAGGTATTTTACGTATTATCGGGAGTGCAGAAACACCTCTGTTTAATTTTTCTCTCCAAGCGAATGTTTAATTTTATATTAAAATTCCTGCTCCTGCTACCAGGAACATAGAAGTGCGAGGAGGTATTTTACGTATTATCAGGAGTACAGAAACACCTCTGTTTAATTTTCTGTTTCAAGCGAATGCTTAATATTATGTTGAAATTTCTGCTCCTGGTATCAGGAACACAGAAGTGCGAGGAGGTATTTTACGAATTATCGGGAGTGCAGAAACACGTCTGTTTTTAACTTTTCTTTAAAAGCGAATGTTTAATTTTATATTAAAATTCCTGCTCCTGGTACCAAGAACACAGAAGTGCGAGGAGGTATTTTACGAATTATCAGGAGTACAGAAACAACTCTATTTAATTTTCTTTCCAAGGGAATGTCAAATTTTTAATGAAAAATTCTGCTCCTGGTACCAGGAACACAGAAGTACGAGGAGGTATTTTACGAATTATCAGAAGTACAGAAACACCTCTGTTTAATTTTCTTTTTTAAGCGAACGTTTAATTTTAAATGAAAATTTCTGCTCCCTGGTATTAGGAACACAGAAGTGCAGGAGGTATTTTACGAATTTTCAGGGTGCAGAAACAACTCTATTAAATTTTTCTTTCCAAGGGAATGTAAAATTTTTAATGAAAAATTCTGCTCCTGGTACCAGGAACACAGAAGTGCGAGGAGGTATTTTACGAATTATCAGGAGTGCAGAAACAACTCTATTTAATGTTTCTTTTCAAGAGAACGTTTAATTTAAAATTGAAATTTCTGCTCTTGGTATTGGGGGGGAGGAACACAGAAGTGCAGAGGAGGTATTTTTACGAATTATCAGGAGTGCAGAAACACCTCTGTTTAATTTTCTTTTTCAAGCGAACGTTTAATTTTAAATGAAAATTTCTGCTCCTGGTGTTAGGAACACAGAAGTGCGAGGAGGTATTTTACCAATTATCAGGAGTGCAGAAACAACTCTATTTAATTTTTCTTTCCAAAGGAATGTCAAATTTTTAATGAGAAATTCTGCTCATGGTACCAGGAACACAGAAGTGCGAGGAGGTATTTTACGAATTATCAGGAGTACAGAAACACCTCTGTTTAATTTTCTTTTTCAAGCGAACGTTTAATTTTAAATGAAAATTTCTGCTCCTGGTATTAGGAACACAGAAGTGTGAGGAGGTATTTTACGAATTATCAGGAGTACATAAACACCTCTGTTTAATTTTTCTTTCAAACGGAGTTTAATTTAATTTTGAAATATCTGCTCCTGGTATTAGGAACACAGAAGTGCGAGGAGGTATTTTACGAATTATCAGGAGTGCAGAAAAACCTATATTTAATTTTTCTTTTCAAGAGAACGTTTAATTTAAAATTGAAATTTCTGCTCCTGGTATTAGGAACACAGAAGTGCGAGGAGGTATTTTTACGAATTATCAGGAGTGCAGAAACACCTCTATTTAATTTTTCTTTTCAAGAGAACGTTTAATTTAAAATTGAAATTTCTGCTCCTGGTATTAGGAACACAGAAGTGCGAGGAGGTATTTTACGAATAATCAGGAGTACAGAAAAACCTATATTTAATTTTTCTTTTCAAGAGAACGTTTAATTTAAAATTGAAATTTCTGCTCCTGGTATTAGGAACACAGAAGTGCGAGGAGGTATTTTACGAATTATCAGGAGTGCAGAAACACCTCTATTTAATTTTTCTTTCAAGGGAATGTATAATTTTTAATGAAAAATTCTGCTCCTGGTACCAAGAACACAGAAGTGCGAGGAGGTATTTTACGAATTATCAGGTGTACAGAAACACCTATGTTTAATTTTTCTTTTCAGGAGAACGTTTAATTTAATATTGAAATTTCTGCTCCTGGTACTAGGAACACAGAAGTGCGAGGAGGTATTTTACGAATTATCAGGAGTATAGAAACACCTATGTTTAATTTTTCATTTCGAGAACGTTTAATTTAAAATTGAAATTTCTGCTCCTGGTATTAGGAACACAGAAGTGCGAGGAGGTATTTTACGAATTATCAGAAGTGCAGAAACAACTCTATTTAATTTTTCTTTCCAAGGGAATGTCAAATTTTTAATGAAAAATTCTGCTCCTGGTACCAGGAACACAGAAGTGCAGGAGGTATTTTACGAATTATCAGGAGTACAGAAACACCTCTGTTTAATTTTCTTTTTCAAGCGAACGTTTAATTTTAAACGAAAATTTCTGCTCCTGGTATAAGAAACACAGAAGTGCGAGGAGGTATTTTTGAGAAAATATCAGGAGTACAGCAACACCTCTATTTAATTTTCTGTTTCAATCGAATGCTTAATATTATGTTGACATTTCTGCTATTGGTATCAGGAACGCAGAAGTGCGAGAAGGTATTTAACAAAATATCAGAGTACAGCAACACTATTTAATTTTCCGGTTCAAGAGAATGCCTAATTTTATGTTGAAATTTCTGCTCCTAGTATCAGGAACACAGAAGTGCGAGGAGGTATTTTACAAAATATCAGGTGGACAATAACACCTCTTCAATCCGAATTTCGGAAACGATTTGTATTTAATTTAAAATTAAAATTTCTGCTCCTGGTATTAGGAACACAGAAGTGCGAGGAGGTATCTAACAAAATATCAGGAGTGCAGGAACACCTCTCCGTTTCGACTTTCGAAACGACTTGCGTTTAAATTAAAATTAAAATTTCTGCTCCTGGTATTAGGAACACAGAAGTGCGAGGAGGTATTTAACAAAATATCAGGAGTACAGGAACACCTCTCCGTTTCAACTTTCGAAGTGATTTGTGTTTAATTTAAAATTAAAATTTATGCTCCTGGTATCAGGAGTACAGAAATGCGAGAAGGTATTTTAATAATTGTCAGAGTGTAGAACCATATCCTCGATATATTTTAACAAATATGGTTGGTTTTTATTGAAATGTAAAATTTCTGTTTTTCGAATGAGTAGCACAGAAACCCGTACTTTTAACCACAATAGAGACCACTATATGGTTTATTATTTATGGAGAATTGTAAATTTAAAAGAAAGGTAACTCTAGTGATGGGACTCGAACCCGGGACCTCACGATCGATACGTCAACGTCTTCTAGGCATGTTAATTATCAGCAGCACAGAAACACCTCTGTGATATCCGGTTATATTTTCAGTTGACTTACCTATTTTTAACATTATATCGATTTTCCAAAGCTACATCCTGTAGAAAGAGCAGTAAGAGAAACAAGGTCTCAACACCGGACACTCAATGTAATATCTCGGCATCAAAACTTATGTCCACTATGTTACTCATGATAGGTCCTCCGCAATAGATCATAGCAGAATATACTGTTGCTAAAATCTTTTCATATATAGGGATTTTGTATCCCAAGTAAATTTAAGTTGGTGATAACGCCATTCTGTATATGTAATTATATTCCGTGGTGGTAGTGTATTATATTTTAGTAGGTTGTCAGCATTGTGGTAATGATGGCTCATGTGAAGGTGTTTTGATTTTGAAACCGCATTCTAAATCTCGGTGTTTGAAACTAATGTGAGTCAGGAAGTCCAACAAACTGGGTTTTAATTCTCTCCTTGAGACGTCAGATACCTATTTTCAAGTTTAAAATGTCATAGAATCTCATCAAATCATTATTAATTTACATGTTTGTATTACTTACTCTCAGATGAAAATCGCCATCTAGGCGCTTACAAACCATTGGCAACACTGATCGTCATTTCAAATCACCGGTCACTGGTGTCTTGTGTCTGGTACAAGCAAGAATAGTGCACGTCGGTGCAGTTCGTACGTTTCGAGCGGCCGTAATTTTTGTAAATTTTCACGTTTCCAATCAAAGATATAATGGCTCCTTATAAAATTGTCATGGTTCGTCATGGCGAATCCGAATGGAATGAGAAAAATCTGTTTTGTGGATGGTACGATGCTAATTTAAGTGAAAAGGGTAAAACATTTTGTATTTTTAAATTTGACCTTCTTCGACCTTCATACATAACCTTTTGTATAAATAAAAATATGTTGATCGATACTTAAGATTTTTAATATAACATTTATTTTCAAGGAAAACAAGAGGCTGTAAGTGCCGGAAAAGCACTAAAAGATGCTGGTTATCAATTTGACATAGCTTACACTTCAGTACTAGAGAGCACAAAATACATTAAAAGCTATTCTGAACGAAATTAACCAACCTGACTTGGAAACTGTAAAAACTTGGAGATTAAATGAGAGGCATTACGGAGGCCTAACAGGCCTCAACAAAGCTGAAACTGCTGCTAAATATGGGGACGAGCAGGTAGCAATATGGCGTCGCAGTTTTGATGTTCCACCACCTCCTATGGAGCCCGATCATCCATACTACGATGTGATCGTGAAGGACGCCCGTTACAAAGATGGGCCCGCTCCAGATGAATTCCCAAAGTTTGAATCTCTTAAATTGACCATAGAACGTACACTGCCATTTTGGAATGACACTATCGTTCCTCAGATTAAAGCTGGGAAGCAAATTTTAATTGCTGCTCATGGAAATAGTCTTCGTGGCATTGTCAAGCATCTAGATCGTAAGTTTGTTAGGCTTCTCTTTGTTTGCTTCATATAAATTTAATTTCAATTTTATATTAAATACTCTAAGCAAGCTGTTATTACATTGACCCTATGTTTCAGAATTAACCGATGATCAAATTATGAAGCTCAACCTTCCAACTGGTATTCCGTTTGTGTATACTCTGGATGAGAATCTTAAACCCATTCAAAGTTTACAATTTTTGGGTGATCCCGAAACTGTAAAGAAGGCAATGGAAGCTGTTCATTGGCCCAGGGAAAAGCCAAATAGACAATACATATCTTTTTTTCCATTTCTAATTTATGCTTTAAATTAAATATAACCGAGAATATAAGTTTTAAAATACACTTTCGAAAAAATTTTAGTTGAATGATTAAATGTATCCTATACTGAAAAAAAACTTGTTTGATTTAAACGTAACTGCTTTCGTCAAGAACATTGCTGGTACTTTTGGTCTCAATTGACTTTTGTCACTTTATACTTATTTGTGTTAATTTAAAGGTGGGTGACAGCTATAATCTTGAATAAAAACGCTCAACGTGTATTTATGAAATCTTTTATTAAATATAAAGAACAGAATATATAAGGCCCAATAATTTCATAATTATGCTTGTGAATTGCAATTTTCTATGACTCAGTCTATTTTTAGCAATACGTGTTATAATAAAAATGACTATAAGTTGCTTTAATTAGGCATAACCTGTCTCACAGTTATTAAAACATTTTTTTACAAAAGCCCTCTTTATAAACAAATAAATAATATAAAAAGATGTCTATGTGCTCTGAAAGTTTTTGCTATTTGCTAATAAAAGTATAAAAATTCGGATTTAGTATTACCATTAACATTTTTTTTGCAAGGATGTTCACAAGAAATATATTTAATTATAATTGCAGCACAATATTGAAATAATGTGATTGTATTTCAATGAAATGATATTTGAGTAATTTCATGAATTGACAATTGTTTCAAATTAGAACACAGCCTATTACTTATATTTACAATTGAAAAATCACATACGTTTAACACTGATTAACAACATTCTAACAGGGTAAGGAAATAACAAAATGTATTTACAAAAATAATGGGCCTACTTTTTTAATAATAGCTATCTAATTTTCGTGTGAACATCTTAATAGAATGGAAGTGGTTTGATTAATAAACCATCACCAATAGTCAAAAATAAAAACATATATACATTTAAATACATCTTGAGCATAATATTAAAGAAAATACTTCAATTTTTAACTATGTGTTACACCTATCTAGAACTGTACAAGAAAATTATATATATATAATACATTCAACTAGGCCAGAGCTATAACAATAAAACTCTGATACATCTGAAGCAAATAATAACTTATCGCCATCAGTTTACATGCATGTTTCAAATTTGGAATCACCACATGTAATGCCGTCTATATAGATTTTTTTTTGAAACATCAATGACACTGTATGCAAAATATTTATTCAAATGATGAGGGCATTATACAAGTCATGATAACAGTATATTTAAAAGCAGTTGGAATTAATGACTAGCGAAATCGTCTTATACAGGGCGTGCCACGCCACTAGGAACATCCTTAGAATTTTTTTGCACTACTTTGATTCAAAATGGGGTGCCTGCGAAACTACAGGGAGTTTTGGGCCTTCGCATGCGATTGATTCACCCCCCACTTTCACATTTAGTACGTGTTTATCTAAGAGAGAAGTTTATTTATCAATCTCCCTTGATTCTGTAATATTCCTAGCACACCGATATATATGATAAATGTTATTGATTGCTTAGAATCAGCTAACCATATAAAAATTGTGGACAGACTTTTGTATTAATATTTTTGAGATTATGAAGAAACAATGATCAAAAAGTAATTCATTAAGCATAAAAAAAATCAGACTCATTAGATTGTCATTTAGACTTCTCCAAACAGTGAATACTATCCACTATGACTTCATTATTGCTTTTAAAAAGGACATATGTCAAAAAAGTATTTATAAAATTATTAATACAGCATTTCTATTATGTTTATCAGCAGGAGTGTGCCTACAATAGTTATTGTCTGGCAGTCGGCTTATTACTTTCGTACTTTGTATAATATCATTTCAGAGATCTGCATGCATTTTAAATGTACACTCTAACCACTTGAACACAACTAAATAAATTTGTACCACCGAAATTAACTTAAAATATATTAACTATAAAAATTATCACGTTGTTGATATAGGGGCAGCGGTGTCAAAGGTGAAGAATCCTCTTCTTCGTGCTTACGTGATGGAGTTGAAGGGGTAATTTTTTGTAATGCTTTCACTGTTAAAATAAAATAAATTATTAATTAAAGCAAAAAAATTACTGCAGGAATGCAGTCACATTAATCACTCAGGAAGAATAATAAACAACAGGTCTTGTTTAAATATCAAGGGATATGCATGCCAAAAAGACGACATTATAAACTGAAAAATTACTAAATAAAATAATGAGAATTTGGCACACTTATAACTAGAAAGAAATCTATTTTTGTCATCAACATCAACTTAAAAACAATTTTGAACTGAAAATTTTAGGCATGTGCGAGATTTCAAATTTTCGAGACGAGACGAGACAAGACGAGATTCTCAGTCAGTTGAGATTTCTCGAAATCCCGAGATTTCTCGAGATCCCGAGATTTCTCGAAATACCGAGATTTCTCGAGATACCGAGATTTCTTGATATATTGAAATTGATCGAAAAAGAGGTGAAATTAATGTATTAATATTTACAGTTGTTTAAATTTAAAAAGTTCAGCTAGCAAAACACATGAAATAAAGAAAACTTATTACACTTGGTTTAACATTTTGGTTTAACTCAGCATTTAGGAAATCGGTCATCGATTTCAAAATACTGAGTTCAATTTTAATTTGTATCGATCGAGCCGCCGGTGTAAAGCTCAATGCGTATGTAAAAATTACGTTACGAGGCGTAACAGTTCCTAATTGAAAGATTGTCTGATATTTTTCTTGTTTGATATTTTGAATATTCTACGGAAATTTCAAATAGGAAACGAATTTTGGGATTTGAGTAATCTCGGTATTTTTAAAAATCTTAAGATTTCAAGAAATGTCGGAATCTAAAAAAATATTGAGATCTCAAGAAATCTCGGAATCTCGAGAAATCTCGGGATCTCAAGTAATCTCGAGATCTCAAGGAATGTCGGAATCTCGAGATCTCAAGAAGTCTCGGAATCTCGAGATCTCAGAAATTTCGACTGACCGAGAGTCTCGTCTCGACTTTTTTCTTGTCTCGAGGATCGACATCTCGAGATTTTCGAGATCTCGCACATACCTAGAAAATTCGTAAATTTTGATCAAACATATTACGGACTGATTAAAACTTTTGACAATGAATGTTAAGTATTAGTTTCAATGGCAATTTTTTTTTTTATGATAACGGGATTTTTATTCATTAATATTTTCATTTTTATTTGTTTAACTTTTGTTAAAGAGCTTTTAAAATGTATGTAATAATATACAGGGCCTACCAATTTTGAAGTTGATGTCGAAGTGACCCAAGTTAAAACTAAGCAAACTCATCTCATTACCAATATGAATACTAGAAAACATTAGGTTGTTATAAAAATAAAAACATTTCAGATACACAATAAAAAAAAAAAAGAACAGAAACCTTCAAACACACTTGCACATTGTTATTATTTATTCTGTTTTGTTATTTATTTATTATCTATTATGTGTCACACACTTTCAAATTGTTAATAATGTTTGTTTAATTGCTGTTAAAAAAATTGTCAAACTATAATTTAAATATCATACCCTTTTTATTATCTGTGATATCAATTATTTTTCTTTGATAGGGTCTCTATAAAAATAAAATAAACTATATAGAAACTAAATATGTAAAATACATGAAATGGTATAAAGAGAAATAGCATTTTTTTGCTAAATATGAGTATACTGAAGACACTTCTTCTGGAAGGTTCTTCACTTGATTTGACATTGTATTGATCTACAAATTCATGAAAACATTTCTTAAGACATTCATTACGCAAGTGTCTTCTATAAAACCAAATAATGTGATTAGCAAAACTGTATGGTCAATAGCAACAAAAACCAGAAGTTTGGTAAAAAAGAAGGGATCCAAAAATCTAAAATAAAATGATTGTAAAAAGTAATACATGCATATATTTTACAAACCTTAATAAGTCTGGCTGTTTGATTTTGACCAATACCGTAAAACCAAAAAAACGTACCTATTTTAAAAACCTGTTTTTTTTTGTGTTCTTCAAAGGTATATGAATTTTAGATTAAGTGGTTAGTAAAAAAATAAAAAAAAAACACACACCTTGTGCAGCAAATTAAATCACACTCATTTCTCATCGGAAGTGTTGGTACCTAAGAAAATAAGAAAAATGCAAAAATAAAAAAAAAAACGCTAAATGCTAGTGAAACAAAAAAAATAGAGCATGCTCATTCGAAAATCAACTATCTTACCTGCAACAATTTTACTCATTTCCATAACTTGCTTAGCAAGAATTTGATTCAAATGCAACAGATGCTCTCTCTGTTTCTTCTCTTCGATCATTTTAGACGTGGCCTTATTCGTTATACTATTTGGCACACTTTCAGACTGCTTTTCCTCTGAAAAAAAAAACATCTTTATAAAACAGTTAAAAGTATGTTGTGGAAAAAAAAATTAGCCGCGATAGAGTTGACATCATTGGTTAGGAGGAGACAACTGAATGCTAATTACCTGAGGGAAGGTTAGCTGAACTACTGCTAATAAGTGCAGTATCAGATAGCATCTTCTTAATTGACTCCACCTTTCTCAGTCTGTATTCTTGCTCTTCCGCCGACAACTGCGGTAACTGCTCAGGTATATAACGCTCCGGTATGCTTATTTTATTAGGAGTACCTAAAATATTGTCTATTGTACTTTCGTTATATTTAAACTCCTTATTGCTCAACGTCGATCGAACTACATCCGGAGCGTCTATTCTCTGCCTCAGTGCCCTCTCCATATCCAGATCATCCCTTGCCCTTCGATTATTAAGTACCATCTTATTAAAAGCATTATTGTCGGTGGGTAACTGATGAAAACTCTTCATTATCAGATTGTTGTGAGGAGCGGTATAGTGTCTACGTTTCTCCTTGGGAACGGCCCTTCTATTGCTCTGTTTTGGCATATCGTGTACCGACATTTCGGTTATAATTTGACGGGCGGCTTCGCTTTTAAATACGGGAGACAATTCCGGAGATTTGTCAGTACTGGCGTCCGTACTTGGAATTTGCCCGCACATCAGAGCACTGAGGTAAATTCGGACTCGAAACACTATTTTGCCTGTTCAGTATCTCATTTTTACTCTCCTCGTATTCTGGGGAAGCCAAATTTGCGGCGCTAGCAATTTTTTGTATGGGCGTAGGCCTGAACAGTATACTCGAATTTTGTGAGGAATCGTCTTCTTCCATGACGGCATCCCATTTTCCAGTTGTCGTCTTCTCTCTGTCCCTCTGTCTTCGTTCCGACTCTCTCTTGACGATTCTTACGGTTTTAATTTCCTGTTTTTCCTGTTGCAAATTAGAGTTGAGCGATGTACTGTCACTCGTAGAATCACTGGATCTCATGCTACGGTTGTAGAAGTCCGCGTCACCCAACTGCTTCATGTCTGTGTTTATGTAGAGAGGTGTAGATGTACTGGTAGGTACTGAACTATCCCAGGAGTCACCATGATCGACGATATTCATGGTGTCTAGGTCTGTTTCCCTCCAGAGAGATGTTACTTTTTTTTATTACCTGTAACGAATTTTAAATATTTTCAACAATTCCGAATAAATTACAATTAACTTTTTTAAATCTCTAAAATTATTATCTCCAATTAATACTTACACTGACTATTGGTTATTGAGTTCGAAGGCGATGACTTTGGCTGAGGAGTATTATTCGACCTATCTGTAAGTTGTCGTACTTGTATACTAAGCTCTTGCCGTTGCTTTTGAAGATCCCCGATTTTTTTTCTGAACTCTATGTAGGTCAGACTCTAGCATGGCACTGTTTCCCATGGCACATGTCAAACTATCACCTAAAATTTAAACGTTAACACATATCAACAACACAACTTAAGTAGGTATACATACTAGCATTAGAATATTGTTGGGAACTTCGTTGCTGCCTTGTAGTTTGAAGCTTTTGCTTTAAAACCAGTAACTCCTGTTCTAATCTTGCATTTCCAGCCACTGTTTCCTCTAGTTTCTTAGAATTTTGTGCTAACATTAAGTGTACCCTACTCAGTTCGTTTTCCAATAGGACTTGTTGTTTCCTGGCTTGTTCCACTTCAGCAGGATCATTGAAACCTTTAGTAAGACGGTGTCGTAGTCCGCCCAAGGCTCTTTCTATGTCCTCTTTGTCTTGTTGGAGATTTTGAAGTGTGCCCGATTCTTCGTGTATCAGTCTGTCCAATTGGTATAACTGCTGGACTTTTTCCTGTAGGTGGAAATGGTTGGGGTTCAGTCTATTCCATTCTCTTTTCTCTTCCGCCAGAAGCCTACGTTCTTGGATTTGCTGGTTGAATTCTAAACGATCGCGGATGTAGGGGTTTAGGTTAGGCCTGTCTGTAGGTACTCGGTACAGAGATCCTAATTTTACCATGTTGTCGACTAGGTTCACTAAAGGTTTTCCTTTCTCATACTGAAAAGCAAGAATGTGTTTAATAATAAATTGTACCAGTATAGATCAGGTTACTTACTTGTTTTTCTAACTCCAACAAGTGTTGTTTAATTTGTTCTAATTTTTTGTAAGTGTTCCATCCTTCTGGCCTGGTCTATCATGTGCAATTGTGCCTAAATAAAACCCTTGATTGATAACATACAAGCAATAATTTAATATTAATCAAGTTCTTACGTTGCAAAAATAATCCAATCCATATAGACACCAGAAATGAACTTGAAATCTCTAAATACTAATCACACAAAAACAATGATAAAACGTCCATAATTGCATTCAGTACTTAAGTAACAAATTAAAACTCTTAGGATTTTTCCACTTAGCATTGGATTTCAAGTAATTTTCAGGTTGGTTTATACTGAGGAAGCATCTAATATTTCAGTTAAATATGTAGAGATACAGTAGAGCTCAAATTTACTACTTCAGTTAAAAAGGAGCCCAAGCACCATCAAAAATTACTGTAGTTTCAGTATTAGTAGCAATGAAAATTTTAGTAAGGAAGAATTAAATTTAGTCAGTTATCAAATCGACATTTGTGTTCTATACAACTAATTGTTTGCTGCAGATTACTTTACAACTATGACCACTTTGATTTGAAGAAAACATATGCCAATCTGAAAAGCTGTTATTTATGTCATAACTATGTTAAGAAACAGCAGCATTATCAAACCTGCATCGTATCAATTTCATTGTAACAATTCTCGATTGCTTGCAAAGTCTGAGCGCTTTGCCTACGCAACTGAATTAATAACAATACTAATTCCTCGTGAGTTCTGCCAAGTAACTCGCCCGCAGAGACATTCATTTTATCACTCACTGGCCAATTTTCCTAACAGAAACAAGGAAAACATAAATGGAATTGTTTACACTTATAGAGAAATGCAAAAAACTGGACATTTTAATATTCAACACTGAACAGAGAAAAATATGAAAATATATTTATTTTGAGGACTCGGTTATGATTTATGAATGACAAAATTTGATTCAATATTTCTAGTTTTTCATTTTGCCCTTCGTCAATTTAAAACAAATTTTTTTGTTCACTTACCTTTCTGGTGTTAATCTGATGAGCAGCTTCTGGTGGCAAGTCATGTTCACTTGCTATCTGATGATAGTATCCTTGAGCATTTGGCATTCTGTAATGGTGAAATGGAAAAATGAATATAATCTATTAAAATGTAATTCCCATGACTCACCCAAAGTGTTCTCCTTCATGAGTTCTGTTTAAATTTGTCACTGAACGTGCCTCTAGAGGCTGTGTATTGGACGACCAAATTTTTTTGGCAGATATTGCCCTTGGGAAAGTATCTCTTGCATTCAACTGAGCCATATCCCTTGTGTTTATTGATATCGAGCCAGAAGCTACAATAATTTCTTTTAAATTCCTATGAATATATGTATTGGACATATATTTTATAAAGAACAATACAGACTTAAATGAAACCGGAGTAGAGGCTTTGAAAAACAAAAGTTATATATTTCAGTCAAAGTAATTATAACAAATGATGCCAGTTGTATGATGTATGTATGTGTATATACAATCCTTGTATAAGGTGTGCATACAGGAATAAATTCATTGCCTTGGAATATCAAAATATTTTAGAACAGTCTTAGGACTCAACTAGTCTTTTCAAGAGGGTCTTTATAAAAATCGTAATCTTTAGTCTGATTGGGTTTTCAGATAGAACATGTTGGTGTTTTCTGAAATAGCAATGATCCATTTATTCTCATATATTTAGGCAGATCTTGTGCATATGGACAGTGTAAAAGTGGATGTACATATTAAAAAAGCGCGACAGATTAGAGGTGGTGAAAAAAATGCATGAAAAGACTGATTTTTGCTGCGATTTTATAAGTACATACATACCTCAAATATGGTTAGGAAAACAAACGATCTAAATAAATATTCAAATGCAATTGGCGAGATATTTGACAGGATTTAGTTTTTTTATGTATTTTAGTTATTTTTCATTTGTCAATTTAGAGAATAACCAAGACAAAAAATATCTGTTTATAATGACATTTACAAAGTCTATCAAACACATCCAGGAAAAATACAAAAGCTCTTGGAAGATGTCCCGATTATATAAATATTCTGAGATAATGAATTTATTACCTACGTCAACACCATATATGATTTATTAATTTGTTAACGTTTATATTAATCACATATATTAATAACATACATTTTTCTCTGCAATACATTCGCTCTTCAATTTCTATATTGTTATAAATGTATATATTATAAAATTACTACACAGTTTTCATCTCCCTTATAAAAGATATTTATTTTTTTAACAAATCGGTAGTAAATATATTCTTTGGTAACATTAGACAATACCAAAATACTTTTCGATGTCTAGACTAAACCTTAGTAGTTCTAAACCCTAAGTATGTATATGTCTGGCATGACAGCCCAAAAAGTAAAGAGTAATAAATAACATCATTAAGTGATATGACATTTTACACGTTTCCGAAAAACGTTTAAATAAAAAAAAAATAGAATTGTTTTACTGCTTACATTTAAAACGTTTTTGTATTTTCTTTAATAATAATGGTTATAGCCCTGACGACAATATTGAACAACACAATTTATTCGCTAATGTACAGATTATACATATTTACATTATTTTACAAATCCTAGAAAAAAAGATGTATATATACCTGCTTCTTGCGTGTTGGAACTTTCGGTTGGACCACAATTCCCCTCACCTAATTCTACCACCAAATTATTACCTTCTTGTACCTGCGCAGCCGTGGTAGATAACTGATCATCTGATGGTGCACTTGACAACAAATCCCATTGCCTCAGCTTCTCCCTGTCTATTATGAAGCTGCCCTCTTTCTTTATCTCATTCTTACTGCTCTTTGTCTCGTTGTTCTCCTGTTCTTTTTGGTGCTTGTCTGGTTTAAAGAAATTATCATTAACATAAGTTACACCCCTACTGATGCCTCGAGGTGCCTTTTTTTGTTTCTTTCTCGTATCTCCAATACTGTCCAGGTCCTCCATGGACTTGGTGTGTCTCTGGCTAGCCGATCTTAGTCTTTCCCTCCATATCGAGTCCTCCTCCCACAAATAACTGCCCTCTGAGGTGGTTTGATTTTGAGTGTTGTTATCAAATTCATTATCTACAACTGTTATATTAGTATCTACATTTTCACTGAGAACATTCTCTAATAATCCTTCGAGAGAGTGAGATCTGCGGACAATGGAATCATGTCTTGTGATGAACTTATCATTTTCCTTGTGGGGTAAATATTCCTCGTCTCTGGATTTGTCAGTTCGGATGCTTTTTGTCTCTTTAAAGTATCCGACTCGTATATATTTTTTTTGTCAATACTACCTGATTTGTCTGTCAGATTTAGGAAGTCAACTGAAACTGATCTTGCTTCTGCTGCTAATTTAAAGGTGTTTTCTTCAAAATCGGTTCTTTGTATGGTATTTGAGGAATTTCTTATATGACTGTTGCACTTTATGGGATTGATAATATGAGTGATGTCCCTTTTTTGCTGCCATTCATTGCACTTCTTTGGTTATTAAGTGTTAGTACTGATGAGCTACTCTCTGCATTGGAAACATTTACGGATAAATCTGAGTAATAATAGGGAGCTGTTGACTGACTAAACGAAGAATTATTTGATGACTTATCTCTTCGATCAGTCATATACAAGGAAACTGAGAGACGATCTTGGTCAACAACTGGTGTTGAACAATTTGAATTCCGTAACAGACTGCTAATTTCTGCTGATGTAGATGTGCTACTCTCAGGTCTGCCAACATGAATAAATTCCTCAGGTCGCATAATCTGTTTTTCGTTACCATCTTGACTCGCACTAGGACTAATCATGTTTGCTCCAGGTGTTTTGTTTAATGAGAGTGTCTCTATAGTTTTAGGACAGGTTGACATAAATAAATTCTCGTAATCATGATAGGGCCCATGGGAGACATTGTCTTCACTACCTATCTGAAAATTATCCAAGTATCTTCCCATGTCACTAGAGTGTGCCTTATTAAAGGTGGATTCCAACTCATTGCAAAATTCCTCGGATACTGGTCTCCTCTTCAACATGTTCTCGTATTCTGCTGCTTTTGTAATCCGCAGTTCAACATCAGAATCGCTGTTGTGCGACATTCTACTGCTACCGTACTGTCTATCAGTATCTGTTACACCACTGCACACTGATGAAACATCACCGCTCTTATTACCAGGGGAGTAGAGACTTTCTTTTTTGGTATCCAACGATTGTGTACTACCTTTTGTGTATTTTTCGGAGTTCTTAGATCCTTTATTAGCACTATTGAAAAATTGATCAGAGTTCCTGTTAACTTGCAATCGTGCTAATAGATTATACCTAAAAGTTTCATCCTTCCTGGATTTATCTTGTCCAAAATTGTATTCTTCTGCATTATCAAGGTCATCTAGAGGTGGTGGGGATGAAGGAATAGGTGGAGGAGATACTAGTTCGAGTCTGAGCTGTCTTGAAATTCTGGTGCAGACTGACTTGCACCCTAAATAGTAGGATGCAGGTCGAAATGTATCTGATAAACTGAATCTAGGTTGACTGGGGGTATCTAAAGAATCTAAATCCTTAGAAGCTTCATCATCAGCATCTGAACTGTCGGATTTATTAACTCCTGATTTCTTTCTCTTGGGGCCCATCAAAATATCGGGCAAAGCGTCTTTATCACTGTTTTTCTCTGGAACCTTCAATTCCATATAGACAGGTTCTAGGCGACTTTCAGTAAAACAAACCATCTCGTATGGTTGTTGTTCATTAATTTCGCTGTTGTTCGAACTAGAAGCTAAGAGTGAGGCATCGGCATTTTGTGTCATTTCAACATAATGATTTTCATCATTCTCTATATCATTAAATATAACAGTTGCTTCGCTGTTAGTACTACTTCTTGGGCCTAAAACGTTCTTTTTAGGGGTCATCGTCATGTAGTTTTCTTCTATCACAGAATCTATATCGACGTCTATAGTCGTCTTTTCCGCTGTTTCTTTCTCAGGTATTTCAGAATTCTTCTCAAATTCTGCTAAAATGGATTTGACAAGTGCGCCATTGCTCTTAATTTCCATCACAACTGGGCTTTGTTCGAACTTATCAAAATACTCAGATCGTAAGCTAGAGACATGTGCGACATTGGACGATTCTTTATTGAATTGCTTAAGCGGTTTGGTAAATGTGCTGTCATCAGAATCTTTGCCAAGTTCATCTTCAGGCATTTTTTCAGAAATATTTGAGTACTGTGCATCATGCATTAAGTCAGAGTGTGTTAGTGGCTTGTCAGGTTCTTTGAAGGTATTAAATATAGTGGTAGAAGTGGTATGTGCAGGTGTGGGTGACTCAGAATTATTCGGAAATGTGTCCAAGGTCCGTCCTGCCTGTGAGTGCACACTTTCCTTGCTTCTCTCCTCATTTTCTGAACCAACCATAAAAAATTTTACAAATTTTACATGATGAAAGGCCTTTTCCAGACAAGTAAATTAATCTGTTAGTAGAGGTGAGGAAAGTTAAAAACAGTTACCACCGAAATGTTAGTTACAGAAAGTTTGAGACCCCAGTTGTTCCAGGCAGGGGAAGGACCAATGTAGACTACCCAAAAAAAAAAACTCTCACCACTATACAACTACTATGGCCAATTAAGTGTCTGAGAATAATAAATACTACATTTGCGTGGAATTAATAAAAGAAAACATTACTCTCAGTTACCCAATTAAAAATAAAAAAAAAGACTAAGATCTAAATGCTCGGCCCAAGAGAATATTACCTTCATCGTCAGATGAGTAGCTGTTATATTGAGGCAAATTGGTAACAGGCCGCCTGTCGTCTAAGTGGGGCTCCCCACGTTTAGGATGTACGTGCATGGGGTAACAGTTATCGGGATTCATGTGGAAATTTTCGCTTCTGCCCCGATAAACACGATTTCCCTTGGGTTTTTCTGTTTAGAGGAGACTGCAGCATCCTCTGCTTCCACTCCAACAGTCTTCTCATTGATTCCTCTCTGCATAAATATATAGTTAAAATATCTAACTACCTACATCTCATACAAATTAATTCATGACTTACCTTCCTTTCACCCTCTCTCGTCATAGGCCTTATCTCCTGGGGCCTCTCAGTCTCGGGAGTATTCTGCGCTAATCTTGCACTAGCCGATCTGGTAAACTGGTCATAATCTCTATTCTTTATATTATTATTGTAGTTGTACATATCACGACTTGCATATCGTGGACTAATTGATTCTCTCTCAGTAATATTTCTTGAGCTTCCAGAGAAATCCATATCGATTTCTTTAGATAGTGAGCCTTCACTCAACACACTCCTACTTCTAACTGGCTGAGGTTCCACGGGTGGCAGAGTATTGATATTTATTGGCTGAGTACTAGATCTCATAAGGGGAAAGGTATTGTCACTCTCTGGATACCTCGTAATAGGTACGTTTTTTTGGTGCGCGATTTCTCCAGTATTTGGTAACCTCTGAGGCATCTTGTGGAGATACTGTGCAGACTTCCTCATCTTCTCAGCATACCTTTCCTCCGAATAAAAATAATTATCGCTATCGTTGGGGTTTCTATTGATGTCTAAGCTAGATTTCGGCCTCGGCTGCTGCCTTGACAATGTGGAGGAATTAGGCTGTCGATGGTTTATTTCGTACTCTAAGAAATCCGCACTGTGCGGCCTGGCTATGCAACTAGGCGACTTCCTCATCTGAGCAGGAACATACTGGACCATATCCGTAGGCCCTAGCATATTTACTGGCGTATATGCCCTGTAAGCTGGATTCAAGGGAGGATTGTTTTTCTTCACCACGTGGGTGTAAGCAATGGGGCTCAAAGGCCTCTTATACATTGACTGATCGTTGTACACATCCTCGTAATCAGTAGGGTGTCGAAGATTTGGCGGATGCAGTCTAGACCGACCGTAAGTATCTGGAGTCCTCCTTTCGACACTTTGTACTATATTATGGGGTTCCCCTGTAGGGGTAAACATATACTCGCGAGGGTGTTCTTTTGGACGGCTATGTTGATAATATTCAGGCTGAGGTATCTGAGGATTCGCCATAGTTTGCCCGTAGATGCTGACAGGTGATTTTGCCATGTTTCTACAAGATTCAACATACTGTGCATTAGGATACCTATCTAGGATCTCGGGACTAGGTGAAGAGAAGCCATCGTTTAACCGTCTGGGTTTTTGGTGGCGCATTGGCGTATAGAGGTTGATTGTATTGACTACGATCCTGTTGACTTAAGTCCGTCGCACTACTAGACGAATGCGCGTGCATTGGATTTTGTATCTGATGACCGGAGTCTGCATTTTCAACCGATTTATTTTGCGGGTTACTCGATTCTACAGCAGCAGCTGGATCGCTATCTCTGTAAAACTTATGTAAGGTAACATGTTTAAATTTATTCAGAAGAAACAACTTACACGTTGGTTTGCAGCATGCAAGCTAAGTTCAGCACCCGTATCCACTGCATCATTAATTCTTGTGAATCAGCTGCCAATATATAAGTCCTCATATTGGCATGTTCACACTTGAAGGCATATTTTCGATTGATTTTGTCTTCAGGTCCGCATATTGACACTTTATAAGACGGAAGTAGAATTGACCCCAGAAGTTTCTCTTCTTCTAGTCCTGGAAAAAAAGAAACTTAATCATCAAAACGCTTTTCCATAACACTATTTTGATTTAATATTAGCTTTTTATAAATGCATAAAATAACAATTCCCGTTACTATTTTCTCCATCAATTGTGAAAGAGTACTTTAAAGTAGTATACTTTTACTCCATTAGGTACCTACCAGTTAAACACAGAGTGGTCAAATAAGGAAGATAAGAGTTTTTTTATCTTAAGGGATTTTTAATAACTTTATTTTTTACTATAGTGTAAAAAAAGTAATAAAACTACACAACAAGTAGTAAAAATACAAAAAGAGAACATATATAAAAATAGTATAAAAGATATCTAAACAAATTTATGATGTTTTTCATCGTGAATATTTTTTTATGCTTCTTGTCGATCTGCATAAATTCACGTCAACATTTTATTTCAAATGAAATGTATTTATTCCGTGTCTTTCGGCATTCAAAACCCGTTAATATTTTCTTCAACAGGCAATCGATTCCAACCGACAAGTAGACCATAAATAATAGACGTTCTAAGGTACCCCACTGGCCATGATATTACACGCACAACGATTGCGTTATGTTATAAATAAAATAAGAGGAACTTGGCGCTGGACACCATCAAAACTACTTTCCTTACGTCCCTTAATCTCGGAATAGCTGGTCTAAAGTACCAGGTAACACGACTGTACGGCGTATACCATTGGCGTTCTCAAATAATTTTGCCAGGAACTTATTTAAAGCCCTTAAAACAATTATTGTTAATTAAAAATTTTACATTGCGTTCCTTTTCTATTGCAGTTTTAGTGATTTTTAAAAGATTGCATATTATATAAAATATCAGCATACAAATTCAAATGTAAACAAATTAAAGTTAATTAACCTTTGGCCGAGATGCTCCGGAAACAATTAGTAAAGGGAATATACATATAGAGAGAAATAAATACGCAGATTTAGATAATTGTTCATCCTCTTTCAAATAGGGTTGTTTTAAGATTTACTCTTTGACATTATATCTTATTTTTCTCCGCCACTGCATTTCAGCCACGTAAAGATGAGGTCACTATTCAAACAAATGATAATTACGCCTTAGCACTTGAAAGAGGAAAAAGGAGACTAAAATACCAGCAGCGGACAGAAAATGCATAGCCACAGTGAATTTTAAGGATCTGTTACAAGGCAATCACACTTAAAATCCCTTGGTGTATTTTTTAAATGAATATTTAAAGTTTAAATGGACATTTTTTCTGAAATCGTAACTACTATTTAATAAGTTGTATATTCCTGTGAATTTAGTAGTTTTTTCTCGAACAGTCGGTATCAAAGATATAACTTTATATTCGCTAAACGACAGGAACAAAAATACAGGAAATGATAAAACTAAGAAGGATTTTTAGTAAGTTCATTTTTTTATATATGATGTAATACAAAATATATTTTCGAAAAAGTAAGAGTAGGACTCAATCAAAGTATTAATCAATCATTTAGATTCGCCACCTAATCGACAATATTAATAATCGAAATAAACGACAAACCGTTTCTGAGCATATGCTACGCCCCTAAAGCCGTTGCTAACTAACTTACAAAATGGGTGCCGTTCAAATCCGCCGAAAAAGGCGGGGTTTATTCTACTGCCTATCCATTACTATACAGATCAACGATCCCAAGTATCCGACGCCGGGTTGTGCCTATTGCCAGCAATGGCGGCCAAGACATGGCCCATCCCACACCTCCTTATATCGGACATTTATTTATTTTAGCTGGCCGACTATGTATAAAAAAGGTCGAGCTAGTGCCAACAATGGACCTAACTAATTATTTAATTAGACTAGACTAGTTAAATCCGTATGTTAGGCAAACAACGATATTAGTCATGATTTTCTCATTTACAATTAATGTTTATTAAACAAAAAAAAGAAAATTTTCAGTTCTGTTTCTCAAATACAACTCCCTGTTACTCACTTTCATTCATGTGTATACATTTTTGTTTTAAAAATATTTGCATGTATTTGCATGTGTTTGTATGTATTTATATGTATTTTTTTTGGCTCACCCTGTATCGGCAGCGCTTGGAATGCGCCGATACAGCGGGTCGCCATTTATGACCCACATATTTCGAACAGGCTTTGCAACAATTCGCATTACCTCACTCACCTTTATAATAAAACAAGCAATACTCCGAAAGGACGAACCACCGCTTTTTCCAGAGCATTAACCCTTCCGACCCCTGTTTGTGGAGCCAACCCTGCATAGTAACAGGTGCCTCCAGAGGTCGTTTGGCAGATGGCGAACGCAGGTGCGAGCTGCCCCCACTGGACTTCTTTCGCTCCACTACTTCCTTTGGTTTAGCTTGGGAATGGGGGGTGATAGGCGCACTAGCCTTTTGTACTTCTGCTTTCTGCTGCTGCTGTTGCTGCTGCTGGTGGTAGTGGATGGGAGGGGTTGGTGCGGAACCCAGATCTGTGGAGTATTCTGTGCCATCTGATTGTGAGCGTGAACGGAAGAAGGGGGTGGCTGAGTGGTCTGGTACAGATGTTGATTCTGGAGCACATTACTCGATTTGAGATGCTGGTGTCCATATTTGTTATTGGGAGTGGTATAAGACGGATTCTGGTGAATATTTATACTGTTGAACTGAGGGGAGGGCTGCAAGTGTCGATGAGTCGTTTGGTACTGTTGGTTGTGCTGGTGAACGTGCATATGGAGGGGAGGATTAAGCTGCTGATGGGCGTGAGTCTGGGCTAGCTGTGGGTGCTGATGGTTTGGTATTTTCAAGCCATACTGCAGAAAGCGAAGATGCTGGGGAGCGTTGTTGTGTTGGTGGGCGTGCTTTGGTATTGACTCTTTGTTGGGAGTTTCGATGGTTGGTGCGGCGTTGGTCGCGTTCTGACCCTGGAAGGCCCCTTTCTTGTTATCCATCGCGGTAGGATCGATCCTAGAAGAGTTAAATCAAGATAATTACTAAGAGAATACCATTTTCGAGAAAAGAACTGTTATCTTGAAGAATCATGAGCCTACGTCTTTAAAACAAGCGGGTTCATGTTATTTCTAAAATTGTGTTTAACTCTAAGGAATCACATTTATTTTCCCAACTGCATTAATCGGGCTGCTAGAATTATGAAGATACACTATCTATCTATCTACCTTCAATCTGTATAAATGATGAGGTGTTTAAAAAAAGCTTAAAGTTTTATATTAAAGCTTAATACGTCATTAAAAAACATGAAGATTACATTGTTTGATTGGTGATGGATGAAATCGTTTTAAAAGAAAATCAATTGGTATTTACACGCGATTTTTGCACCGTAACTGGTAGACCAAAAGTTTCTTAAAGCTTTAAGTACTCCTTCAGGTGCAGCTTTAATTCGGGAAAGAGATTACATTTAAAGGCTTTGTTTTCCACAAAAAAAAATGTAAAGCGTTCTGTTCGAAGCATGCCCTTAGGGCTTAAAAAGTTACGAGAGTAAAAGCAGAAAGTATCCGACATTCAGTCTATATATAGGTTTATTTTGGACATATTTATCCTCTTTTATTCGTGTTTTGTATACAACTGTTTACCTAATGCTGCTAACTAGGTGCTAAAAAATAATTTTATTTTTGAGGATTGCTAAATATTAATGAATATCTGATTACTGATAAAATTGTTTCATGAAAAATGCTATGTACCTAACTATAACTATACATTTAAATGGCAATCTAAACAGTTCCGATACAAATACTAAACTTAAAGATGAATTCGCATACTTTTGAATGAACTGTCAATAAAAGAAATATTTCTAAAATCAGGCGGAAGAGTTCTTACGGAAAGTAAAAAATATACAGGCCGTTTCTTAAGAATAAAGATGTTGGTTTCGTTTTGTGACTGTTCGATGTTCAATTGTTAACTTCGATGGATTCAAAAGATAAAACTGAGAATTTACTAAAACTCTTTCTTCTGTCTCATATAATAAACCATGTTCGTAGATATCAAAATTGAAACGATAACCCTGTACATTATGTGCGGCATTATATATTCTTTAACCGGATTTTAACTTGAATAGATAACAGACGGACTCACCAAAATCTGTAGGATTATGTACATATAAAAAGATTATGTGGATGTATAGAGATTCTGGTGATTTAAACCGCGATTAACAATATAGAACTACCTACTTTACCAATTCTGATAAAATCTGGAAATTATGTCAATAGTCAATAAAAAAGGCATGGTGCAAATTAATTTTCTAAGGTCTTTTTTTATTTTGAGTGCAGTTTTTTTATGTATTTAATAGCAATCAACATCTAATCGCTATTAATAAGATATACATTAAATACGTTTAAAATAACTACGTATATTTTTAAAGCGGTTTAAAAACATATATGTTTTAAATACTATAAATACTATACTATACTATAAATATGAGAATAAATATGTTCATTTTTTATTCATACATGTTTTATTCATACGTGTTGTGAATCAACAAACTTTTAAAGAGAACCAAAAAAAGTTCTGGGATATCAAACTGGATATAACTCAACATAAGTTATTTTTAATGTCCATATTCTGCTGAACTAAATAATTTTACAAAATAAGTTTACTAACAACATACATTGAATGTAAAAACTGACAATTTTAAAGAAAATAGAGGCATTTAAAATAAAACAACTTTTATAAAGGAATGCGAGCAGTAGCATTATTTTAAATAGGTAGTTCAATTAAAAGTGAGTTAGCCTGTGAATACGCATTATTAAAAATCCATATATAATTTTATTGTATATATATGATTTTTATCAAAAATGGGTAAGTATTATTCTTCCATTGTTTATTTTATTAAAACTAGTCCAAAAAATATTAACATTATTCTTCATCAGTTTGAATTAGTTGTGAATTTTACTAGCATTTCGTTTATGGCATTTTTACTTCAATTTTTTTCTGAAACCGTATCTTTATTAATGATAACCATACATAAAATTAACATTTATCGGTATATAGGTAGTGTTCTATAGATTTATTTTGTACTTTTTGGTTTATAGTGACATCATTGTATTTTTAAAAATAATTAAAACCCGGAAATTTACGGGGATATTAAGTTACAGAAAAAAAGAGTGAAATACCCATCCCCTTAGCTGCCACAGGTAGGAAAACATTTCTGGCAGGATTAAACGCAATTAACAATATAGAATTACATATGTACCTCCTTTACCAATTCTGATAAAATCTGGAAATTATATCAATAGCAAATAAAAAAGACATGGGTAAAATTGAGTACAGTAAAAAAAAAAACTGTATTTTAGATTTTTAGATTTTTGATTGCTATAAAATACATTAAAAAATGTATTTTATAGCAATCAAAATCTAATCTCTATTAATGACGTATAAATTAAATATGTTTAAAATAACTACATATATTTTTAAAGTGGTTACATATCTGTTTTAAGTACCACTGTTCATTTTTTATTCATAAAACGTGTTGTGAATCAACAAACTTAGAGAACCAAAAACGTTCTGGGATATCAAATTTTGGATATAACAAAATAAGTTCATTTTTAATGTCCATATGTTCTGCTGAGCTAAATAATTTTACAAAATAAGTTTACTAACAACATACACTGAATGTAAAACTGACAATTTTGAAGAACATAGAGGCATTTAAAATAAAACAACTTTTATAAAGGAATGCAAGCAGTGTCATTATTTTAAATAAGTAGTTCAATTAAAAGTGAGTTTAGCCTGTGAATACGCATTATAAATCCATATATAATTTATTACATATATACATGATTTTATCAAAATTGGATTTGTATTATTCTTCCATTGTTTATTTTATTAAAACTAGTCCAAAATATATTAACATTATTCTTCATCAGTTTGAATTAGTTGTGAATTTTACTAGCATTTCTTTTATGGCATTTTTACCTCAATTTATATCTGAAACCGTATCTTTATGAATTACTTCTGTAGGCATGTGTTAAATAAGCTACGTTTGAAACATTTACCGGTACATTTATCGATATATAGGTAGCATTATATAGATTTATTTTGTACTTTTTGGTTTATAGAAAAAGCATTGTATTTTTAAGAATAATTTAACGCGGAAATTTACGGGAATATTAAGTTACAAAAAAAAAGAATGGAAATACCATCCCCATAGCTGCCACAGGCAGGAAAACATTTCGGCAGGATTACGGACAGGCCACGACCCGTTAAAAATACTACAGACGTGTCAAGTCCACGCACTTCTAAAAAACAAAATAAACACTTATTTCCGACACCCGAAAACATTTAAATATTCGTGGAATGCTTGTAGGTCATAATGGTCGCTAGACGAACTTAGAAACTCGATAATTCTAAAAGGGTTGCAGGTGCCATTCCGAAGCCGTAGACGGATCGAATCAGGGCATTTTTAATTATCGGATGTCGCACAGAAAACCGACGATTTTCGGCACTTCCGTGTCGCACGAAACTACTAACGGGGCAGTAGTCTCAGAGCTACGGAAACCAACGGCGCCGGCGTCGCTATTGAGATTTTCTACCCCTAATCATCGGCAAGGGGTCGCGAGGGATGCAGGTCCAGTGGCGAAACGGGGGGACTAGAAGAACGGGGTAGACGCCCAACTTTGGAACAAGCCACCAAAAAAAAAACTCGTCATAACTGACCTTGAATGTATTATCATTTATCTCAATGCCTCCAAAGCGATAGACGTCAAAAACATTTGAAGGGTACAGGAATAAAACAGGGAATGTCACAAATACCTACTTCTGAGAAAAGTTACGTTTTCTATTTTATTCTTTTATTTTAGTAAATCGGACGTGTATAAAATAAAAAATTGTATTAGGATGTATGCTTATTGTCTCAAAACATTTTAATCGGTTACACAAGCAGGGTGTACCTTCTTCATGACATGCCAATCTAAGCTTTTTCATTCCCTCTTGTGTTCTACCAGTCTTCTTTCTTTTCTTTGTACTATGGGACCTTGCCACTTTTAAACCTGAATATTTGACAGGTAGAAAGATTAGAAATAAACCTACAGATGGCACCTCTTATCGCAAAATCGTCTCAAATGGACTCTCCCTGTTTTATTCCTGTACCCTTCATTTTACAGAAAGGTGTCTGAAGATTTCAGAGAAGTTTTTCCAGACACAGTTGTTCTTTTAACCAGAACCAGAAGTCAGTCAAACTGGAACCATAAATTGAGGAAAAAGACAATGAGGCGAAAAACGAGGAAGAAGAACAGAAGAAAATATTGGCAAGGCGAGACAACTTGGTTTGGCCATCTGAACTAAATGGATCCAGTCCAATAGCAGGTGTCAACTAATTTTGGGCCTTCTTGTACCTCCAATTCATACCGTCTGCAATCCACACGACATTCTTAGAGCAGACGAACCTCTAAAACTACAGCAGCTCTTCCATCGGTTTATTAAACAGTTTATTCATAACGACGCTGCTATGGAAAAATATTTTTTCATTGATGAACATTGTTTCCATCTTTAGAACTACTTTAACTCTCTCAGTCTGAGGCTGTGGAGTTCTGAGAATCCTCCTTTATATTGAAAGTCACTATACCCGAAGATTTAATACGCAGCTTTGCATAAATATACAGGGTGAGTCAAACTTAACGCGACAAACGAAAGGTACGGATAGGGCATGTTATTCTAAGCAAAAAAGTTCTAATAAACATGTGTCCGGAAATGCTTCCTAAGAGCGCTACGGACGTTCAAAGATGGCAGGCCCAAATTGATTTTCTTGCCTTTTATTTCAAAAAACTGCTCGAAATGTCCACCGTCATTTTCAATGCAAAGTTGACATCTGCGAATGACTGATTGCGCGGCTGCACGACACTCCGCTAGTGGTATTTCTTGGGCAGCTTGCAAGATCCTCGCTCGGAGACTAGCTTCGTCGTTGACGGGCTCAGCATAAACTTTGCTCTTCATTCTGCCCCAAACATAAAAATCCATAGTGGTTAAGTCCGGGGAACGCGGAGGCCAAGGACGGGGACAGTCTCGACCGCGACCAATCCATCTTCCTGAAAAATGGTTGTGAAGCCATTGCCGCACTAGTAGAGTGTAATGGGCTGGGCAACCGTCTAACTGGAACCACCTGTTTGCTCTATCAATTAGAGGCATGTCATCTAATATTGCTTCAAATTCATTTTCCAGGAAATGAAGAAAGGCCGGACCATTTAGTCTTGGAGGCAAGAAATATGGACCAATGAGTGTATCGTCGCATAACCCCATCCAAACGTTGCACGAAAATTCATGTTGAAAATGTTGTTCTTTTACAGCATGCGGGTTTTCATGGGCCCAAATATGCGCATTATGTTGGTTAAAGATACCACTACGGGTAAAAGTTGCCTCGTCCGTGCAAATCACCTTCCGATAGTAAGAAGCATCGTTTGTTATTTGTTCCAAGAACCACTCTGAAAATTCTCTTCTTCGAGGTAGGTCTTCAGAAGCAAATTCTGAACTTTCTGCAAATGATAGGGGTGGCGACCATCTGCTTTCAGAGTTCGGTTCACAATGCTCTGGGAATAGCCTAATTGCAAAGAACATCTCCTCGTGCTACTTGAAGGTATTTGATCGAAGTGTTCTAGGATATTTTCTGTTCTTCGATTATTATGAAGGGGTGCAAAAATACCGTTTGCTCGCGATTTCGAAGAAGTTGTCCCAGTTTCTCTTAATCGTTGAAATGTTCTAGTAAATACCGCTTTGTCGGGCACTCTTCTCATTGGAAATCTTCGGGCGTACTCATTCACAGCAGCGCGCGCATTACCATCACAGTACCCGTAAACAAACACAATATCCGCATATTCACTTGTAGTGTAGGTATTTGGCATGTTTCCGCAATTTACTCATAAACTAGCTTAAAATTAGTGACAAATTGAATTCAATCGACACGTCAAACAAGGCTGTCAAACAAACACTTTCAATTGTTATCAAGGCCTGCTTCTCTTTTTAATTAATAAGGCAGCGGAGTGAATTAATCAGTCATTCGCAGATGTCAACTGTGCATTGAAAATGATGGTGGACATTTCGAGCAGTTTTTGTAAAATTTTAGTTTGTTTTGTTACGTTAAACCAATTATTTTAAGCAGTTTTTGAAATAAAAGGCAAGAAAACCAATTTGGGCCGGCCATCTTTAAACGTCCGTAGCGTTCTTAGGAAGCATTTCCGGACACATGTTTATTAGAACTTTTTTGCTTAGAATAATATGCCCTATCCGTACCTTTCGTTTGTCGCGTTAAGTTTGACTCACCCTGTATAACGGACGTCATTATTCAGCTCTTGTGTTGTGTCCCCAGCCTAAAAGCCGTTAGCTAACTTATCTGCTACTTAATTTTACTACATTATATGTATGATATACCCATGCATAGTACAATATTCTATAAGTACATTGCATTAACGGTTTCTCACAAATTCTTACGGATATCTCATTGTTTAGAATAATAGGCATAGTGCTGACAATTAGACTGACCCTCAATGTATCACCATATGTTCCACGAGACACTTGGAGACAATAATAAACTACTTTAACGGTATACAACAATGATTTCCTTTATTTAGGTTCCAGTGCACCATGTACAAATGTTATTTTTCGGGTTTTGTTACGGTATGTTTCAACTTCAACTTTTTTAAAACAACTTCACATATACGTATGTATGTATATGTAAATGCCATTGTGCAGACACTGACTGAACCCAAATGTTGTTATAAGGCCTGTTTAGGTGTTTTTTTGTTTTGTTTTTATTTTATGCTTATATTTTTTTATTAATCGAATATATATATTCTATTTGATATAATCCAAGAGTGTATCACATACATACATATGATGTCTCTTAAGTTAGCAGAACACAAGTATCTCATTTGGAGAATTAAAAGCTCATTAAATGCTAATTAAATGCGCAAGAAATTTTTTTTAGCTCATTTATGTTTTTTTATCGCATGTTCTGCTAACTTGCAAAAAATATAGCAGAACATTAATGCAAAATAACATGTTCGTGATGTTCAACCGCGAATTAATAAAAGCTCATTAAATGCTAATTAAATGCGCAAGAAAAAAATTATGAGTAAAGTTATGAGTAAAGCCCTTCTCCATTGACTTCATATGGGGGAAGGGGCGTAAGTATTTCTAAATTTACTAAGTTTCTCGGTGATATTAAGACTATAATTCATAATTGAAACTTGAAACACATATCAATGTTACAAAGAAAAGCAATAAAATAAAAATGCTGGTTTTGAAGCAAAATTACTTGAAAAATACTAATTTGTAATGAACGTATCTCTTCGTAAACGGATCTAAATATTCAGTGTATGTCAGTCGTTAATAAATTAGATATAAAATCACATTTTAAATCAACATAAAAAAAAAATTCTACGATATTGTATAAAAATCTTAAATTTCATTTTCCTATAAGAACCTTGATAAGCCTTTAGTAATAACAACAGCAACAGTAAAAATAATAATAATAATGACAATAATAATGGAAATTATAAACGAGCTACCATTTTTTATTTTGGAAGATAATTAGCATTTGGTGCGGGTTTCATATTTAGCTTTGAAAATCACAAAAATGTAAATTTCCGTTAATGCCCTGCTATATTTTTTGCAAGTTAGCAGGACATGTTATACAAAAAATATAGTATATGAGCTAAACAAAATTTTCCTGCGCATTTAATTAGCATTTAATGAGCTTTTAATTCTCCATATGAGATACTTGTGTTCTGCTAACTTAACAGACATATACATACAGTGCGTCCATAAAGTGACGCATAAATTCATTATTAGCTAAATGAACAATATTATTGAAAATTCCCGAGACAGGTCAATTTTTGATTGCGATTTACTATTTTGTCACATAATAATTTAATATACAGGGTGTCCCACCTTCGAGTAATGACGCCACCACCGATTTTTTTAAATGGAATACTACATTTTTTTCAAGTTTCGGATGACCCTGGCCGAGCTGAGTCCAAAAATGTATCACAAGTTGCTTCTATCTATTACAGGGTGGACAACAATACATAAAGTGTTTATGAAAAATTTCATTAGAAAGTTATACGTTTCTGTATTTTTAGAAAAGTCACAATAAATGCTCAAATTGTTCTCCGTTGACTGCTAAACAATGACCGAATCGGGCAATACATTCGCTTCTGACATTTTGTAACATAGCAGGTGTTATGTTTAACGTTTCTTGCCTGATTCGATCTTTGAGCTCACGGATGTTCTCGGGTCTATTAGTATAAACTTAAATAACCCCATAAAAAAGAAATCTAGTGGAGTAAGATCAGGTGATCTAGGGGGCCATTCCACTGATCCTCTTCTTCCTATCCACCGATCTGGAAAGGTTCTGTGTAAAAACTCGCGCACAGCTATAGCAAAATGTGGTGGTGCACCATCCTGTTGAAACCAAATTCTGCCGTCTAAAGTATTGGCTATTTCAATATCAGGAAATAGCCGGGTCAAGTCAGGAATTAATGTATATTGTAAAAAATTCAGATACAATGCTCCTGTCAAATTTTCATCAAAAAAGTATGGACCAACAATTCTATTTCTCACAATACCAGCCCACACATTGACCTTTTGTGGATGTTGCGTATGGTATTCTTGCATCCAGTGTGGATTTTCCTGAGACCAGTAGCGGGTGTTTTGCCGATTAACATGCCCGTTCAAAAAAAACGTTGCCTCGTCAGAAAATAAAATATTAGCAATGAAACCGTTATTTTGATTATTGTGGTCCATCATGTACTCGCAGAATTCAGTTCTTCGGTCAAAGTCGTCTTCAGCCAATTCATGGATGAGGCGTACTCTATAGGGATGGTATTTTACCTTTTTTAAAAATATTCGATACTGAAGACTTTCCAATATTCAAATCCCTAGATACTTGCCGTACTGTACAATGTGGATTTTCTAGTGCCGACAAAATTACGTCTTGTTGAACATTTTCATTAATTTTAGGTCTACCTTGCCTTGGTGCATCCCTCACGTGTCCTAATTCTCTGTATTTTCGCTCTATTCTGCTTACTGTAGATTGTGAAACAGGTTCACGATCTGGGTGCATTTCATGGAATAATCTACACACCTCTTGTTGAGTCCGCATTCTGTCGCCAACACCAATCATCATTAGAATTTCAATCCTATCCCTTTCATTTAAAGGCATTTTCAACAAAACGTTTTAAATAAATTAGATTTAGGTTTCACTTAAAGTACCTACTTTGAAGCGTTAACAATACAAAAGTGAACTCTAAATAGCCGTTTTTAATATGGCAAAAAATGACAATGACAATCAAAAAACAAATGACAAAAAAAATAACGAACCACGTATCGCGCCTCGCGTCATTCGCGCGTCTTGTCCAAACTGGTGTTTATTAAAGTAGTTGTATTTTTGTATCACAATAACGTTAATTTAATTTTTTTTAGTGCGTTTAATCAGCAATACATAATTTGTAATTTTTGTACTGTTGTCCACCCTGTAATAGATAGAAGCAACTTGTGATACATTTTTGGACTCAGCTCGGCCAGGGTCATCCGAAAATTGAAAAAAAATGTAGTGTTCCATTTTAAAAAATCGGTGGTGGCGTCATTACTCGAAGGTGGGACACCCTGTATATTAAATTAGTATGTGACAAAATAGTAAATCGCAATCAAAAATTGACCTGTCTCGGGAATTTTCAATAATATTGTTCATTTAGCTAATAATGAATTTATGCGTCACTTTATGGACGCACTGTATATGTATGTATCTCATTTTAACACAATTTTACTTTAGAATGGCAGTCTTATTTAAACTTTTGTTTCGTAATTATTAGTTGTTATATTAAAATTTTGAACATTTTCAGGAAACTCGATCCTGAAGTAATTAATAATATTCATAATGTATATACAAAAAGTACGATAAACATACAGTTTGTATGTATGTTTTATTTCATAACAGTTTATCTATAAGAGTGACAGCAGAATTAATAACGTTACTGTTTTTAATATGTTCCTTCTCTTTGGTTTCTTTTTTGTTTAATGAGGTAAAGGCTACTAAAAGTAAATCGCTTATTTTTCATTCACTGTTAGGTACAAGCAAATGTAACAGTATTAAAAAACTCATTAACTAATGTTTGTTTGTTATACTCATGACTTATAAGGAGTCATAAAAATAACTACAACTGACCATAAAAAAACAACACCTGTACCTGTACGCAGCAAGAATATTAGCGACAAATGAAAACAAAAGTACTATTAACTATAAATATTGATATGTTCGATACTTGATGGTAACCAATATTGAATTTCAAGGTAGGTATATACCTACATGTGTTCATACATTTTATGAATGCAATACTTACATACCTGTATAATTGCTCGTATTTTCCCTCCCTCAACCGTTCAATATTATGAAATAGCCTTTATCGATATTGTTTACATACGAGGTGTGCAAAGTTTGAACTTGTTAGAGTCATTTGTTTATTCTTTCTGACTGTTTTCGTAAACCGTTTTTTTCTAGTGCGTTTGAAAAATGAGTGACATTAATTTTGAACAACGGTGTGCCATCAGGTTTTGTTTTAGACTTGGACACAGCGTAACGGATAATTTTGCAAAACTTTTAGCACGCCTACGGAGACAGTGTTTTTTCTAGAGCTCAGGTTTTACGGTGGTTTAAAGCATTACCAAAAGGAAGAATGGTCGAGGAAGAGTTAAATTTGAATCACACCACTGTTCATCAGATTTTGACTAACCAATTGGGGATGAGGAAAATCTGCGCAAAAATGGTTCCAAAAAAATCTTTCGCACTAACAAAAGGACATCAGGAGGGGAATGTGTCTTGACTTTTTGGAATCGATTGAAAATGATCCCCATTTTATGGAACGCGTCATTACTGGTGATGAGACTTGGGTGTCAGAGTACGACCCGGAAACCAAGCGCCAAAGCTTGGAATGGCGCACTTCAAGCTCTCCATACCCAAAAAAAATAACGAGCAAGTCGAAGATCAAATGTATGCTTATTTGCTTTTTTGATAGCCAGGGAATTGTCCACAAAGAGTGTGTGCCTCTAGGCTAAACAGTAAATCAACACTTTACAGAGAGGTTCTTGAAAAACTTCGAAAAAGGGTCATGCGCGTGAGGTCGTGCGCCTTGTCACACAGTTGACTTTCAGTAAACGAATTTTTAGCCAGTAAAAACATTCTTGTTGCTCCTCAGCCTCCTTATTCGCCGAACGTTTAGTCCTTGTGACTTTTTTCTCTTCCCGAGATTGAAAAATCATCTCAAGAGACGTCATTTTGGGACCACAGAAAACACTCAAACGGCTGTAACCGATCAGCTGAAGGCTATTCCAGTATATGAGTTCCAGCACTGCTATCAGGAATGGAAGAATAGTCTCCAGCGCTGTGTGGCTTCCCAAGGAATTTATTTTAAAGGCGACAATACTGAATTGTAATTCTATTCGAATGAAAAATATTAAAAAATCAGTCTTGTTACTTAATTTACACACCTCGTATATCAAAAAAAAAAAAACATTTTTTTTATAACATGACGATCGACGACAAAAAATATAGATACAAATGGCGCTACTTATTGAGTGTACATAGAATACACCTACTCTTCTTTATTATTTTCACATTAGCTACCATAACAATAAATCAGTAAAACTGGCGTAAAAAAACCGATGCCGCTTCTTCTGAAGACAATAAATAATTTGTCTGTATCCGAAACACAACCATATGCTATCTCGGCTCGTTGTTCATCTACACGTCAGTTCACAGTAAATCGGATTAATAAAAGACAAACTAGTTTCTGTAAATTGTCGGAAACCAAACGGGTTGAGATGATAACGGACGTGATCTCTTCTAAAACGGAGAAAGCCGATGTATAAGAACGGATGTTATGAGAGTGATGGATGCCAAGCGGGGGGTACTTTCCAGTGGCGTCTCGTCAAAGAATTCGCGTGTTTTGCTCAATACGGGTTTTTTTATGAAATCTACCTAGCCACGAAAAAAAAGATAAGAGTTTTCTGGCTCAAGAAAATTGATTTGTCACGAACCGCCTCTGGTATTTTAATTTTGAGACGCGCCTAAGTTTTTTTGTCGAGTAATAGTTAAAGGGTCAAAACGTGATGCCGCCAAGACACCGCTAACTGTTTGGCAACGGCGCGCAGACCAAATTTTACATTTCCTCTTGCTAAATACTTGTACGGAACCGTGTCTGCCTTAACTGAAAAAAATAGTCATGATTGTTTCATGATTTAAGCGTGAATCCGGGCATTCACTCTATCCACTAAAACGCTTCCAACGGCAGACGAATTTAAAAGGCCTTTGTAGTTATGTTGTAAGTTACGTCATTTCCTCGAGGCGAGGATTTATTGGCATTTTCAAAAGCTCCATATTAAAAAGCCGAAGGGACCAGGAATTTAGATGGGGTTGATTAAATTTGATCGATACAAAAATTGAATCCTTCGTCAGGGTATAATTATTAATAACAAATACCTACTTACGTATTTATGACTAATTCTAAGTACGGAGTAAGTAAAAAATTATGGAATGTGTGCCATCGAATGACCAGCTAGATTTCCAGACCTTACTCGTCTGGACTAGTTTTTACGGGCTTATTTAAAATGCTAAATCTATTTGAATACACCAATCACTCTTAAGTAAAAAAATATAACACTATAACGTTCATGATATTCAGATTCGACTATAATAAAATAATGACATTTGACAAATTCAACATGGGTACTTTGAAAATTTGTCTTATTCGTATATTTATTGTTTTAGAAATCACTATTCATTATTTGTATTAATAGTTTATTGTTTTTGAATTTGTGTTTAGTCGGCAACGAAAATTTTAAATTCTGATCATTTTTATACTACAGTATCTTTTTTGCTTCTGACATCTTGTGAAATTCTGCGTCTAATAAGCACGAGTTGACGGTGACTATGTCGACTGCGTGAAAAGATATCGCTAAAAAAAGTAAAATTGCGATGTTTTCAAAAAGCCATAAATAGACTATAAAGGCCATCTAGATATGGCATTTATTGAAAATGTGTGTTTTTGGAAACCAAAATCGATATGTCATCCATTAAATTATTATATGTAATTAATCATTAAGTCATTAATATGACAAGTTTTATTATCTCTAAAACAATAAATTTTATTGAACAAGGGATTGTCATTCCATTATTTGTTTGCTAGACTATAATTTCTGTTTTTATTCGGCCCAACGAATTTTTGTGCCCATATTTACCCTACCGTCAAAATACACATGACCACACTAATGCCCAATAATTACTGGAGTATACGCCCTAGTAACAACCCGTGTGGTTACAACTTCCTGTGATCCCTGTATTGAAAAAATGTAATTTCTGCCCTCCATTTTCGAACCAACTAACTACATAATGCGATTATATTTTCTATACTGTAAATTTCGTTCTAGAGTGAACAGTAGGAGTAGTATTAAAAAGTAGGAGTGTGTATTGTTATACATAAAATGTTTACCTCGATGTTTAATAGTTCATAAATATGTTGGCAAAGCTAAATATAATGACAATAATGACCAGTTCGTAAATACAAATCTCCTACATATGTAGTCATCATGGATTTTTGGGGTACAATGGATGGACGGACACTAAAGGAGAAACTAAAAAAACACAATACGTACAAAATTATATTCCTAACAACTGGAGACCTTCTTGGTTACAATGACTACAGCAGTAGTTTAATCACCAATTTATATACGAATTTAGGCAATAACTTAAGTTTTTAAATGTATTTCAGTGAATTAATTATAACACTTATTTTAATTTACTGGCAGATCATTTTTGGTTACTTGCGAAAATACGAATTTATACATATTTTTTTCGTCATGCGATTTGGAATTTAGTTCGCGAACCGATTACGCTAAAAATAGCTAAGAAGCCTTTTGGAGCTAACATAACCGACATATATGCATTTAAAAATAACTTTATAATTCGGTATAACGTACACTTATATTCGAAAACACATCGCGTAAACAACTAAAAAATTTTTGCATCAGTCTAGTTGCCAACTAATTAATTTAGCAAAGAAGGCCAACCTGTTCGAATTTATTTTAGGATGTCTGCGGAATTTTTGGAAAAGCAATGTGGGACACCGTTTAATCAACTGCTTAAAAAATATCGGATATATGATTAAAAATATTAACTTATCAGTTAAGTAAAACAAGGGTGTTAAGTAATTATATAATATATAGTAGGTACTTTGGGATTATTGCTTAAAAAATGAACCTAACTGAGAATAAGAAACACTTTAAAGTAAAAGCTTGTACAAGTTAACAACGGTAAAACTACACAATGGACAAATTGCCTATTACCTAGCTGTTTATATGAGGAAGGCAGTTAACATACCTAGCCATGACGGTAGAGCTCTTTTTGTTAAAATTGCAAGCTAATTAACCAATTAACGTTACATAATCTGCTAACAACGGGTGGCTACACCTATGTCACATGTTGCCTACACCCTTGTTCCTATTAAACGAGGTGCACAGCGATACTTTTAAAACAGATACGAACTTTATTAAAAAAAAAAAAGAACGAAACGAAAAAAATATTTCAATGGCCTTTTATCGAATATAAGAAAATGTTTTGAGTATCACGTAAATGTTTTCTTCATACAAGTAGTTTTATTATGAAAACTGAGAAGAGGAGTCGCTTAACGTTGGTATTGATCCTTTGTATTTACCACAATAGGTATTTTGATGTCTTGCCATTATATACGGCTTCATTGGTATATTATATTCAATACATGCTTATTTTCTTTTCAATATTACTGTTTTAATGTACCACGAGCAAACAATTTACAATAAATAATGGATATCTAATTCTGTTTCAATTATTGTTTTGATTAACCAATAGGACGTCACACCCTGTAATAGGAAACCCTTTAGAATAATAGGAATCTATTTCTGATAAACGTATTATTTTATAAAATCGAATATCTTCGGTCCATATCAGTGCTGAGTATTATTCACATTATGTCATGCTACCCATTTATCCTGGAAGCATAGATAAATATATTTAGTAGGTACTTCAAAAGATTGATAAATACGGCTTAGATTACCGCGTATCAGTGGCATCCATTAGATGACATCCACAGGGTCGTATTAAGGAAAATAAAATCGTCGTCACGGTATTTGTTACAAACGTTGTTTTTTCATAAAGTAATTATTATAAATACAACATTAAAAAAATAAGAACTGAACTTACATAATGGTATGCATTTCAAAAGCTAGTTTTGGATAAAAAAAATGCTTTTAACTTAGCTTAGTTCCATCCTCTTTGACCTTAATATAACCTCGAAAAAAGCTTTGGCTTTCACAAAGAAATAAAAAAGTTTTTTTTCTGCGATAAAAAAATCAAATACTTTCCCTGATTGTTTTGTCACCGCCGAAACTAATTTAAAAGCGTCTACCCTTTCCTCTCTTTTTCAATATGGGATTGAGTGTTCAAGAAGTAGGATAACCTGTTGCTTTAGTTGAATATGGCCAAAGCCCAAGTTATGCTGCACAGACTCTAGGAATACAGAGTAGTATCGCTGGGCAGGATGCGTGGCATCGCTTTGTTGAAGATGGAAATTACACCAGATGACCGGGGTCGTGCAGAACACAAAATATAGACCATTGGAATTATCGATTTTTACTGATAAGAACTTAGAAACTGATAGAAAGGCTACAGCTAAGTGTGTAAACATAGCTTACATACGACAGCAGTGGAGTAACGTACTCTCTACAGACGAGTCCAGATTCTGCTTTATGTTAATCACTATATTAGAGAGATTTGGATCTAGTGCATGCCAATGCAAGGCCTCATGCAGCTCGTATTATTAACGAGAATAGGTATCTGGATGAGGTTGGAATTGAGCGGTTGGACCGCCCAGCGTGTAGTATAGATTTTCCAGCTCCAATTGAACAGCTCTGGGTTCAGCTCCAACATACAGTTCGAAACAGACTGAGAACTGAGACCATAGAGGACCCGAGCATTACTTTGGAAGAATATCGAGCCATTCCACTGAGGTGCTGATTTAACACCAAGCCTCATTGCTTAACCGAGGCAGTTAGGGTCATAAGTGGTCCCACGCATTATTAAAAACATTCTTTTTATTTTGGTATTACATGACTTGTTATTTGACGTTAAACAAAAAAAAAACACAATTAACTGTCTTAGTTCTCTTTAAAGAAGATCTTTTTAAAGTGTACATTGAGGGCAACAAGAGCTAAGTTAGGTCAGAAAAGAATATTTTACCTAAAACTAGCTTTTGTTTAAGAAACAAACTTATTCAAAATATTAAAAACGTTTTTTTTAAAAATCACACTGGCTGGATTTTTTTGGCCGGCCTAAGGAAATTGTCTGATAATAAAATAAGACCGAAATAGTTGTATTTTCGGTAGCAAAGGAGGAAGAAGTTAAAGAACTATTTTTAACAGGAAATCCTGAAATCTCGAAATATGCGGTATAAAGCATAATTCCAAGTATAATGAATAAAACAAGGCTGTGTGGCAAAATTAATTGAGGATTATTAGTTTAGACATTTTGTTTCGAAATATTAATGGTAAAATTATGCCGTTTAACTTTTGGAAAAATTATGTTTTATGTAAAATCAACAGAAAGTATCTGTTGATGTTACATAAAATATCATTTTCCGGTAGATCAAATTAATAACAGTTTTACCTTATAATCATTTAAAAATTTCAGTTATTATAATAAAATATATAGGTATTTAGTTATATCAAGTACTGAAATATGTAAAGCCAAACCGTTTTCTTGAACAGTAAATTATAATTTTACAAGGTATTTTAAAAAAAAGGCTAAGAGTGACGCTCCTACTTAAGAGATATGTAAACCCTAAATTTTTCATTTAGGTATTAAATATACAAAGTATGAAATAAACAATGAAAGAAGATGGATTTTATATCTTGTTAGACTCAAAACATGTGCCTTGTGGTACCACCGAAGAACGTTAATTACTATCACGACAGGAAAATGAATAAAATTTTAAAACTAATCTCGGTTAGTTGTTGTTGAATCACGCAAGGATAAATTAAATGTTTGTTTATATTGAGTGTACCTGTAAGGTAACGTCTCATATGTTAAATCCTGCATATTTTCACAGTTGTTGATTCTTGTATTTTATATCCAGCGTGCATAACGGACATACGAATATTTAAATACCATTTTCTTACCTACTAACATGTGCATGCTAAAGATTCCGAAAAAATAATTCCCAAACACATTCCTGAGATAAGCACTCGATATGTCGCGAAGCTTTCAGATTTTAGGCACTTCCACATAAGCACTGATTGTTACTGGTCGTTAACGATCATTTTATCAATACATACTCGGGCATTATTATTTATAAATATATTTTTTAAGAATTTGGTTACACGCGTGAAAAGTGTGTGCTCGTTCATTTTGTGTAGTCACTTTACTAGTTTCTCAGAACGTAAAGCAGCATTATAGTAGAGAGGGAACAGGTAGTCGTATCGTGGACATTGTGGGCCCCTTCTCTCTACTGGCTTTAGTTCAGGCACCTGTCCTCTTATTCATGCCATTTAATATGGTTATTCCCGATGCTGCATTAAATTATTTTACATATTTGTCACGCACTGGCACTCCTAATGCAACGCTCGTAGCGATTCCGATAGCAAAATCGAACAATGTCGATATGGGTGACGCTTTTAATATTCATGGGGCGATAATCGGGTCGAAGAGGATCTTATCGAACTATTGGACTCCTAAACTACTTGTATAGGAGGATCTTCGCCTTGGTAATCCGTGCACGTTGATTACCTATCTTCATTAATGCACGATCCACATCCGTTTCAGTTCGGATTAAAGGTACGTAGAGGTAGTGCAATGTAGCGCTTTGCTCGTTTGGATTATCGTACTTATTTATCAAAGATACATGTGGGAGTGTCAGCAACGCAATACAAAAATAATTCTAGGGAATGCCATCAGGAATTCCGCCGCAGTAACATTTATTTTGACAGATGCCATTTTGGCGTAGACTTTATTTTATGTACCTACATATTTAAAAAAAATACAGGGCGACAGATTTTGACTTCCTAGAGAAACAACCTATTAGTCATTGACCAGTGGCGGCTGATGAACTATTTTATGGCAACTGCCATTAATGACCTACGTTCAAACAAGTTATTATGCTTCAGGCCTTAGTCATCGAGAGAGGCCGGTTTGTCACAAGGTGGCTACTTTTAATTTTCGATGTTTATTACCACTGATCAGTGGCGGGCGATATATTTTTTTACGGTAACTGCCATTTTTAGCCTTCGCGCGAACAAGTTGTTATGCCATCAAGTTGTAGTCATCCACAGGATCTGACTTAAGCTAGTATTAATAAACACTATAGACAGCCACCGATCTTTAGAATACCGGTACACTCGATTCCCTCTTAAGTCACCAAATCCGTGCATCATCTTCTGGCTTAAGTCGCGAAATGTATTCTCTCTTAAGTCGCAATCATAACCTCAACTTTTTCGTGTTTTTATGGTGGGTTCATGCAGAAATTTTAGTAATAAGAATAAGAATAGTAATAAGAATAAAAAGTTAAACCTTCGTTTTATAATGGCCCAGTTCATGCAGTAAATATAATTTTTAGTAATAATTTTAAAAATAAGGATTTACTGCATGAACTGGGTCATTATAAAACGAAGGTTTAACTTTTATTCTTATTACTATTCTTATTCTTATTACTAAAAATATCTGCATGAACCCATCTTTAGTTGCAAAAAGGAATACACTCGAACCCTCTTAAGGCACAATCGCTTAATTCACATCCTCTCTTATTTCACCACGTTTCCCCCTATTATGTCACGATACCGTCCCTCTTAAGTCGCCGCCTGTAAACATTTTAGAACTACGTTTGGAAATTGATTCTCGCATGAATATGTACAATTTTTATTGAACAAAATTATTGTGTAATACATTTATTGATTTAAAATAGGTTAGGTGTCTTTTAAAAATATTTAACCTTTAAAATATTCATTCAAGTGGAAAATTGAACTTTGTCACGCACTACTGGGTATACTTACGTTGATTTTTTCGTTCAGTTGACTCAATTTTCGTTATAACAAGTGCTGTGGTATATCTAAATATTTTTTTTGCAGCTAAAACACGAAAAAGTTGAGGTTATGATCGCGACTTAAGAGACTAAATTTTGCGACTTAAGCGAGACGATGATGCACGGATTTAGCGACTTAAGAGGGGTTCGAGTATATTTTTGTATGTAGGTATTTAATGCAATATGAAGCTAAAACTTGCTGAATTTATGCATTGCTGATATAGTGTGTTTGTAAATATATTTATTATGAAATTTTCCTTACAGCTATAAAAATGGTGTTAATTTCTTTACACATCAATTCAGGGTACGAATACTTTTGCAAGTAACTGTACATAGGTACCTATCTACTATTTTTCAAATATAGTATCCATCATCTGTGCCTGAGTTTCTTTCTTCTATATTTGAGTAAAAAATAACCACAACTTATTATTATAAAAGCAGCTAAAGCTGCCTTACTTTCGTCCATTTTTAAAATCTACTCGTCACAGCTACTCGTCTTCCGAGTTGCACTTCTCGAAAAAATTGCAACTTTTAAAGTAGGCGCATAATGTATACACTTTACTTGAACTCGGACAAATACTAGCCAAGTTTATTTCAAGTCAAGTCACTTGGATACCGGCGCGTAGTGAGTAGCCGGCTTAAATCATAAAATAATCGGCATGGGTCAAACCCACAAAATTCACTTTTGAGAGTCTACTTTTTTTCAATTTTTTGAATTCAAAGTTGTTGCCGAAACAATTTTAAGATGTTCCTAGAATGGCAATAATAACGAAGCAACCGGTCAAAACTCTTACTTGATTTGATGTGAAACTTCCGGGTTATGCCGCGATCGTCGATTTTTACTTGACGTTTCACTAGTTATGCTACCACCCTCTTCAGAAGCATATTCGTCAGTGTTTGTTGTTTGATATTCTTCTGAAGAACTTAACAGCATGAAGAGTAAAACGTTAAGGAAAAATGGCTACCCTTATCTTTTTTTCTCGGAATACGTAATGTTCAGGATTCTAAAAAAAATTAACAAAAAGAATTTTTTTAAAATATGGGCATTGTCGAGTTTTAAAAAAATGTGCGGTAAAGTAATTAGGTACTACTGGTGGCACTTCACTTGGCGTAGCGTATTTGTGTTTGATTATCGTTGTATTTGTACAAATATTTGATGTATTCGCAAATATTCCAAACATGCCATCCACACATACAGCAAAACACTCAAACATGCCAAATATGTTTGAATATTCAGAACCAGTGAATACAGTGACGGACGTGTTGACAGCGACAGCAGCTTATTACCTGAATGCTTCTTATTACCAATACATGTTAAATCTACATAAGTACAAAGTTACTAAAAAAGCCATGACAGACACGGCGCTGGTGGAACCAAGTGTGGACGGTTACCGCAAATATTCGCCTTATTTGACTTCTTTGATGTGTGATTGAAAACCGACAAGTGGACGGAAACGCGTATTTGCTGTTAGCGCTATTCGCGTTATTTGTACAAATAAAGCAAATATAGCGAATAGCTTCTCTACACATCGCCGTTTTTGGGCAAATACAACAAAAATACGAATACGCTACGCCAAGTGAAGTGCCGCCATAAGTATAATTGACAATAAAATTGTTGTGCTGCAACTAAAGTTGTGAAGGTGGCCGTACGTGACATGGGACTTCCTGTATATAACACCCATTAATTTCATAATTTCATTATTAAAGTAGTTCACTCTAGTACGCAAATAATGAACGTATTTATAAAGTGACACACATAAAAATGCTCAGAACAATATACTGATGTCGTTTGCAATTTAATCGTGGCAAGCGTGTTTGAAATGGTAATAAGGACATTCCGAAACAGTTATTCAAAAACGCATTTTAAATTTATTCCACGTGGCACTAAAGCGACTATAGGAATAACCATAACGTAAACCAAATATTTGATTTCTCTATGGGAATAACCGTTCCCTCTTACCAACAGTTTAATTTGAGTTCAGTTTCGATTTGCTTCTTATCTGTCGTCTCACTTCTTGTTTGTCCTTTTTAATAACTGACCGATGTCGGCTTTATACACACGGTATAATAATTATAATTCATCTAAACTAAAGTGACCAGACGTCCGTCATTCAGAAAGCGTGTCCGTCTTCAAGAGCAGTCCGTCAAACTGTCCGTCATTGAATTATTTTTATTAAAATGTCCGTAATTACATCTTCTAGGTTAATCTGAAGACGTATCGCCGTATCGTATCGATCGTGATTAAATATTAGTATTTCAAAAAGGCATCAAATTCCAAAAAAGTATCCTTGTGAATGTTTATATTTTTATGTAAATGTATTTTTCATTGAAATTCTGAAGTGCCAGGAAAACGCGTGACCTTGAAAGTTTTAAAAATTTTCGCCTGCGCCGCTATTTGGCTCGCGCCTCACGGCGCGAACAATTAACTCTAGCTTTATCAATGTGAACCAGCTGAACATATCCGTTTTTGGCAAGATCAAAATCTGGTCACTTTAATCTAAACCCATGAAAATCTCGTTACGTATTACACCCTACACGAACGTATGTTACTTGACTGGTTGTCTATATTTCACAACAGTAACTCTAAAATTTTAGAAATCTAACCTTATATTGCTTTATGCAACTGTAACATCACTATATACTACATAATTTTCCTAGAGTAGTCCCCTACGACTGGGAAGATGTCGCTATCTTCCCGTGACGTAATCAGAAACTTGTGAGCTATGGCAAAAATGCAGATGCTGTACCGTAACTGACTTTTCAGCACATATTTTTCTGAACCCATGTGGCAATATAGGGGCCAAAATCAGTTCAAAGTTGCGCAAAACAATGTTGGATTCACCCTAGTACATTTATTAAAAAATATTAAGGCCGTCTCTGGAACGTCTTCCGAAATTCCTATGTCTACGTAATAATATAAAAAATTTGTGCAAGGAATCCAATACTAAGACATCACAGTTTTCCAATACGGAAAATATTTTTAACATATGCAGTGTCCTGCATGTAGCATTAAATGTCTTGGACTGTATCAAGTACAAAAGCTATTGGCAGTAACAATTCAATTGTTGAATAACACAGTACAATAATACAAAAGTTTAAAGAACAATACTTTAAAATTATAAAATATTGCAAGTAAGGGATTAGGTCAGGGGGCAAAACAAATACTAGATAAGTAAACATTTTAATATGCATTTAAAATCTGACAAATTGTGCATGTAATACTTCTGTATATGTAATGAAATATTAATTCAAAATAATTATAAAAAAGTATTATTTAAAGATATAAATATCCGGTTGATTCACTAGTATTGAGCCATTCCCTCAAGTGCCTGGAATTTTCTAGCAATGTCTGGAGAGGTTATACTATAGCATGCACTTACATACATATGTGCGTTAACATTATTAAATTTCAGAAGGAAACTAATATGCAACGTGAAATGAGCGAAACTTCCAGTGAGATTCGATGTTTTATTGTATGAACTTCCTTTAGGCCATATTTCAACCAAAGTACACCGACATTTAGTGACCGCATATGGTGACAACACCCCTAGTTTAGTAACATGCAAAAATAGTTCACGGCACTTCCGATCTGGTGACTACAGCATCGACGCATAGTAGGCCACCTCAACTGGATTGTCAAAGCAAATCCATATGGAACCACACGAGAGATGGCACGAGAGCACGGCTGTAGCCAGGCCATGATAGTACATGAACTCGAAACGCTTAGGCAAGTCCAAAAGTTGGGCAAGTGTATACCACGTTTGTTAGGCTAAGCCGATCGCCAGCATCGAGTAATATTTGCACACAACTTCTCTCCCGCAGTCGTCGTTTTGACTGGTTGGAATAGGACGCAGGACCACTACTGGATGCAGAAATTGAAAGGAAACTAAATAGGTTGTAATCACTTCAATTAGTAAAACCGTTTTAGTGAACAGTTAAAACTTATAAACAGTTTAGTTTATTACTCTGTTTTTAATATTTGTATATGTTTTATTATGTAATAGTTATGTAATTTATCTATTTGGTTCTTTATTTGGGAAAATGAATTAAAACAATGTTATTACAATAATTTTTTTACATGAAATTCATGCATATATATAATTAATATATAAAAAATAGGAATAACTTACAAACATATCCAACAAATTGGAATACAAATAATTTGTAGACAGATACTTTTTTATTACTATATCAGTATAATATTTTACTTGTTTATACAATCAACATATACAAAATAATGGATTATTTATGAATAACATCTAATACTATTATCAGTAAATAATAAAATTATGGTTAAAAACAACAATAAAATAAATTCATCTGGTAAATCAATCAATTTATTTTTATTAATAAGGTGTTTGGAAACTGTTTAAAATTTATTCACTTTTACAACAGTTTCTCTTTGCTAATTTTACAAAACAAAACAAAAAAAAAGACACAACTGCCTTAGCAAGGTACGAGTGACTCAAATCTTTATACAATAATTTTGTCACTAACACCATATTTTAATTTGATACTTAGGACCTAATCTAGCTTCTTTGATCCATCTACAGTTCTGAATAAATATGATAATTAATTCCGACAAGAACAGATCTTGACAGCAAAATTAATGAATGGTACGTATACATGAATGTTTTGCTACTACATGCATATCTCCTTTTGTCAAAAGATGTCGACCAGTTAGCCATGGAATAAAATTTGTGCTAATATAGTCCACCGTAACACATAACAGAAATAAATGAGTATATTCACATTTTATAAAAAATGCGGTATTCTTGCATGCACATTTTTCAAACAAAACTATTCATGTACAGATAATCGAAAACATAAGTCATTGCGGTGTAAACTCACAGTCAAGGACTAAACATCACACACTTATACATATTGTCTTATTTTTTAGAAGGGACTTGCTCAATCTAATTTACATAAAGCATTGGAAAGATAAAATCAATTAGAGCACATTTTAAAACTGGAGCAAATTATTTATAAATTTTGAATCTTAACTAAATTGGAATGCACTCTCTCACAAAACTCTAGTCCACATTATTTAAAACTGATCAGCCAGAAGATCACATAGTTCCACGGAAACAGTCTCTTTACTTGAACGAACAGTTAACCTATACATCTGTAAAAAAATCATTATACTCTGAAGATATGAACACAGAAATACCATATAAAAGCATCATATTTGTAACGAAAAATATTGATTACTAACCTGAGCATTTTTATTGGGTTCTAAGCGAAGAAGACATCCAACTTGTTGTGAACGCATGTGAATAATACCTGCACAAACAAAATTATCTAGGTTAGGATCGATACCATCTAGTAACTGCATTCCAAATCCCATTATTTTTGTCCTAGCAGCTTGAAGATCCATTGGGATACTGGCTTTAAATATTTTCTGAGATCTTTGTTGATTAGCACTAAAAAATATACATTAAGTACATCCACGCAAAAAGCAGTTGTTCCCATACTTTCCAAGATTTTTCCATCTAGCGAAGAATGATTCTCCGTTCATTTCAGTTGGCTCAAAGAATTTATTTATAGTCAGTGGTAGCTTGATGGTAATTTTTTGGGAAACATTATTACAAACAAAGCTAACAACTATGCTTGGGGCATCTAAAATAAGTAATCACAGTTAAAGATTTTATATAACTTGCATCCAAATGGTCGAAGAGCGAGATATTCATAATTTAATACCTGTGTAATCATCTATACATTCGGCATTAATCATCTGCTGTATCTGAGCCAGCATCTAAAACTGGCTCAACTGGTTTCATCTGGATACTAAGTTTAGCAGCTTGTTCATCAGACCATAATAAAGTAGGAACAAAATTTTGCAAGCTGAACTAGTTTTATTACCATAAAACAATCCAAGTCGACCAAGGTTTTGACGGAACTCACTTTTAACTCCAATTTGAATCAGATCATTTTCAAACAGTACACCATTGTTTTTACACACAAATCTATAACGAATTGAGTAAGATTAAACATTAGATTAAACAAATATATATCTACTGGCAGAAAACCACAATGATTTCAAAGATGGTATAACCTAATTCTTTTATTAGTTCTACCATTACCTTAAAAAATTATTTAGAACTGAAACAAAACACATTACACAAAGTATGTACATAATGCCAAGTTTATTTCTACTTAATAATTTATGCCTATTTACAGAAAACTTACTTTTTGGAATCCACAAACCAAGTATTATTCGAAGGATCAGTAACAGGAGTGGGTTTACTATAAATGTCTCCCAAGACGTCAAGCAGCACGCCAGTATTACCTGAATTAGGTTGAGAAGTTGGAGGTGTGGAGAGACCAAGAAGATCTGCTGATCCAGAACTGCACAAATAATGTACTGTTAATTTTAACAATGAATAAAACTGAAAAAAATTTTTTTTAATACCAATTTACCTTGTGTTGTTAACATCATTATTGTGATTTGTAATAGGAGTAGGACTTTTATTTTCCTTAATATCATTTTCGGGTACTCTGCCGGGTTTCCTTTTTTTCAAAACAGCAAGTATGGAACTCTCCCTTTCGGGGAAGGCGGGCATTTCCTCAAGAACGGTGGCCAGTACATCTGAGCTGGCGATAATACTCAATTGTAAATATTCAGAAGCTCTTGTTGTAATTCAGCATCAGCCGAACGCAAGTTACTATCCTGTTTGAAAACTTCCTGAACTTGTGTCCTTATTTCAGGGAACAAATTTATAAATTTGATGTATGTCGATAAGAGAAGAGCACGTGTCATGGGAGAACATAAATGATACTTAGAATGAAGCAACTGGAATTGTACGGAAGGAGAAGACCTTTGATCTCCGGCTATCAAATTACCAAATTCTCCTAGAATGTAGCCACCAACTTTTACCATATTCTCATGACAGGCAGGAGCTTGCAAAGCCTAAAGAATTATAACGTATTACACTACACTACAAACGTTGATCAGCCTACTTACTTCAAACACAGTTTTGGCTGCATAACCTTGTACTTCATCTCTGTTTATGACAATTTGTATGACACGATACCATACTTCCTCCGACACATAGTCACCTGCTATTCTAATCAAATTTAAAATTACATCTACATACCTAAAAATATGATTGGCAATTAAATGGCATTTGCTATGTTTAACAAACTAACCATGTGTAGTCGGTAGCATACTTCTCGGCAAGGATAGCAACTTTTAAAACCATTTCTTCGCGAATGGAATAGTCAGCCGTTTCTAAATAATTCAGCATTTCTTGAACAATTTCTTCTGCATTACTCTTATCACACATCGCGTATAACAAATCAACTGCTTGCTGCCTCACCGATACATCCTTTTCCATTTTCATTGAGAGTATTACAACTTCTTGATGCTTTTTGACAGCTTCATGCGAGAATTCTGATGTGGCTAAATGACACATGGATTCTAAAGCTAGATACCTTAGATTTGTTTCCCGATTGCTCAAAAACTGGCCCAGCTGATTACAAGCTCTAACGAGCAAATTCGCTTCACTAAAATAAAAATTAAAAAAGTCCAAAATCATAACATAAATAAACATATTTTACCTATCATTATGTATAATTAGGCTGATAGCTTCAAAGAGTACAGCATTTTTAGCATTTGAGTGTTGGACTTTTTTCGATTTTGGAGGTTCTTGTGCTTTATTTAAAATCGTCTCCAGGCATTCATTTAACCTTCCTCTGACCCCAGGATCTTCCGCTAACAAAAATTGGCTTTAATTAGCCTTAAAATCGTGGTTAAAAATTACATTATTTAAATTATTCTTACCAGGTGGTGTATAATTCTGAAGAAGACGTAACAACTTAACTGACAGCCACGGAGCTGGGACAAAATAATACGTGTAATCTTGTAAGTCAGTGTAGCTTGCTGTAACAATCTAAAAAAATATGCATACATATCCCACTATATAGTCACAAATAATACAGTCATTACCCTACTCAGTCTAGAAACGGCTAAAGATACGCATCCTTTATATTCTTCAGGGTTCTTCTTCACAAGAGCATCAATAAGACTCGTAGCCGCCGTTACTACGCCCATATGTTGATCGTTCAGTAAATGGATGATACGTGAGGTCCATTCGCCTCCAGGTATGATTTCCTGGGATGTTCTGAACAATCGTAAAGGCAGAGAGCTGCGCTCTGTTTAACCACGTCCATGGTGTCGCTAGAAAGTTTACCTTGAGATAACGGAAACTGAAATAGAATTTATCTATACGTACCCTGAGACGAGTAGTTTAGGTATGTCGTTTCCAAAAGCTTCTGCCATTTCTCGACTCCCAATATTCGCAATGCATTGTAAAGCCAAATTAACATGTATGGGATTCCTCGAAGCCAGATCATTTTTAATGCTTTGTATGATAAGTTTAATAAGCTCGCTGTTGGTGTTGACTAGAACTGATATGAATAAATATCCCTAAAAGTAAACAAGAGAAGGATTGCAATAAAAACAACTTATCTAAGAAGTTCTGATTAGTGGCCTTGATATATGGAAAATGTAAGTGGTAAACAAGTCAACGTAAGGAACTGACAATTTAAAATAACTGACTTACTATCTGCTTTTCGGAATATTTGTTGGATGAAAGTAGATTGACAGCTTCCATATGCCCAAAGTCAATGTCATGGCCGAGCAAGAATATGAAGAGTAATTTACAAACATACTTCTTCTTTTGATAACCAGCCAAGGGTTTTGTCACCTTTAAATTTACTCCTTATATTCGCTAGTTCTTTATTTATCCTTTGATTTCTGCTTCTTTGCTCTTGCCTAAAATCATTTGAGAGGTATATTCTAAAGTATAAGATCAATGGAGCATTTACGTACAATTTCTTATGTCCGATATAAACACAGCTAAACCACGCATGCCATCTCCTCGAACTGCTGGCATGGCTCTTCCACTTGCCTAAAACAGAAAGTTTTCTCAACCCCTTCTATAACAGTGACACAATTTCATCCCTTATTCAAAAAAATTCATAAAAGGTCACCCAAGACCCTCCCCTGCACTAGTTCAGTCACTTTTTTGACAGAAAGTAAAATTGATTAACGTAAGTTCGACTTACCTATATCCGTTAACTTACCAACCACAATGGATATTTTTTATCAAATTAGATAACAATTAATTTAACAGACCACAAGTACCCTATTTACAAATCAACTTTAATGGACAAAAGTCAAAGGACCATGGATAATGTTGACTTCACGGGGCAGGAAAGATGGCCCTGCGATTGCCGGCAGTTGTCGGTAAAAACGAACACTTCTTTCTTTACATATGTCATCAAAATCATCAGCGCCCAGATAAAAGATAGCCATTTTTTAGCGAATCTATTGACAACCGGCTCTCGGGGCGTGATGAGTTAGATTTAATCGCATTCCATCCACATGTGCAGGAAACAGATAAAAAAACAGGAAGCTCATACATTATACGTATTTTGCAGTTAGATTCTAAACTTAATAAAAATGTCCAAACCAAAGATTACTAAAGTTGGCGACACATAGGCAACTCGTGTAGCATGTATTGGTTGCCTCAATTTGACTGCAGTAGTTCCGTGTCACTTGGTGTTGTACAACCTCCGCTATATGCAATACATTGAAGAGTGTGACGTAATTTCATAATAAAAGATAGCAAACGTGTGCAATTTATTATGCGGCATTTATTATCCGTACGCCTCTGAGACGCGTCCCGATTATCCCTATTAATCTAAAATTATGGAGCATAGATATATGCATATGCATACATTATTGTATCGAATACAATATTTGCTTAGAATTGTATTGCATTTCTGATCGATTTAAAATGTGTATCTACCAGATACATATCTCAAACTGAAATAAATACTAGATACCTACTATACATTTTAAATGGCTTTACATAATACATTTAGTCTACAATTACATGAACAATATATTATGTACGTGTGTAGTGTTCATTTTTCTTTTATTGAGTTTAATTATTAATTCCGTTATAATGGAGGTTAAATAAAAAATAATAATAATCAAACTTGATTAAGAAAGAAGGTTTCAAAGCAGACCTGATTCTGTTACACGTTTTTGAATAAAAGAATTAATAAATAAAGGCACAAAAAAATTAATATATACTGCCAAACATTTACTTACCTCATAATCAAATGTTGTCATATTAAAACAGCACGTTTTTTATGCAAATGTAAATTTGTATTATTTGCTTTTTTTCTCACAGACAACCATCTAACAAAACTAAACTAATTCGAAGCATAAAGCACTTCAAAAGATTCCACACACATTCAGTGTATTGATTAAATAATGTATATTATAAAATAAACCGAAATTAAAAAAAATTCTGTTTTTTGGCACACAAAATTTTTACACAGAAAATATGAGCAAAATAAAAACAAAGCGTCTGTACAAAAACAATTTATTAACTTGGCAAATAATATAAGTAGACATATAAATTTACAGATAATAGTTCTTGTTGCTGTGACCAGCCATCTGCTGTAAAAATATACACGTATTTTTAGTGGGAAGTAGGGAGCAGACTCAAAATACTGAGATAACATTTATATAAATATACATATATGCTAATGATTTATATTTATGTTAGGCACTCAAGCATTAGGATTCAATTACAATAAATTATGGATAAAATAAAAGCTATTTACAGTAACTAATATGCCCCTTTGATTAACAAATAACAAGTTAAAGTCTGTTATTAACCCACAGATTAATAGTCCCTTGACTAAATACCATTGTAATAATTAGGATCTCGAAATGTGTGCCAAAACGTAGGGTCGGCACTATGATAATTAAAGTATAAACCGTCTTTTTTAAGCGCCTTGTAAATTATATACGCGTGTATTTCTTGCCCCTGCATACCTACGCCACTGACCGATGCTGACAACGCGGGGGAATGGCGTATGCGCGTAGTACGCCAGTCCCGTTGCAGGAGCGCAGTTTACCATGCGTGAGAGCAAACTTTCCGGACCCTAGTAATAATTCTACATTTATTGTGATATCTCTTAATCCTAACTGATTAAAAAAATATTTAATAGTTAACTGTATTTCCAGTATGATTTTTAATTTGTACTCTGAACAAATTTGTATAAAAATATACATTACAAAAACTAATTATGTACTGATAGTTAATCAATCAAATAACATAACAGATATAAACAATTCAAAAAATAACACTACTAACTCACTTATTTACATATATCACCTTATCAATCACTACAGATGGGACCACAAACATATTGCATTGGAAGAAAGCTCACACAAATTTGCTGTGCATTTATTAACATGCTACACAGTTTAATAGTAAAGGGCACTTTAATTTCAAAAAAATGGATTTAAAAAAAGAAGTCTTCACGTAAGCATGGAATGTGAATTTTTTTATGTAAAACATTTTATGAAATAAATTATATAAAAATATGTCATACGTATATACCTATATACATATTTTACATTTACAACTTAGTTTAAGATCCTATATTTTATTTTATACATATACATATATTATAATGATATGCCACTAACACCAGTTTTATTGTATACCCTAAAATCTATATATTATGGTTATATAATTTTAAGACCTTGCTACATTGGCTAGCAGAATTATATTTTAGGAAAAATAAAATACCAGAGCAAACCTATTGTAAACTTATATTTCATTACATAGACAGAACCATGTTTATTATTTTTATTTTAATCTATCACTGGTTTTTCGGTTATTTATCTAACTGCATTCTTAAAAAAAAAAGTGTGCTGAATTTTCTTACTGCTATAAATAACAATTCTAAACATACTTATAGACTTAAAATGCCCTATACTTTTTCTACTTTAACTGCTAAAGTACTTACAATAAGAGAATAAAATGAACACAAGAGATATAGCGGTAACAATAATTGTAGACGCTTAATGTCACCATTATATTGCTTAATTTTGCATATATTTTTATTATAGTCGTACCCTTCCCTTCTTCCCCAGTCAAAGATGAATTAAAATATTTTTCTAGTAAAAAATAAGGCATTATAGGAGAAATAAAGGTGACACAAATGCGCTTTATATACACGTTACTACATATTTGAGATTTCTCTATTCAAATGTATAATACTAGCAGTTATTAAATAAATAAATCACATTACATCTTACCTCACACACAAAATCATTAAATATTTAAAAAAAGTACAGAAACATTATTGACCATGTAAAGATATTTACACATGAAACAAATATTAACACGAACTAATAAACTAACAACTTATTGGACTAGCTTTTTAGAGATCTGTTCATTAACAAATAGAACAATTTGATTTTTCACTCATATTTCCATCAGCCTTCTCTATTTCTGTCAGAAGTATGTGAAATATGTCTGCTACGGACTGTAAAAACGTGGATTATTTAAAGAATTATACACATCCAGGTATTTGGGAAAATTTAGAGAAACATCAGTTAATATAAACAATTTAATAGTAATATGACTCCTCTTCAAAATATTTAACTATACATGTAATATTTTGTAATTTTTTGGTCCTAACTACCAAATTAAATAAAGAGGAAGCCATAGTACATATACATGAACTTTTAAATATGCCACCTCTTTTAAAAATATAGAGAACTATCCATGAATTAAAAAAAGGGTAGGAACAAAATCATTTTAGGTATCTCCCTATTTCCTCTTCAATAAAAGATCTCTAGGTATATTATATTAATTATTTATATATTCTGATTTTTTGAGGACTTACCTTTGCAGAGTAGCCTGTATATCCCTTATTATAACACACGACCTGTATAAAATAAAATTACACAAAATACAGTAAAAGACAGCCAAATCAAGATATGACTACATTAAAGGATTCTGCAATGTGCTATACAAATGCAAAAGCTGCTACAGCATCAAGTAACAGAACCTTTCGATTTTGTAAAAGGGATGCAAGGTAATTAAAACTAATTAATGCAATAAGTCAAAACTAAATACACATACTCGTTCATGAGTGCATTTGAAAATGAATTATTATTCCACAACTGATAAAAAACATCACCAATAGAGGCGATACAAAGCCAATAATTTTGTTTCTCGTTCTCATTCAAGCTTCAAAAGTAAGTTAAGTACATACATATTACAAGTGACATGTAACTGAAATTAACTTGAAAAAAACGCTGTAAATATTAATCACGAAGATAAATATTGATGATGCGAATACATGCTTTAACAGTTTACTACACATTTTAAGAAAAATTTGCATAGTGAACAAACTTTGATGGGTTAGAACACAAAAATATGCAGAAATATTGAGTAACCAGTAACATAACTGTGTATAAATAAAATTATTCCATGCAAATGTGAAACCAGGTTTCACAAAGCTTTAGTGTACAGTAGGAGCAGTACTACATACATAGGTGTACCGTATGTGTAAAACCGATATTGGCCAGTTATGAAAAAGGATGAACAGAAGTGAGACAACAGATAACAAGCAACCGCACAGGCATTGAAGGTAGTAAGGGAATAAGACCGACCCTCTCACCACCTGTGTTTGTTGTTAGGACGAGGTGTAGCATTTGTCCTTTTTCACAACCGGCCCATGTCAGCTTTACACAAACTGTATATTAAATTCTGCAATTTTATGGCAAAATTAGGTAAACTTACCTATGTACAACTTAGGTCCTAGGTTGCACGCTGGTCACCAAGAGAGGATCTGGGTTGTACGTAGTACATAGGTAATAATTCACCTAATTTTGACATATTTATGCAGCATTTAATATACGCCTATGTACATAATGCCTTAAGTCCTACAGTATAGAAAGTTCGTGTTTCCCTAGACTCAAAAAAAATACTAATATATATTGAGGGCGTCATATCATAAACCATTGACTTTATATGCATTTACACCCTTCTAGTATGACGCCCCTGATATTTTTTACCAGAATGTATATATTAACACAATGCATACACGTGCAGCGATTATGTTAAACCATTCATCGTTTAAGTACTGCTTGTAAAAAAATCTTACCGCATTCTGTTTAGCGGATGTTTCTAAGAATATAGCTTTCCATTCTTCTGCTAGCCTCTTCCCATCGTCTGTAGATATCAAACGTTCCATGTGAAGATCTGTTTTATTTCCTACTAGTACCACAGGGACACTGAAACAAATTATTATCAGGAAATTTATGTTAAATCAACTCATTATCTTTTACTTACTGCCTTTTGCCAGTAATGTCTAATAGTTTTTCATGTATGGATCTGACAACATCAAATGACTTTGTACTGGTGATACTATAAACTAGTACATATCCATGACGATCAATACTATATTGCGATGGGAAAATTGAATATTCGTCCTGTCCAGCAGTGTCAACTAGCTTAAGTTCATAGTCCTGGGAGTTGATTCGCGTAGATTTGGTAAATGCTACAAACATTATATAGGTAAATCACGAATGTATCGAATTACCGTTAGGTTATATAAATAGATACTGCAATTATCCCTTACTATTTTCTATTGTCGGATCATAGGAGTCCACAAACTGGCCTTGACAAACTGTATACTAAGAGAAGATTTGCCTGGAAACAAAAACATAAACTAAATTTTGTAGCACATAATGGGTGGTTTCAACTTACCTACTGACCTGTAACCCATTACAGCAATTTTCCGTTGTTTTGACGGCATATTAAAACTAGGTTTAAGTAATTTGATTTTATCACAGATACTTATATTTAAATAAACTTTTTCCGTCCTCACTTAATAAATAACGAGGAACTATATCACAAAACAAAATGACAAAACTCAATCACACTAGAGCCTCATGAACTCGGCAGATAATGCAATGATACGAAAACAAAAATTCAGCCACTGTGTGCAGCTAATTGCTAATTCTTCGAATTACGCTCCATATTTTTCCGGAATTACAAAATTCCCATCCCACTAATATTTAAAATAATTCAAATCTATTTTTCTTCACGTTCAATGAAATGGACAGAACCAAGGTCCAAGGTCACAACGCAACAGCTGCGGGTACTCGCAGTTCGTTCCACTTAAATGGAGTTCTATGAGCGATCTTTTACCACCCAAATTTTTCAAATACGGAGAATTTTCTCCATACTTCGTCTTTGTTTAACATAAATATAAACAAATTGCATTACAAAACTATTTAGTACAGATGAGTGCGTTCAATAACGTTCAACATTATTTACTGGGACGGTCAGAAATCGCTGATGTGTAACTTTAACATATATCACATTAGGCCTGATTTATAGATTATCGCCCGCCCGCCCGTCTCTAGAAAGTTCAACCTTAGCACGTTCGATAAGGCATTTATAAATTACCGTACACCGGTAGCATATTCCGTCCGCCTGTAGAAACTTCACCAAGATTCAAGATTTACGGTACGGGCTTACGGATAACCAATAGCAGCACCGATTCCATTCATTCAGTTCATGCATTGATTATCCACATTGTCCTTGCTCCGATGTAGTAAATAAAATAAGTAATTATATATTCACAACTAAAAAAACATGCGTTCACAGCAGTTTATAATGAGAAAAAATATTACAATAAATTTCCTATGCGATAACTGACAGATATATTATTAACTATCAGACAATTATTTTACAAATGCGCATGTGTAAATATCACGTTACGGAAATCTATAAATTGCTGGAATTTGCAAAGGTAGCGGGATTGGATACGGAATACGGGCGGCCGGTAATCTATAAATCAGGCCTTAACTGCTGTTACATAACATATTATACCCGTTACATAACATAACAATTTGTTACATGTTTTGTAACAGCAGCTGAGTTATGTCACAAAAACCTTCTGTCAGATTCTAGCACAGCATTTATGCTGATTCTAGTACTTGATGCCATGTGATACTGACATTGTATCCTTATCATAACCCAACCGAATTATATTTTCTGTCTCTCTTGATGACATCATTTTGCTATCATTAGTTTTATTCTGTTTTACGATAATTAGGGTCTGCAGGGCTCGACATTATAAAACTTATGATAATGAAAGTATAAACCGTATTTTTTAAGCACCATCTAAATTATGTATTAGTGTTATATAAATTATTTCTTGCTCGTGCTACGTACGGCATTGACCCTTCCCGGTAACGCTTAGGACCCGCGTATGCGCAGTAGTACGCCATCCCGGCGCGAGAGAGCAGTATAAGTCTAACGCAGTTTAACACGCGTGACAGCAAACTTTCCGAACCCTAACGATAGTCTAGTCTTATAATTATTCAAGAAGTTTTAAACTTGTTCCAGACAATTCAGAAAAAGAACGAGAACGTTGAACTTATCTCACTGAAGAACTGGCGATCAGCGCGATTTCCGAAAAAAACGAATGCACAAAAAATTCTGAAACAGTGCAGGGAATTATCAAATAATCTCGGTGGTGAATAATAAACCAAACATACAATTTTTATCAAGGAAATTGAAAAGATTGTAAATCAGAAGTAGTTGTTATAAATCTACAGATTTATTTTACAATTACAGACAACTAATATCAATACATAAGTATACGTAATATTAGAAAATACACAACTTAATTAATGTGTTCACAGCCTAATTATGTATTAACTGTCATGTGCAATTATAAAATTCTAAATTTGGCATTAAATATATTATAAGAAACTATGATTTATATGCACTCATTCCTCCTAAATGTAAAAAGTTCTCAACTTAAAATGTATGTGAATGTCACATGATAACCGTTAATATAGGAAACCATATAAACCGGCCTAAATGGCACAAATAACATAACACATAAAATTAATACAAACATAACTTACTATAGAGGCACAATATAACAATTTGGCATAAGAAAATTTCAAGTTCAAAAAGATAATTGCAAGAATTACAAGATAAAATTAATAAAAGTAATAAATTACATAAACTGTAATAATTGCAACAATTAAATATGTATTTCTACTCCCTGTAAAAAAAACCTACTGATAAAATAAGCATTAAAACAAGATTTACCTACAACGGTTTAGTAGGTCCAAAATAAGAAATATAAAAATGTGTTAAGAACATTTTACCTCTAGACATTTTTAACCCTGAAGTAAAAAGTTTGTTTCAAAAGTAAAAATAAAAATTTCTGCTAAAAACTGAAAACAAAACTTGAATCGTCTTTCAGATTTAAAAGCAGAAATATTCATAAATTTTACATATTACTATGGGCTTTCACAGCCACTGTACATATCTTACTCATTATTACATGTTTATATTATTGCTTACTATTTGTAAATAAATAATATTGACGTTTTTAAATTCGTTAGTGTTCAACCAAAATCTTCTAAGTACACCAAGTTGAAATACAAATACTTTGGTAAAACTACCCTTAAGAATAAACACTTTATATATAACCCACAAAGGATGTATTTAAATAGAGTACAATAAGTGTCACATACACAGAGTAATTGTATCATTATTGGAGCACTTAGTATACTCATTCTTGACATATTAAAAATGATAGAAATATATCAACAGTAAACGCAGTGTTAACGACACTGAAAAATTAACTGTAAGAAATACAAAATTTGCACATAAATTGTCACCTTCTACCTGGTGGTTAGTCAATCCCAATACTGAACTTGTGCTACAAAAAATATATTGTAGATATTGGTCATTGGGATTATTGGATTTAAATAAATTTTGAGAGATCCCAACAGCCAGGACTCACTGTATCTGCCTTAAAAAAATAGATTTGTTCTCGAATGATTCTTTGTCTATATCTCTGGTTACGTAGTAAGTTTCAGTGACCCTATAAAATATAAGCAGCGATATTCTATACTAGTAAGAATATAGATTTCTTTTCCATATCTACAAAAATATAACTTTCAAGTATGAACTGAAATACATATACATGAATAATTCAAAAGGCTAAGTATACTAGTGCAGGCTTGTTCTTTCTAAATGGTCGCTGTGCTCCTTTTCGTTAAATAAAAGCTAATACAAGTAAATAACTCGAATCAAAACTGAAACCTATTCAGTACGATACTACGTAAGCGTATTATAAAAACTTATTCACTAATGTTGTTATGCACTGCTCAAAGATTAGGCATACTGAAGTTAATTTTAACAATACACTTTTCATTATATGAAAGGTCAATTAAATATTGCGTATCCAATGTTCTCAAATAGTCAACTGTCACTGAGGCACACTCTATATAGTTATATAAAAACGTTTATTTACAACAATGAACTGTCTGAATGTAGTAGTTTCCCATGAACAGTGCATTCAAATAACTTGAATTTACTCGATACCACGGGGCCCGTCGATTGGCATCGTATGTAACACTTCGTCAAGGAGCTGCAACGCTCTGTGAAGATGCACTTCGATCCAGCAAGGTGTCTCTTTTATTGATTGTCTCGGATAATCTGGACCCCACCCTTTCACAAAACTTAGTCTGAGTATACAAAAGACGTCTTAAGTCGTCAACGCCGATACCTGTTGCGGCTGATAAACCTATAAGGGAAAAAAATCACCATAACATAAATTCTACAATAGGGTTGTATAGAACTCACTTATAGCCGGAGCAATTCCTCCAACTGAATGTGGTCCTGGTATGTGGCCGGCCACAGCAGCTGCTTGGGCCGCCGCCGCAGCCTGAGCTGTAGCCGCTTGAGTGGTCATTTGGTGATGACACTGACGCAAGTCGAATACCTTAATATAAGCGGCTGGGTATTTTGTGTACCGCGTCACCTGGTTGACGCCCAGCCTCTCTGTCCAAATAATAACTCTGTACGAACACAGAATTGTCACTTAAACATCGTAACCACACATCACCTTCACCTTGCAAGTTCAACTGCACACCTTTACCAATGTGCAATCGGGCTCTCTCACTTTGCTCAGTTCTGTGGACGTTACTCAAGGCACCTAAACAAAATCGATTTCCACCAGATGGGTCAACATAACCATCTATTGTCACATTGGGACAGTTTGACGGTACTTTGAAGGTTCTCGACTTGGGAATCTAATTCAAAGTAAGCCACTGAACACCCAATACTCAGGAGCCGGTTGGGATGAGAGCAAACCAGCAATATTAACTTCAGAACCGATTTGATTTGAAGAAGTGTGATTCCCTATATAAAAAAAAGACAAAGAAAAATTAGTGGTTTATTGAGGTTAAGTGAAAGTCGTACCAGTAATTATCCAATTTCAAATGTAAATCCTATATCATCTAAGAGCTTGTTGAAACTGGTCAATATATAAATAAAGCAAACTGTCACTGTTCAATATCCCAAATTTCTTTAAACCTCTTAGATATTTTAAAAACCTCTAACTCCAAACAACTTCTTTGCTCTTTGATGTCATAGGTATACTCTTAGGAACTACTTGAACTTCATAAAAGACTTCTGATTTAATATTTTGTCATAAATAAGCTACAAATAGAAGGAAAGGAATGGAAGATGCAATACACTAGCAAATACTCATGAGATAGAACAATTTATACTACTCAATATTTTTTACATGGTTTTCAGCTTGCTTTTATCAACAATGACATAACTGCAACTTTCATACACAAAAAAAATTCCGATTGAAGCACATTGAATTACCTATGTTTTGAGATATTCCTTCTTGAGGAGGTTGTTCAGGTACACCAGTTGTCAGTGTAGCATTGTAGAATTGCTGGCTAGTATTAGATGAGACTTGGTTTTGGCCTGAAATATGTATTTTAAATGTTTTTCACTTGACCATTGTTAAAAATATATTAACTTATTATATACAGAGGATTGAATAACTGTCCCCCATTGATTGAATAACCCATATTTCTTTACTTAGTGCTAAACAGTTATTAACGAAAAATCAGATGTAACGTGATAAACAAATATGTAACTAAACTAAAAGAAAATAAATAAAATCTTACGATGCAAATGCATGTGCGGTAACCAATTAGATCTGGAACAAGTGTCTGGACCAGCCTCAATTTTAGGTACTGTTGAAGGTCCCAAAACAGGTCTATTTGATGTATTATACATTCCTGGATCACCTACCACAACAACGAAAGAGAAACATGCATAACTAAAAATATTCAAAGCAAAACTAAAAAAATAGTCCACACAAACTAATGTTGATACAAACTTGGTGAGCTTACCACAAAAAAATATGGCAAAGAAATATAATTAAAATTATAATAAATAATCACAAAAGGAACATTTTCATACAAAATTAAGACTTTATCTAACAAATGTACAAGAGAGCTACTGATTATTGAATATTCACTTATTTTATCTTCCATTGTACCTCGAAAAACTCACTCGACTTGCGTAGTAAAATCAAGTTATGCTTACTTGCAGGTGGCGGCTGAAGAGCCGATAAGGTAAAATTTTGTTGAGGTGGGTGATGCTGAATAGTCTGGGACACGTTCATACTAATTTCGCCATCTATCTCCATGCTGCTGCCTGGCACAGGCCTGGCTGTGTATTCATCCTTAACTAATCGGCGTGCCAGATTGCAAGGTTAAACCAGAGAGATCAATTCCAGGAGAAACTGACCCTTTCATAGTGGTATGGATTCACACATACCGAGTCACATTTTAAGTCAAAAGCAAACTGACAGTATTTAACGTGTTTCAGTTCATTTTGTGGAGATCTGGCCATCTCCAAACACGAGCATATATTACGTGTGGAAACCTGAAAATTGTAAACAACCTTGTTAACAATATTAAGAATTAAACTCCCCAAGTTTAAAAAATATTCATTTAACCCTTTCTTTACCAAGCCTATTCAACATTGCAATACCATCAATCCCAGACTTTTTTATTTGCCATGAGCACCACTGACGTATTTATATGGCATATCTTAAAAATATAAACAAAGAATTCTAAAAAAATATTTTTATTAAATAAACTAACAAAGTATTTATATATCAGTATATGTCCTTCGTATGATAAATACCGAAGCAAGGATGTACGCAGAGACCTACGTTACACTCTGAGCACATATATCTTGACTCTGTTGTCTTTGTTTCTTCTCTTGAGTTTTAGTTTTCGAACAAACAGTGCATCTTCGAACTTTATTATGTTCTCTAGTCTACCACTAATATAATACTGTCATTTCATTAGTTATTTAGCAAATCGGAAGACATGATTTTGTTGACATCCGCTAGAAACCGATCTGTGGCGGAAATTGCTGTTATGAGTATCTATACGGCACTGCCATATTAATGGGGCGATGGTTCCTTTTACACGTTTCATCAAACGTATAAAGAAGGCAGTGGGGTCAAAGGCACAATCAAGCGCCGTATACATGCGGCAGTGGTTCTGGCAAAGGTGCAAAAATAAATTAAATGACACATATATACAGCAGTGGGTTTTAGAAAATTTCAATGTTGAACATATATATACGGCAGTGGGATTAGCGACACTTTATGTTATGTCGTATATGTACGGTGTTGGGCGAAAGGGTTAATATTCTATGCGATGATAATTATAAATATCGGCCCCTTAAAATACCTTTCCTTCCTGCCACTTGCAAACGACCATCTAATGTTCTTTTGGATTGTTACACACTTGCTCGGATGTGCACCACTGGTAGTGATAGCTGTTATTAAAGAATCTAGTTCATCACGTTTTCCTTTAGCTTTTTGACAAGTGATTCAATTGCTCTCTTGGCGAAACCCTCTACTTTCTCCACCTTGCCTGTGACACATAAGGCTGTGTACAATGCTCAAACAAGCGTCAGCCGAGGAAGGCGCATTTGTAGTTATCCCAGACATTACTCGAACTACAATAAAAATATGTTAACCGCAGTTGGCTAAATTAGTTGGCTAAAACACACTACCAAAATAATGATGTATGCTTATGATACATTTACAGAAGATGCAGGAAACAGAATACTAAAAAAAGGATTGCAATATGAAGTTAACGTTTTGAATGTAGGGAGATGTAAAGCTAGTAACTTGTAGTGTGCTGCTGTAGCATGTGTGGGAGGATTATATTTTTTTACTTGTTAAAACTGAAATTCGATAGTGTTTTGTTTGAAATCTTATATAATAGATTTAAACACTGACAGGCAAGTTACCTACATTATCTACATAAGCACATGATTAATTAATTTTTCCATGTAATATAAAACAGAAACAATTTTCACAGACAAAACATTTGTGACACATCAAAGAGCGATAAAATTTAAAAAAGTTAATCCGTCTAACCAAATAATAATATAAATATTAGAGTGCTTAGCATGCAACTACTATATTAATGTACAGTCATGAATAATATGATAGGCATGTAATTATACTAAAATAAAAATAGCCAAAGAAAGATGGTAGTTAAGGACACAAGTTCTTTCATACCTTAACCCAGCCCAGGGATGACATAACCTTATTGTTTATTATTTATCAGCTCTAGACCTGCCGTCAAAACCACTATAACGTTACAGTACATATTTCTCCACAAAATATAATTACAAATTAAACAAATGCATTTCTTGTATCTCCCACCATCATTGAATGTCCGAGGAAATGTCTATCCAATCAATAATTACATATCACAATGTTTGTGAAAAATGGTTCTACCTTCTTGTGAAGCTACTGAAGAACACAAATTTCCTCCTGTGGAAAGTCCTATCATTATTAGTTTTTTAATAATACAGTGTTCTTTTACATACAGAACGCGTTGAAATTTTAGCTTGGGACTGACATTTTCATTTTATTTATCTTTCTCTTTTCCGTTCGTCTTTCAATTCGGTGTTACCAATAGCGGTAATTAAAATTAGTCTGTTTAAGCTATTTTTTACGCATGCATCGTATTTTGCAGACAAATAAATTACAAGCTCAATTTCTTCATCTGTCTGTAGAAAAATACAAAACGGTAATATCTTTAATTTTAAAATGTTCCTTCAAATTGTAACTTTCATTAAGCATTTTTTCTACTCTGTATATTTGGTATTTGGTGTTACTGAACTAACATTCTTTGATAAGAATTACACTCGATTCCCTCTTAAGTCCACACTTACCACAGCACTTGTTATAATGAAAAATGAGTCAGCTGAACGAAAAAATCAACGTAAGTATACCCAGTCGTGCGTGACAAAGTTCAATTTTCCGCTTGAGTGAATATTTTAAAGGTTAAATATTTTAATTTAAAAGACACATAACCTATTTTAAAGGTTAGGTGTCTATATTTACTGTATTATTACACAATCATTTTTTTCAATAAAAATTTTACATATTCATGCGAGAATCCAATTTCTAAACGTAGTTCTAAAACTTTTACAGGCGGCGACTTTCGTGACATAATAGAAGAGTTTCGACTTTTACATAGAGTTTCGTGACATAATAGGAAAATACGTGGTGACATAAGGGACTATTCGGGACATAATAGGAAATGTGAATTAAGCGAAGGTAACCAAGGGGACTCGAGTACCAACAATTGTGACGACATCTACATCTACTCTTCTTACAAACGACTAACCGTAACTTTTAACGTTACTGGTTACTGGTGATCGTTACTGAAAAAAATCGACTATACAAGTTAAGGATTTTGAGGTTGTTGTTATTTGTCGACTAAATGATGTTTAAGAAACCCATAAAAATTAAAAGTAACACTCAAATTAAAGGATCAGAAAGGTAACAAAAATAATAAATAAAGTATCATCCATTTATTAATTTCTTATAGGAAAACTTTTAAAGATCTGTTGTTGAAGTCTTTCCCTAACCTCACAGAACAGGATGTAAATGATTTTCTACCCAAAAAGAGGTGCTAAATATCGTGAAAGTTGTTACGCACGATGATACAATTATACAAATTTATACGCTTCAAAAAAGAGCATTGGTGTTTGATCTCAGGGGACAAATATTTCCAACTGTCTATTTTTTATGGAAATTTCCTCATATAACACAAGTTTTCACAACCCATCAGCAGGTAATGAATTTTATATCTTCAGGGGCCGATCTTATGTTACCTGGTGTAGTAACACCTCCTGCTCAGTCCGGCTTATCGAAGTATGGAAATGTATCGGAAAATGATATTGTTTCCGTAGAATTTGTCTAATAATAAAGCAGCTATTGCTGTAGGAGTAGCTAGTCAAAGTTCAGCCTCTATGGCACTGGCAAATTCTAGAGGAAAGTGCGTCATAATATACCATTTTTATGGGGATAACCTATGTACGTTGGAGGGAATGCCCATTTTGCCTCTTCCTAGTTTGGGACCTCTAGAATGGCTAAAGTTGAAAAACTTTGATGATGACTTTCCTCCACTTGGTACTACTCCATCTACCACCGTTATAAATGAAGATACAAAAGTGCAAGAAGAAGAGGTAGAAGAATCTGTAGAAATTGGTAGTAGGGAACATGTAACCGAAGGTTTAGGAAATGAAGCAGTAGAAACAGATATGGATGATATTTTAAACCATTGTTTCCTAGGAGCTATAAAATATTCAAAGCTGAGTTTACCTGTATTGACTTCTAATTTTTTTAAGCTTCATATGCTCGCATTGTGTCCGGAAAACCAAAGTTTGGATATTAAAAAAACCTCATACAAGAAATTCAAACCATTTTTAGAAAAAATGGCTGAGGTATGACATAATTTTATGGATAGCTTTAAGTTTCACTCTCTATTGTATTTGTATTTAGGAAGGCATAATCACTTTGAAAGAGATAAAAAAGGGAGTTGAAGCTATATCAGCTATTAATAAAGACCATCCAAAATATTCCCAATTCTATATTAGCCCTGAAAATAGGCCTGCATGTAGTAAAGATTTGGCATCAGGTGAAGTCGCGTCAACAACAAACGTCACTGAATCTTATATTATTACTCAAAATGTTCTTCCTATTTTTCAACCAGAAGGATATCAGTGAGTGGAAGTAGTTGTTTTTTATTTCCTTTTGTTTACATTTGATCTTTTAGGAAAGGCGATACTATAGGAGGATCTAATATTAGAAAAGTTGTAACCAAATATGTAAAGGACAATAATCTGCAAGATGAAGAGAATGCAAGGTAAGGAGCAACATTAATTTATACATAAACTAATATATTCCAATTTTTTTTCTTATTGTAGACTAGTGAGGCCTAAAGGTATTTTGTCAACTGTCTGTAAAACTGAAAGTGCGGTAAATTGGGAAGAGCTTATTGAAAAGATCTGTGATGCAATGAAAAATTGTTATACTGTTAAAACAGGCTTTGAAGAAATAGTAAACAAAGGCAAGTTTCTCCTATAACACTAACTGTGTCAGTTAGGTCAGGAAATAAGAAAGTAACTCTTGTTGACAATTTAGAATTATTTTGGTATTCGTTTACCTGATTTTGCCAAAAGAATGCCAGCATGGGGTAGCTGCCAGTACTAGTATCAGCAGACCACCCGAAAGAAGTCTGACCAACTGTTAATTCAGGGCAATCAGGTGTTATTTGTCTATAATTTGCTGACTGGTAAATACTTGTATGTTAGGGAGTGCTGTTTATAATTTTTTCTATTTTTTTCAGATAAATATAAAGTTCCTAAGAAATACATACAAGGTTTGGAGAATGCCCCAAAAAAGAAGAAATAACAACATTGAAATATTTAACATCATTTGTATAAAAATTGTAATTAATACAATAGATATTTTTGATAACTGAATTTTGAGAATATTGTTTTTGATTTTTTTTATAACCCTGACACCCAATTATAAAAAAAAAAACATTATCAAAGTTCTCATGGATGTCAAAATAATATTAACAATATTATTTTGACATCCATGAGAACTTTGTACATGGGGGAATGGGAGGGAATGTAGAAGTTATTTAATAACAATTATTTTGCGTATTTTATTGTAAATGCATCTGGTACATTAACATTGTAACAGGTAAATGATTTTTGTATTTATTGTAAGTAGTCAATAAGTGTTCCAAGCGATTATGTGCTGAAACACGGCAGGCAGTGCTATACAGTACAAATTTCTATATTTAACAATATTATTTCTTATTGTTGATAACTATCGCGCGTAAGGCTAGTACATATACAGCTAAACCTGTCCAATTATTGCAACAATAATTTGTAAAAAGGCGTTAGACAGTATGTGAAAAAATTCCAACTGGCACTGTTAGAAACTTGGAAGACCATTCAGTGTTCTGTGCATCCATACAAGTATCTCTGCCAGAGAATAATAAAATCTTATATTTATAAGAAAGAGTTATATTATTCTAGCTGTACCGTTAGAATTTTTTTTCAAAATCAGATATAAAAACGTGCCCATAGTGATCAGTTATGTAGCTGTACAAAGTTATATAACAATTACGCCATAAGGATTATGGATCATACCTACAAATCCGTATTTTGAGCAATTTTTTACGTTGTCATAATGTAACTATACTTATGGAGTTAATAAATTTAGTACTAGAAAATATTACCCGAATTACACTTTATGTCAATTAGTTGCAAATTATTCTGTGATTAAAGTTAATTTCAGCTGTGGATTTAGTTAAATGTGTTAAAAAAAATAATTCAAAAGTCCACTCTTGTGGTATGTACAATTTTATAATAAAGATTTGATGTGTTATAATCTGGAATTTTTAAGCAATGTGTGTGGTTGCGTAAAGTTTGAGGCCTGCGACAATGATATTAAGACACAATGTTCGTAACAGTATAACACTGCCTAATCTCATTCTTTCTACTCTATTCTAAACATACGACAGTGTATATATTAGACTGATGTCGCAGGAGCTCGAGCACGGGTCTACGGTCTAAAATGTCTTGGATGTCGCGAGTACTCACGATAATGTGTTAGAGAGGGGCGAAATCTCGCAAACTGACAACAGCGCTGACTACGGACTCAGGTCTTTAACCTGCGATCCTAAGGTTTGCACGACTGATAACAACTCATTTTTTTTTCTATGACGATGAGACGATATCGTTTGATTTCCGTACACAACCGGAGTCGTTCGATTGTCACTCGGCGATATATCGATAAAATTGTTCCTAACACCCGCGGCCGATAACGAGTGTTACAATAAACGCCAGGTACAGACAGACCTACGTATGTAGTTGTGATTGGCGAGCCGCACTTTGCCACTGTCTTTACAATACAGTATGCCTTTGTGTACTCTCGCGTGGAAGCCACAGGATTAACTATAGCAGCATCGGTGAAGTGCATAGTCTATTTACCACGGTAGATCTCAATTATCCTGTCTTGGTCGACATACTCGAAGATATGAGGAGCATCCATTAGGATACCGATGGTTCCAGCCGTGGTCACTATGAAGAACATGTACAACTGGAGTCGATCAATCACCATCGCCACGTACTTCCAGTCTTCTCTGGTCTAAAACCAATATTAGTTATAGTGAAGCGTGCCTACAGATATCTAAAAACATGTTGACATAAAAAGAACATGGGCGATTATATCATAGTTATAATATATTAGATGTTGCATCAAAGTAGTGGCTGGTGGAATTTGAAACTCTCCAATCTTCATAGTGGATCATCGACACCACTTCGAAATTTCGGGAGCATTTGCTAGTCCTAGATACTAAATACTAAACTATTATAACAAGAAATTAAGTATGTAAAAATATGTGCATTTGACTTTGTAGTCATAAAATATAGTTTGCAAATACTTTTAAAGTATACGCAAATAAAAAGTCATTTTTGAACTCTTCTGGTGGGACATACTTCCTTAAGTTTTCTTGATATACCCTATGTGTACGCCAGACATCCGCCAGTTATGAAAAAGGACAAATAGAAATGAGAAGACAGATAAGAAGTCTGCTGTACGCACACGGTATATGCAGTATGTGTAAAACCGACATCGGCCGGTTGTGAAAAAGGACAAATTCTACACTTTTCGTTCTAACAAATAACGTAGTGTGATGAGAGGGCCGGTCTTATTCCCTCACTACCTTCGATGCGTATGCGGTTGCTTCTTTATCTGTCGTCTCACTTATGTTTGTCCTTTTTAATAACTGGCCAATGTCGGTTTTACACACACGGTAAATAAGAAACATACTACAGGCATTCTTTAACATTTCACTCGATTGTGATGAAGGAAATATATAAATAATTGTTTAGAAAAAAACGTTACCTGCTTATTAAACGTTCCTGTCTAGACATGATACAGGGTGTTTACAGATTGTATATGCGTATCTTCTATAAACCTCATCATAATCAAATCATAATTAAATTTCTTGTTTCATTCATTCTTCCGTTTATTGTCGAAATAGATATTTGTAATATTCGACATACGCAACACTGGAAAATATTACACAACGGCAATTCTATAAACGTTTACCCCGTATAAAATGCCACTTCGGATTTAGGCCATTTTACCCCCAGGATAACGAAATGCGCTGATATAATTTTCGTTATTAAACATACATACGTAATGGCCTGTACAATAACCCCTATAACTTTTCAAGTAGATATCGCATTACTCCACTCGAGTAAGTAAGGGAATATCGTCTTACTGTAATAAGCATCACCTCTACTACCCCCTTCACTGATAATATTTCAACACCACTTCTGGTAGAAGTGTAACATAATAGGTAGGGGTGAAATAAAAACCGGGCGATGGGGAACGAAATTTGATCCAAGAAACCGTCGCTGAACTTTAATTAGATATTTATTTATTCTCCCGGAATTTTTAATAATTTTTTGTTGTCCAGGAATTTTGTTTTTTTCCCGAGTTTCCTGTTTTAATGAACGTATCATTTAAGATTGGGTTTTAAATGAAAATAGAATTATATAAATGGCAACGTATAAATTTTCAAAGGAAAGGAAGCAAAGTGTCATACGGAAAGTATCTAACCCAAGTTTCGTACATAATTTCTACAATAAGATAAAGTCTGCAAATAAATAGTTCCTTTTTAATTCAGTATCCTTTCTTATTATTGAGTTTGGAATCCTGATTTTCAGTTTTTATTTAATTCCATTATTTCCAAGGATAAAATCATGTCACTTTTCAAAAAGACAAACCCTGACTCGCCAACCTAATACTGTGAAATCTTCGAACTTTTTTTGTTTGTTCGAACATTTACTGGTCTGCGGAGTCTCGAAAATTTGAATGCTTAAATCAGAGTTAAATATCACCACAAGAAAGCAAGACGGAACAGAATTTGTTTGACTTACAGTTGTTTAAACTCCTCTTTAAGATTGTTCTCAAAGTAAAGTGGTCTATAACTCATCCTTTGGGTTTACGTTGCTCTTTGGAATAATGCGGCGTTTTCGCTAATTTTGAAGAAAACCGGTTGGAATATTAAATATACAGTTTCGTTTGTGCGTATTGGGCAAAGTACTACATATATTTCGCATCCCTCAACTGTGGGGTAAACAAAAATATACATATAATTAAAAATCAATATAAAGGTTCCGCATATAACACTTTCATTACAAATAAAAAACGGGTGTTCGAATTTTTTCGGAGCGCTTTGTCGAAAATCTTTTTCAAAATATTTTCGAAAATAAATATTCCGTTTGAAACTGGTTTTCTTATAAATGCGTAAAATAAGTACCATGATATAAAAAATTATGTAATTTTGAAAATTCGTAGTAAATAATTCGGAATACTGAATACATTATTGGTAATTTGTATAAAAAACATAACGAACTTCAATCTTATATGAGCACGATTTGTTGAAGATAAATATGCTATTGAAAAAATTACATGTGTGAGGTAAGGAGGGTTCCTTCTCACTTGTGATTGGTTAGAATGTCTGAGAATATGGGGATTGTTTCCATGAGTAAGCTGGAAATTATGGAAGTTAAAAATTTGTTCAGTCATCAGTTCTTCTCCTATATCTCGGAAAGAACAACGAACACTGTCGCGATTTGATGCAGCAACTCTTGTCGCCATATTTTTGAATTCACACTACGTAATTTTTTGCGCGATACAGATAATGAAATACTGTGTAATGCAAGAAATTGTATAAGGTGTAAATCTGCCTGCATCAAATTGCATAACTGAAATCCGTCTATACACAGATAACGTACCTACCAATCAGTTAGTGCCGAGTCTATTATTTTCGAGTTCGTTGAATAAAATGCCTCACCTGAATGTACAAATCTTCGTTGCGTAAATGTTCTGCTATAAACTCCACGGCCTCCGTCGCCTTGGAAGCCTCAGGCGATAGCAGAATGGAATCTGAACTTTCGCTTTCTCGCCTACAGCTATCCCCGCCCATGCCCACACCTAGGTCGGAGTTAGGTTTCCTGTTGATTTTGCAGTTCGGATGATGATGCAGGTCAGACAATTCCATCACTTCCACCTTGCTTTGGGATTCGATGGAACTGAAAAAAGAAATCAACGAAACCGTATCACGTTTCAGATGGAGGTCTGAAACCGAACGGAGTTTTGCTGTTGTTCCAAGTATTGAAGGTGCTGAACCAGGTACATGTAAGATATTTTTCCTGATGGGTGAAAGCTGGGGATTATTTAGAGGGGTGTTTTTATGTGGGTTCGATTCCCGCCTGTGACAATTGATTTCGATGTACTTCCTCGTTAACACAGTTCACTAAGTAAAACGTATTGAGTACAGTTGCAGAAAATATAGAGAAAATACATGGTGCTATAAATTACGCGTAATTTTACAACGTAATTTTATAAATACAGAATTTTCAGAGAGCTAGTCAAATAATAGCTGTAAATTTTAAAAATGTAGGACTTTATTATTTTCGCTTAATCGTAATTTTATTACTGGTCGAAACATTTTATTTTCCTTTTCTCTGTGACTGAATGAATTATAAAAAGTATATATTCGCCAATTGCTATTCCAAAACTGCTAAGGAATAAATCTGAAAGCAAGAACAATTCGATTGAATGTTAAGATCCTCTTTTTTTTCTAAATAAAAAATCCTTCGAGGGTTTTATTGACATTATCTTACTTAACTTCTGTTTTGCCGTGGTCATCGAAATTCACTTGATAAATGTTCATTGGAATCCTTTATTAAAAATTCTGACCTTTAATAATCTTTGTTAAATATCTGACACTAAGACTACGCATTAAGTGAAGTTCGACGAAAACTTAAAGAAGTTTATTAGACAACTGGGTCAAGCTACGTATTACAACAATGACGTGACGTTGAAGGGTTGTTATTATATTCGATTCCCTCGAGTAACTACCTTATGTGTTTTGGGATGTCGGCTGGGGATCCGTAGGGATGGGGTGGTACTCCCATGCCGGGCATTTCCATCATCCATCGTAATCTCGTCTTTCGCGGCCTCTTCATCAGTAGCATCGCCGGCAGGTAATTGAGGAAAACGGTTCGTATCCACGAAGGCATTCTGCGAAAAATGAAAGTATTTGGGCTTTTGGTCCGAACCAAGAAGGCTGTATGAATACAGCCTTCAGTTGGCCGACGTACCTGTGCGTGCGCGGACCTCTAAAGTTCCAGTTTATTATCACTACTGTAACCAGTATACTAACAGTGTTCATAATGAAAGTGAACAAAAGGTATTTTGCAATCAGCGGCAGTACCAGAGAGGTTGGAGGCAGGATCTTCGATACGAGCAACAAAAATACGACGAGTGATAGCAAAATGCTAATTCCTAGCGTCACCTAAAACATTAACAGTTATTAATTCGGTCGCGGAATGAAAACGAGCAGACAAACAGCACCTTTTCACCCGCCTCGGCCGGTAGATAAAATACGAGGACGCATAGGAATGAAATAAGCACGGTGGGGAGTATCAAATTGACGGTATAAAATAATGTTTTCCGACGAATAATTATATAAAATGTTATATCGGTTTCGGTGGGGTGATTTCCTTCGTATATATTGAGGTAGGCTGGTACTTCTATGATATCCCACGTACCCGACTTCCAGTAATCCGATAAGTCGACGAAATTCTTGTTGTTGTATAGCGCTAACGATACTTGATCGCCGTTAAAGTCCACGATCCAAACTTCATGATGCAAGTTTGCTGATCGAAGGGGAAATATGTTACATCTATTGTACAAGAACTCTGAAACAAACAAGGAGGTTTCAAAGGATCGATCCTCGGCTAAGTAAACCTTTCAAGTTGTTTTAAATTTCAGTTCAAGTGGAATTAGTGTTCATGAATATTCTAACAGGGAATATCGCATGAATATTTTAACAGTAATTAAAAAATGAATTTTATACCGCGTAAAAGGCCGCCTTCTCTTTAATGGATGATCAAACGTTCAAGAAAAAGATACACGGCAAAGTAATCTTATAATGTATCTTAAGATTTACTGATGTATCTTTCTTGTTTTGTTTATTGGCACATAGTAATATAACATACCTGGTAAATGGCAGGGGGAACCCACAGTACTTCACCATTAGGATAAATTAATACATTCGATTTGTACCTAACTTCACAATTGCCGTCGGCACTAAAACATTTTTATAAATGGAGGTGACTGGATGAATGGAGGATAGTGGGGAAATTACTTACTTATTAAATAGAACAATATCAGGTTTCCAAACTTTATCAGGGGTAATCTGAGCACTGCAATTCCACCGTAATCAGCTTCATCCCACTGAAGCTGATAATCGTTCCATACTAACCGTAGCCAGACATTTGATTTCATAATTTGATTTTTCTCGTTCTGAAATATAAAACAAGTTATTCATGGAAATTTGTAACTAAATGTAAGCTTTCACTTACAACATTTATGAGTTGAACGAAAGCTAGACCAAATCTAACGTCCACTTTTTCCGTCATATTTTGAACAGGACGAATTAACTTGTTATATCCTCTAAAAAGGTCTCGAACTAACCGTTCTTCATCCTCGGAACAATTTCCTAGAGGAAATCGATATGCAATAAGTTTCGTATAAAGCCAAAGTTAAGATAAGGCATAGAAGCTGGGCTGAAGGATATCGTCTAATGTTTTGCATATTTCGTAAACAAATAACAATATCGGGCTTATCGGGTTCGAAAATATTTTTGAATTGGGAAGCTGGTATAGCTGAGGGTATGGACACGGTGGTGGGATTCTTTGTTTGAGGTAATTACTAGAGGGGAGGGGCTATGTTTACATGTCAATCAGCATGGCAGTGGGTGTGTCGTGTCGGCACCTTACCTATGAGGATGAGATAAGAGATCAGAAACAGGGAGAGCAGACGGGCCGCCGAAGCCTTCCACATCATGAGGTGCATGGCACACTGGAGTTTTCACTCGATCATCGAAATCGTCGGCGAAAAGCTCAAGTCCATGGCTCGGAGGGAAGCCAGGGCACGAGCTTTACCTTCACAGGACCGTCTATTACTAACGCAGGACGCGACTGCCGCACCAGATTTACGTGGTCCAAACATGCCGCGACATATCTCGACTAGCACCACCGATAAACCGAGCGCGTATACTGCGCGTCTCACGCATTCTGAGGAGCAGCGTGGATGTTAATCGCGACACCACCCTCGGCGTTGCTTCACTGTACCATGACTAGATGGTATGCCAGAGGGCGCAGGATGACACCCCTAGACCAATCCACGCTCCGGCTTAGGACCAGATCGATTTGCAGCCCTTCTTAAGGGAGCCTGCGCGCTGTTTAGAGATGAGATGAGAACCGGCGTATTTTTACAAATCTAATATGCCACCCTACTTTAGACGTCCCTCTATTCTTTTATTGTCTCTCTTCAAGGATGCAATTTATCGACTGGCCTTTTTCGGTATAGCCTTTTGGCGACCTCCTCCCTCCGCTCACACTTTCTATCCAAGCCTGACCCTTTATGAGCTATTAAGCAAGCGAACCTTAATTTCACTTTTTCTTCGGTAAACGTTTATCCAAGAGATAAATCGTTAAAGAAACAATGCTTCCTGAGGTGTAAAACGCTACTTCATCAAACTACACCAATTTTTTTTTTTTTCATATTGGTAAACTTTTCTAGGGGTAGGAATGGGATGCGGGTAGCTCAGAAGGGAGAAATAAAATAATACCCGGTGTTTGACTCTCTGTTCCATTGTGGGACCAGAAAGGGCAAACGGAGGAGTACGTTCTTTGGCGTGTTTAATTTTAAATTCATTTAACAAAGTACAATCCATTGTAATATAATTTTACAACAGTTTGGTAGAAAACAGCACTTTACAATGATGTAATCTAGGCAGCGATAGGTGATGTGCTGATGACAGCGTGTCTATCGCCGATCGCAGCCTACTCCAACAGTATGGTTTGAAGCTATTACATTATGTTCTATTTAAATCGATTTAGTGACCGGTAATGGATTGTCATTTTTAGAATTTTTTTTTATATCCGATTAGCATTATATTTATTGGAAGAAATACTTATTATTTGTAACAATCGAACAATAAAATTATTTACTTAGATTATTCATGGATATTATCAAAAAAGGTAAATTTTGAGCGACTGTCCACGGGGCAATGAACGCGCAGCGACGTCTTGCACCCTTCGATCTTATTAAGCCATTAGGAGAGATAGATGACACTAAGCGTTTTCGCTGATACTTTCGTCGTTTGTTTATTACCTCAACATAAGTTTAAAAAAATGGCACTGGTACCTTCTGTATTCCATTACCCGTATAATAATTACAAGCCTTGGTTGAAACGAACTAAGACGCGGAATAGACTAGAATTTTGATTCCTGTTTGAAGCGACATCTTGTCCAACTTCAACCGTCCAAAAAAATATGTTTTTACAAATCAACGAGCTACCTACTAAAACTAAGGTGTCTTAGTTCTTTTTAAAACTCGGCGGCCGAAAATCGGATAAATATTGTCGAATATAATAGAAATTTTGATGTTATGCCCGACTCTCGCCTTATTCCACCAGCACAGTCTGTGATCGGCCATCTCAAGACTCCCAGACTCGTTATTTTGAGTCTACAAATATCTGCTAATTTTTGAGCAACTTCCTCATTGGCGGGAGTCTCGACATTGCTTCAGTGATGTGAATCAAACAGACAGAAAGATGCGTCCCGTTAGAGAGACAAGTTGTCTTTCACGCCAGGCCCCGTTTGAATTCTCAGTCAACGAATTATTTCTAACTGCGGCTTTTTTAAAGCAACACTTACCTTTTCGCGGTCGTTACGCTGTAGAAAACGAGCACGTGTTCGCGACTTGGCGTTCTTCCATGGGTTGAATAAATATGCAAAGGGCACAGTAAAAAACGGGAGTGGAAAAAGGAGATTATCACCGCCTCATATGTTTGAAACTTCTTTCTAATACTTTCCGTAGTAAATCACCACCGCAGCTGTGTTCTCATACGTTGCAGCCCTAAGAATGACGGCGGCAACGGTCGAACTCAACTTGTTTTACTTGCTGGCAATTATTTTTCTCATCACTCTAGATGAAATGATATTATAAAATATTTTTCGTCGCTTGAGTAGGCCACAACGCAGTTAATGCAGCTCAGTGGCGGTTGGTGATATTTCAGTTAGATATCTTGAAAATTGGGGACTTCACTTCACTTTTTAAGATGATGATTATACACCTTCTTACTGAAAGCGATTTATAGTAGAAAAAACCGTCAGCAAAGTTTGCGAAAAAACACCCTCGAGATAAGTAACGCTCTGTGGAATATTTGTAGTATATATATATTTTTTCTATAACATAGAAACAAATACAAGGAGAGGTTTTTCGATTTGTTACAAAATATTTTTTCCGAAAAGTTAACTATTTTATTTTTGGGAAACAAAATGTTCCTATAAAATTAAAATTAAACATTGTAACAATTGTAATTGTAACAAATCGAAAAACCTCTCCTTATATTTGTTTCTAGATTATGAAAAAATATATATACTGCAAGTATTCCACAGAGCGTTACTGAGATCCCAGGGTGTTTTTCGCAAACTTTGCTGACGGTTTTTTTCACTTATAAATCCTTTCTGTAAGAGGTGTATAGTCAGTCACCTAAAAAGTGAAGTGGGTCCCAAGCGTTGTTTTCAAGATATGGCAACTGAAATATCACCACGCGCCACTGATGCAGCTTGGGAACACTTACGTGGAAAGTTAAGTAGAAATCCAGTTGTAAATAGAATTATTTTTAATTGATTGTATTGAGCTGACACTTCATTGCGGGGCAGTTAAGTATTTTGCTAAAATTTCACGTAACTAGAATACAATTAATTGATCTTGACTGCGAACGAGATCGATAAGGCCTGGCGGCAGCGGCGGCCTAGCGTAAATTCGACTGGTCTCTCTTCTAACAATCTTGTGGGACTGATGTAAACATTTTTTTTTGGCGCGTATGTACCAATAACTACTAATTTTAAAATGATATGTTCGAAAGTTCATTATATACAGGATAGAGAAGATTTACATGAAAGTTGTGTTAAGTAACCTACATTCGAGAAAATAATACTGTCGAATCCATAACTTCACTAATCAATTACTTACTAATTATTAATAGCAATCTTTGTTTTATTTTACAATTTTTAAGTAATGTTTGGAGTTTAGTAACAGTTAGGTACTTTAAAATTCTACAAGAAAAATAATCTACTCTTATAAAATATACAGAGAGGGGGCTGTGATTGCAAAACAGGGAATACCGCTTCTTCTTTCGTAAATTATATACCACAAAGCTTAAATTTTATGTATTTTACAGAGAGTTTTTTAGTAATGTGCAGTAAGCGTTTTGTGGTGGCATATCAATTTAGACAGGTAACTTGATAATAATGCCTATTTACATTTTTATTTATATATTAAAAAAGTGTCCACTAGTAGTCGGTGGTTTGCAGCCAAGCCAAACATGTATAAGGTAAACAACATCTTAAGGCGTTTCCCACTAAAAAGTCATCCGCGCCCGGACGAATTTGCCTTTGTTGCAGATGTTCTACGATTCTCCAAAGATTATTCCGAAAATGTCTTTTCAAGCAAAATCGCACTAAAATCGTCAGAATCGCATCGTTTTGAACTTTTGTACTAAATTCTGTTTGTGACGTTATTGACATTGTGTTCGATGCAGGGTGTCTCTAACGCTCTGTACCGTTTGAAATAAATGCGGGCGATATCGCGCGTTATTGAATCCGATGATGATTTTGATACAGTCGCTTGCTAAAAGTGGGCATTCCAAAGTCACATCTATGGATCTCTTAGTAGGGCAGATTATTATGTGCAGAACAGCTGCCGCAACCCAAAATCGATGTTAGAGCGGCCCAATCCCAGTGGCGGCGGGTGCCCGTCAACAATGGATACATAAATATAGAAAAAAAGAACGATTGACAATAAGAGCAGGAATGCAACGCTGCCCCTTGTCCACTGCAATACACACACAATAATTAATATTGTCGGGTGTCGAGAACAGATAGCGCGCTCCCGTTTAATACTGCCAAATCACAGATGTGTTTAAAAGAACTAACCGACAGTCTCGCGTCTACTTTGAGCCGAGCAGCACATCCGAGCAGTTGCCATATACGAAACTAGTGGTCTCGTTCTGATTAACCCAATATTTAACTTGGTTTATCACAGTATGATTATGTTAATATCCTAAATAACACGATACATAACCAAATTCCGGTAAAAAAATTGCCAGCTGGGTACGCGCTTAAGGTGGCGCCGATCCTATACCCGGTGGCCCAAAACTATTTTGGAAAAATCACTCTACCGGAGTTGTGACTAAATATCATTTCGAATTTGCGTAAATTGGCGCCGACACATGGTGGATTCTCAAATCTTCCAAATCATACTTTAGGAGAAAAAATATTTCTAAAAAAATTGTGCCTCGATTGACAGTTAATTTGGGATCTAATTCGGATTGAGTTTCAAACTCATTTTAAAATCCACTATGCGCAATTGCAAAATTTTCTAGGGTTCTAAATACAAGGTGTCCAAAAACCTTACGCTGCTTACTTTGAAGACGAAAAATGCAACTTCTGACTTTCTACCTTTCTTCTCCTCTATGTTCGTTGCCATGTATGAAATTTTATTCTCAATTAATTTTCGTGTTGACCCACTTTTGGGTGTGTCACACTTGAAACTCGCCTACTGAAAAAACAATAAGCACACAAATTCCATATTTGGGCCGCGGCCATATTTTTTAATTGAAAACGTACATATCATATATTTATTACCATTCTCCCCTCAAGAAGAATTCAGCGATATAGATTTAATGTGTTTATATACAGGGTCTTTGATTTTTATCATTGTACGCTAACATTTCTTAACCCTTTCGGCATACATTTTCTTATATAATCGATTTTCCTCATAAATTGGTATTCAGGGTCACTGATTACGAATCTGACCTCAGAATTTAGAAATTCAAAATGGTGGATCCAAGATGGCGAACAAAATTTCAAATATTACCGGATTTCATTTCATCACCGGATGATGCTAAACAATTCTCCAATAATGAATTTTTGTTAAAAAAAGGGTCTGTTTTTTTTAATTTGTTACTATAAATAAATTAACAAACAATCCATACCTTTGTGCATAAAATTTAATTCTGTAACATCTCCCGCGATCATAAAAATACAAAAACATCGAGTTAAATCGAATTTAAACTACTTCAACGTCCACTGTTTTAAAAAAAGGTGGCCCATGCAGGGAGCCAATCAAAATGCAAAGGGTTAAAATATGGGACATGCCGGACGTGTAAAAATGTTAATTGGTCTTCGTTTTTTATACGACAGCGAGTACTATATCTGCCCCCACATTTAAGTTAACTTTTTGGGACACCTGGAAGGTGCCACGATTCCACGAGGGGGTTCTGTTGAGTTTCACCTTGAAAGGCATAACTGAAGACGTTGAGTTTAATTTCGGATATTCGAGGTGACGAAAGGAAAAGGTCGAGTATTTCTTGGGCCACCGCGCAAGATTCACGCGCAGCTACTATTCATCTAGTGTCTGGAGGTTCTGCAGTGGGACGGGAGTGTACGATACAATGATATGGGGGCGGGAAGAGCACCGCTAACGTGGCGATGATCGTAAACAGAGTGAATATAATAAGGCACAGTTGTCGACCACCATTGCCGCGAATCTCCAGTCTCTGGTTATGTTGTGGCATCGTCCTCTTTGCGCAGCTGGTCAGTGATGAAGCGGATCTCCTTCAGTATCATCGCCAGTGCGTAGTCGGCGCTGATGCAGGCGTGGTTCGAGACGCATGGACTCAGGGAGGCGGGGCCCTGTCGTGTGCTATCCTCGTTTGCGCTGGAAGTTCAGATAGAGGAAATGCGGATGTAGGTCGCGGCTTTTGTTTACTAAATTGCAATCCATCAGCGTTGTCGCATTCTATTCCGACAATTAAGGCTTTATCTTTCGACGATGGATACAATCGAAACAATTGAAATGCCGAAACTAAATTACGCACATTATCGCAACCAGATAGGGTGCTAATTGTTTGTTTGCACAGGACCGAACTTAGGTTCGGACTATGCCAGTGTCACGAAAAATAGTGCAAACAGTGGCGAATGGTACCAAGCATTGCAGGTTGCGCAACCTTAAAAAATCATCATCAAATTTATGTAAATTTCAATCGTAATAAAAGTAAACTATGGCAAAAAGTAAGGGATCAAGAAAATAATTTCAAATTTTTACGTGAATTTCACCGGCCGAAAGCTTGGAGAAAATGGTCCCACAGAAAATTTAAAAAAGGAAATGTGCTCCAAGTATTCGTTTTGGATCGAACTTCGGAAGTTTTTAGCGTCAGCGATTTTCGAGTACTCCTAAGAAAACCACCGACATTCGAAGTTTTTTTTGGTTCTTTGTGGTGGACGAACTTGAAAACATTTTTTTTTACTTAACCACCAAATGGACCACAGATAACTTGTTTTATTCAGCCAGCCGTTTTTTTGTTTTTATTTCGATTGAATTTTTGACAAAATTAAAGGATTTTTTTTTCCAAAGAACGTATTTTGCCCAAAAGCTCACAATCTTTATTCTCATAAGACAAAATGAGAATTTTTTTGTTTTGACGTCACGAAACACGATATCTCGGCGAGAAAATGATCGGTATCAAAGTTCTTTAAAAAAAAAGAATTGAAGCGGAATCAACAAGTTATCTGGTTCATAGTGGTTAAAGTCAGAACACATTTTTTCAAGTCCTGTAGACCAAAAAAAAACAACAATTTTTTTTTTTTTTTTTTTTTTTTTTTTGTCGGTGGTTTTCTTAACGATTACTCGAAAATCACTGACCATGAAACAATTTCGAGGTTCAGATCCAAAAACTAGATACCTAGAGCTGCTAATTTCCTTTTTTTAAATTTTTCAGCGACCATTTTCTCTCCAAGTTGTTAACCTCTTTGAAAAATCACCTAAAAATTTGAATTTTTTTTTGATCGATTGATTGTATCCACTAGTGTAGTTCGTATTTGCTGGACAACATATATACATATACCTATTTATTATATGTCGCTACCCGTCATATAATTTGTACATGTAGCAACGAAAGTCATCATCCACCCACTTTTTGAAGTTTTCCTTAAGTTCGTGATAATTTTTGTACACAGTATTGAATTTTTTTGTTTCTAATAGGATTCAGCTTCGAAATTCTGCGTCTAATAAGTCCCACTTGAAGGTGATATGTGGGGTATTGGGAAAACCACAACAGTAAAATTTGGATGTTTTTAAAATAAATACGTGAATATCTCCTAAAATCTTCTTAACGTTTTTCTCCATATTAAAGGAGGCCATTGCAGTTTGCAGGATCAACACCTGAAAAGATGAAGTCATGGAGCAAGGTCACGAGAATATCGTGGAAATATCGATAACAATGCGCATTAAGCAATGACTTCACCGTAAAGTCATTAAAAAAGTCGCAAATAATATTCCGAAAATTGAAATTAAATATACCTAAAACGGGTAAACAGTGTTGACTACAACAAAAGAAAACATAACCCAAAACAACCTCCGTTATTTTCAAGAGATTCAGCGAAACAACGCGTAGATTCCATTATTTGTTCAGATCGATGAATTACGTCAGACAAATTATTGCGCGTATGATGAGGTGGAAGATGGGAGGTGAGTTTAACGAACTTTGTTGTCAAGTCACATATTAGGCGGGTCTGTGGAATTTACGGAAAGTAAGGGTATCGTGAAACCGCAAATTGCCCCGAACTAGAAGCGTTTCAGCCGAATCAAATTAAGGGACGTGGTAACTGGAAACGAAATCGGAATCTGGACCGTAAACACTTACGATGTCAGGTTTATGTATTTGTCACTCGATCATAAACGTGCATTTACATCGTCCGAAGAATCATAACTCTGTAAAAATCCATATATAGTGGTGTACGGTATTTTGTTAACTTCGACTCCTGTTTATTTGAATCTCTAAAAATAATGCACGATGGAAAATAAGTACTGGGTGAATCATCAACTTGCCGAATACAACGCAACAACGCTTGGCAACTATACAGGGTCGTTTTTGGCTATTATATGACACATTTGTATGCTTCCAGTAGCAACAAATATGGTCTGAATAACTATATCTATCTTCCCTCGTAAGATGGAATACGAGGTGTGTAAATTAAGTCACTTGTCATTACTTGTGATGAGACTTGGATGTTTGAGTACGACCTGAAACCAAGCGCCAAAGCATGGAATGGCACCCTTCAAGCTCTCCAAGACCCAAAAAAAGAATGAGCAAGTCGAAGACCAAATGCATGCTGATTTCCTTTTTTGATAGTCAGGAATTATCCACAGAGTTTGGCTGTCACCAGGTCAAACAGTAAATCAACACTTTTACAGACAGGTTCATGAAAAAAACTCCACAAAAAAGGTGAGACCAACACAACAACTGGATGTAGCAGCACTCCAATGCGCCTTGTCACACAGCCATTTCTGTAAATGAGTTTTTTAGCCAGTAAAAACATTCCTGTGGCTCCTCAGCCTCCTCAGACTTGAGTCCGTGTGACTTTTTTCTCTTCCCGAGATTGAAAATCACATCAAGGGACGTAATTTTAGAACCACAGCAAACATTCCAAATGGCTGTAACCCACCAGCTGAACGCTATTCCAGTGGGCGAGTTCCAGCACTGTTATGAGGAATGGAAGAACCGTCTCCCAGCGCTGTATGACTTCCCAATGAAGTTATTTTGACGGAGAGAATACTGAATTGTAATTTTATCGAATCAAAAAATTTAAAAAATCAGTCTCATTACTTAATTTACACTCCTCGTATTAATCGAAACTGTTTATCCATTATACAGTGTGGCTCGGACAAAAAAGAGTGTCTCAAAACCGCTGGACAGATTTAAAGAAAATTGAGCTGTGTTGAACACAGACTGGGAAATGCCTTTTAAACGAGGTGTTAAAAATTAGGATGACAGCGCCTCTGTGTGGTGGATCAAGTGGCATAAGTCTACTTTTACATTAGAAAGTAGTAAAAGTAGAACGATTTCAACTGGTTTTTCGTGGTATCAATACATAACCCAGTCAATGAACACCCTGTATGTCATTTGATACGCCTGATAAATTTATTTACCTATAAAACAGTCCAAAAAAATGTTGCCGGCGGCAGAGGGGTGGGGGTGCCGCCCCTCGATACCTGTGACTGAAATCGTCGTCTATATCTAGCACGTTCGCCAGCAGGCTCTTCGATGATCGTTCTTTTAATTCCATATCCGGAAAAATGAATCGGTTTCCTATCACCGGCCACGTGACAGTTCGGGGATGGTACGAAGTCGTTTTTCTCCACTGGCCTATGCATACGCAGAATCCAAGGAAGCCAACACAGGAAAACTACCTTATCTGAAAAAAATTAGGTTATGGTTCGGCGAGAATTTTTCAGTACGCATCTAGAAAGCGGCATCCAAAAAACTCTGTTTTTAGTTTTTTAATGTCTAAAATTTAAATCAAATCCACTCAAGACCATAAAAATCTTGTGGTTACGTATAACGAAAAATATTTGCTTAAGATGAAAAGCTACGCTAATTTAAATCGAAGAGGAACTTCTCGTTTCTCTTACATAAGACGGCTTCAATTTAGAAAATCAAAAAAGGTGCCCAAAGTTAGGTTTAAGTCAGAGGTTAATTCCAGATTAACATTTTAAGTCCGCGAAATGATGGTATAAATTATTACTGTGCTAAGGAGAAGGCAAGTGTACAGAATAAAATTCAAGTTTAAACCGTTTGGGATATTAGGCCCTTCTTGCCTGTTCTTGTACTAAGCCGATTTGTGTACTACGAGGATTATTAAGGCATTGTTAAATAATTAATGATTCAATTTCAACGTTTTAAGCAGATAGAGTTTAATCTTAATTAACTTAGAACGTAAACACACCGAGAATCTAGTAAATTTCAAGTATTAAAAGACGTTAGCATAGTAAATATGTGAAAAGATCTTGGAAATAAAAAAAAGTGCACAAGGGTTTAAAAAACTACATTTTCATTCTTTGTAACGGGGCACGCTTCTCTGTCAAAATCTCCAACTGATTGAGGTCAAAATGAATCGCACTAACGATCATTAGCGGTCATCAATTTGTAGAATTGGAGAGTCGTAACTGGGATATTTCGGTACAAAAGTGGGGCCAAAACTATTTGTGTACTTGATTGTCAGTTTTGTTGACCTGTTTTTTTTTTCAGGGGGCACGATTTCCCAGGTCTAATATTTCACTCAACCCTCGGGGATATTACTAGAGCAATGAGAAAGACCCACCAGCTTCCGTAAAATCTGAACCAACGATGTTTGATATGGCGGGTTAAAGTTTAATCAGTGCGCTACAGGGTCCCTTAGGAGCCTCAGCCTAAGCGGAAGATTTACCACGAAATAAAAGGGTAAAAGCATTTGTAAACACGTAAAGTGTCAAAAAAGGGTCTCCAAAAACATTAATGAGGATGAATCAAACCGGTCTTAGACAAAATAAAATTACAGTAATTTTTTTAAACCGAGTTAAAAACACGAACTACGTACAATAAAAGATCCTGTCGATCAAAGAAAAATTCGAAAGCTATTAAGCATGAATAATTCATGTATGTACACCAGGGTTTATGACGTAAATTATAATTTTGTGCTTATACATAGTTTCCTCTTTTATCAGAAACTGAAGGGGTAAAGCCTTGTGCATTCGTAATTACCCAATTAATAATTAAAACGGAGTTTCAGTCAAGATGAGGCGCAGTTATTACCATCATTCAGAAGGATGGTGTAATATTTGGCCAGAAAATTAAGGCCTTAAAACCGCGATATAAAAAGAAAGATTCAAATTAAAACGTCATTTTGTTGATGTTTTCACTAGACGTTACATTTGCAAATTTTTTAATGTTCGAAGAATTGTTTAAAAATTGGTGAATGCGCCAGTTTTAGAGAAATCGGTCAGTCAGTGATTAAACACTCATGTTTATGACATTGAAACGTGTATACTGACTTTTTTATGCTATCTTTGAAAGTATTACGTAATATTCCAACTTGTACGCCATTGAACAGACACTTGGTCCCCCTATAAGAGAATTAAGCGGACAACAATGCTGCCTAATCCAACCAGACCCTATTAATGTTTAAAATGATTGAGTGTTCACCGTTCGTAGCTTTGTGTCAAGAAGCTAATGTATTTTGGACATTTAATTGCCTGTTGATTTGGCCCGTTTAAAGCGCTTCTAGCACAATGTTTTAACAAGAATAATCCCTACTCTTTCACAGACCGGAAAAAGCACCATCAGTTAAAAATTATTGTATTTATATATAAATTTAAATACATATCAATGATTACTGAATTTGCGAAATAACTCTACCTGTTTACTGCTCAGAAAACAATATTCAAAAAGAGATTTTATATATACTTACATATTTTTTGAAAATCATAAAATGTATACCATTTACATAACACTCTGAGTGTGAACATAATACTCTGGTACTTCACCCCAAATCGGTAGCGCAGTCCAGTAGGCAGAATTTTATGTGTTCTTGAAAGGTTATAGGGCTAGTTTTAACGGTTGCCTATGCATTTTTTATAGTAGAACACAATGCGCGATGCATAGATCTGAAACCGTCCGTAATTTTGTAAATTAACAATTTCTGAAAAAAAAAACGTCTTTTTTCACATTTCCGCTTATCTCCGTTCCTTGGCATATTTTAGACAGCATATTCATATAAGAAGTTGTAACCTACTGAATTTACAAAATTTTAAGCCCAACCCGAAGTCTCCAAGTGCTATTGTTAACTTGCAAATGACTGCTGAAGTTGAAAAGTGCTTTTTCTTCACTTTTTTTTTACTTCGAAAGTAGGGCCACTATGATCATGGAATTTCTTGGAAGGAGTGTTATTTGTAGTATGAAGTTACAAAAAAAAATTCAGCTCGATCTGTTAATAACTTATCTAGTAATTAACGATCGAATTTTTGTACGCCTTAATTAACAATGACGCAATTTCTTTTGTTTATTTTACGATATCGATCTGGTTGGGCTCAGAAAAATCATAAATATCTTCCAGTTTGCGAGACTTTTTGAGATTTTGAAAAATATTAATTTGGGCCAGTTTTATAACGTTTTCTACGCGACTACCTTTTCAGAAGTCATTTACAGGTTAACAATAACACTTGGAGACTTCGAGTTGGGCTTAAAATTTTGGAAATTCAATAGGCTACAACTTCTTAATGCATATGCTATCCAAAATATGCCAAGGAACGGAGAGTATAGGCGGAAATGTGAAAAAATACGTTTTTTTTTTTCACAAAATTGTAAATTTAAAAAACTAGCGGACGGTTTCAGCTCTAGGGACCCGCGCATTGTGTTCTACACAAAAAAATATAGGGAACCGTCAAAACTAGCCCTATATCTTTCAAGAACAGTTTTTGATGAATTTAGCTCCCTGCCTACTGGACTAGCGGCAGAGTCGCAGAGGCTGGGAGGATTTTCCTCTTTCAGTTGTTGGAAAATATTTCCAAAGGTTGTAAATCACTTTAATGGTGAAATCTGATATAGATCATAAATTACATAAAATATTTAATCTCTCAGAATTCTCAGGATTCAGATATTTGGTGTTAAAAGTTGGAACTCTGCTTTCTGCAACTATTTGCACTTTTAGAGATTCTTAGGTCAATTTCCCACATACCTTTGCGTGTATTAAAAAATTGGAACTGCAAACTAAATCTTACCCACTGGGACATCTCGTGCGTGTCAGCGTTGCGATGGTGATAGTTCAAGATAAGGATGGTAGAGACAACAGAAGACGCTACCATGAACATAATACAGTTGAAAGTGGGTTCCTAAAAGTGGACAGGGCATCCGACGTGGCTGGCATTGTCTGGCGACCATGTTGGAGGAAAACGGTGAGTGACAAAAGAATGGTGACTCCTAGTGACAGTTCTTCGCCAGAGTCCGGAGGCAGGGTGAATCCCAAGACGGCCAAGTGGAAGCGATGAGAACGCAGGGGACTATCAGGTTGAAGAAGAAGTAGAGGGTGCGCCTTCTGATTATAATTACGAAGGTGATGTCGATATACGGCTCCGGCAGCAGTTGTAGTAGATCTCGTTCCGCTTTCCCGGAACGCCTGGGAGGGTGGAACAAGAACAGGGGGTGAAGAAACCTGAGGAAACAACTTACCTAGCAAGTCCCATTCGCCGTTTGTAATGAAGCCGTTGATATCGCCGCCTGCAGTCGTCTTGAGCTGGAGGTCCAGCTGATGGAGAAATAGGTCAGGAATGACGATGTCTGTTTGGAAAGTGTGATCGTGGTTCATAACATTTTAAATAGAAGGTAGGAGATGTATTTCAACTTCAAAAAATTAAGCTAGTAATAAAAATCAATAGGCAATAGATTCCTTGAATGATAGGCAATAGATTCCCATCACAGGTTAACTGTTCAATGTGACCATTTTGGTGGTGTAACACCAGCCTTTCCTACAAATTATACAAAATCTTATACAACATTTCTGGTTAATGTTCATAAACTCTTGTCGCTTGTCTAATGTTATGGTATATAAATGAATGTTTTTTTTATTTGTTCTTTGGACCTGAGGGAAAAATAAAGTCACGTTCCAAATGAAATAATCGGTCAGTACAACTTCCATGGAAATAAACAGCTTTCCAATTTGGCTCTCCAAATATTTGCTTTCTACGTGAATGACCAGCAGGAATACGGTCAGGTAATGCTAATACAGGGCTTTCAAGTGGGGATACACGCGACACTTTTTGTAGACCTTTCCAGGATCAAACGGACTTTCAAATTCAACTTGCGACAAATTTCTAACGCCAAAATAATTTAGCACACAATTTCAAGATATTTGGGTGTATTATTCAGAATGTCATCGGGTTGTTTCGAGCCCGCGTCGCAAAGTCGCCTTACTTAAATCCACGATACCCCGCATTATTCATTAATCTGTCGTCATTAGCAAAGGTGGACTAAATCCACCACTCTACCAGGTACCTTTTGAATAATGGACGTCATGTGGGTCGGTGTGTCCTGAATAATTACACGGCAAAGTTGCCGCAAACGACAAACATAAAATAACTGCAATGTACTCTTGAGAAACGTACGTAAAACTTCTTGGCTTGGCGCTGTTTCTGCGTGAACTGTCGTCAGCAATCTCAGAAATTAAGTATAAAGACGGGCAAAATTTATATCCTGTATCGTCTTTGAGCACTGAAGATTCAACATTCTGGATGATTGGTTAAGCGACACCCTCTTCTAAAGGCTGTCCCATAATTCACGCAAAAAAAATGTTGGGAAATCAAAAAAGAAAACAGTTTGACAGCTGATAGTTTAGGGTTATTAAAAATAAAAGCACTAGACGATAGAACAACGCGTTTTCATGAACATAACAATACTTAAAAATTACGAAAGTTTGGCTACTACAGTTCGCACGTACAAAATATGGTCGGAATATTGATTTAACTTCAACTGTGAAGAGTGTAATTGAAATATTCAGGGACTACTGGATCAACTGGGGACGCTAAACACATTGGCCGTCCAATGACAAGCCGTTTAAATGATAATATCGAAGCATTCCATGAGAGTGTTGTGAAAGTCCAGGAACATCGGATTCGGCGACGTGGACAAAGGAAATGCAATTCCAAGAAGCTCTCTACAGAGCACAGCGAAGATAATTCGTTGAATGGACTGAACAACAACAAATGAATGCTGATTTTTCCAGCAAAATCATCCTAAGCGATGAAGCCACCTTGATGGCTTAGTTAATCGTCAAAATTGCCATTTAGGGTTCAGAGAACCCACATGTGATTGTCGAAAAACAAATGCATTCACAACATGTCAGTATTTCGTGCAGATTTTGGGGCTGGAGGCGTCACTGGACGATACTTCTTCGAAAATGAGGCTGGTCAAGCAGTTATTGTTACCAGTGCTCGAAACCGCGACATAATAACGGAGTTCTTTCTGCCTAAATTGGATCATATTGATGTGGACGACATGTGGTTTCAACAAGACGTGCGATCTGCCACCAAGATCGTGAAACAATCCAATTACTGCATGAGACATTTCCTGGTCATGTAAACTCGTTTCGGTAATCGGAATTGGCCCTAGATCATGTGATTTAACACCATTCGATTTCTTTTTCTATCTGATTATTGAAGTCAAGGTCTGTCAACAATCTCACATCCACCCGTGCATTGAAGGAAATTAGACGCTGCATCAACGATATTCAGCCACATTTATGCAAACGGTCATAAGTTTCGACAAAAGAGTGCGTATGTACTAGTAAAACCGTGGAGTGTGGGTCATTTGCCCGATGTGCTATTCCATACATAACCACATCCTATGTACTTTATGTTTCAATAAAAAAATACAATTGGAAAAAAAAACTGTGTTTTGTATTTAATCCAAATCTGCATAAATTTTGGGATACCCGTTATCGCCGTTAATATTTGCAATAAAAACTTCTATAAAATGGCGAAAGGCCAGTATGATTTCAAAATTGTTCACCGACGAGCTGCTCACATATTGTTTTTTAATAGGAACCAATTCATTTTATTTTAGACATGCCTATTTATAGACCCAATATAATTAGTTATCGAATTAATGATGTGTTAATAACGGGTGATACGCGGGAAATATCAAAATGCTGAAATACAGAAGTTAATACCTATAAATCAAGGTTCGCTCTTTAGAAATGAAATATGAAGTATTAAAGATTTGTTCTTTCTGCAAACTGCTGAACGGCTGAAACGAAAGTCCGGAAAATGGCTCAACTATATGTTCTCCGTAAATAAAAAGAAACGGATAAACCGAAAAACGAAGAGAGATAGTCGACATCTGACTTGCGCTACCAAATCCGACCAAAAAAAATAGGTAATGTGCTATCGATCATGCCGTTAAGATCGCTCTCTTACTCTCGACTCACCCAAATTCCAATACATCGTTGTTAATTTAGTTGTAAATGGGCTAAAGTAGCAGTTAACAAAGCCACAGCGCTCTCGATAATGTTTGAATTCACGGTTTTCTATAATTGCAAAAACATGTTGTACACTGAAAAAAAATGTTGATATTCATTAGTACGTACCTATTATAATATTATTAATACAACTCTTCATTCGTCTGCAACTTATTTTTATAATGTCCAGTGCAGTTTTAATTTATGATTTTTCAATCGAAAAGGCTTTGTGTAATTAACTGATAACATTAATTAGTTCTAATACAAAATTAAACAGTAAGGTGTTCTGCGCCATGATTAAAATTCAGTCGGTTTGAATATTTAAGCGAGCAATTAAAGGTAATTATGATTTGAATATTTTAACCGGGGTATACACAAAGTAGCGACAACGCATTAGATAAGCCCAGTCAGTCGCCTATGAAGTGGACCCAATTGCGACTAATCGAATTTTTAGCCTGGATTAACTTACTTCTGGAAACGGAAAATCACATTAGGCGATGCGCTTTGAGGAAATGAGCAATACGTTTTTAAAATTCAATAAGGGCCCTCTTAAGCCAGTAACTGGATTTTTATCTACTAGCGAGGAAAAATAGACTGACTACATTTATTTTGTTACGTGTTTATACTTATGATTGGAAACGCTCAAGTAGAAAGTAGGTCAATATGGTTTTTGCTGATTGTAAATATAGCAAGCAAGAATTATGGAAAGTATGATATAGATACAAAGATTCAGAACATAAGAGGTGTGTAAATTAACTAATGAGATTGGTTTTTTTGTCATTTTTTTGCTTCGAATAGAATTTCAATTCAGTATTGGCTCCTTCAAAATAACTTTCTTGCCACACAGCGCTGAGACGGTTCTTCCATTTCTCATAGCAGTATTGGAACTCATATACTGGAATAGCCTTCAGTTGGTCGGTTACAGCCGTTTGAATGTTTTTCCTATGGTCCCGAAATGACGTCCCTTGAGGTGATTTTTTAATCTCTGGAAGACAAAAAAGGCACAAGGATTCAAGTCAGGCGATTAAGGAGGTTTATAAACTCGTTTACTTGAAATTGCTCTGTGACGTGTGTGAAAGCGCATTGTTGTGATGCAACATCAAGTTGGTACTTGATGTTTGCCCCCACACGCACATGTTTTGAAGTTTTTCAAGTACCTCTGTAAAAAAGTGTTGATTTACTGTTTGGCCTGGAAACACCAACTCTTTGTGGATAATCTGGCTATCAAAAAAAGCTAATCAGCATGCATTTTGATCTTCGACTTGCTCATTTTTGCTTTTTTGGGTCTTGGGGAGCTTGAAGTGTGCAATTTCATGCTTTGGCGCATGGTTTCCAGGTCTTACTCAAACACCTAAGTCTCGTCACCAGTAATGACACGTTCCCATAAAATGGGGATCATTTTCAATCGATTCCAAAAAGTCAATATCACCTTCTCTTTGTAACCATTTTGCGCAGATTTTTCTCATCCCCAAAACGTTAGTCAAAATCTGATGAACAGTGGTGTGATTTAAATTTAACTCTTCTCCGACCATTCTTGTCGTCAACCAACGATCTGAACGCACAAGATCTCATTCATTTCCACATGCTATCGGTTATTTAAGATGAAGGCCTTTCGCGCGTGGTTCATCTTCTATTGACTCTTTTCCTTCTGAGAATGCCTTAAACCACCGAAAAACCTGGGCTCTTGAAAAACACTGTCCCGAAGGCTTTGAAGTTTTGCAAGTCTCCGTTGTGCTGTGTCCAAGTCTGAAGCAAACCCGATAGCACACCGTTGCTCAAAATTAGTGTGACTCATTTTTAAAGCGCCCTTGAAAAAACCGGTTTACGAAAACAAATAACAAAAAAAAATGACTCTTAACAAGTTCAAACTTGTTCTGAAGGTGCAGTACATCTTAACCTACAGCCCTTCCAAGTGCCAGTTTCATTACTAATTTACACACACCGCATACACATATTCAGAACATAAATAAGAATAACATTAATTGTATCAGATCACATAACCAAAAGAATCCTAATAATTTTCTCCTTATTCCTAATCATCTCCTGTCAATCAAAAACTTGTGCGAGTTCAAAAAAGTGAAAAACCAGGTTAAAACCTTTTCAATTTTTTATTTACACTCCAAAATCAATTAACAAATATCGTTCTAATTCCTTTGTGAAACAAAACGATATCGAATTAAAAGAAAAAAAAAAGTAGGCCCCATCGTAAATTGCAATTTAACTGACTATGTATGCAGAATTTTTAATATAACTGATAACTCGGGAATAACGTATACCGAACGAAGTATACATAGTTCCAAAAAGACTTTATTTTTGCGACGCAAATCTATTAAGCCTAATAAATTATTGAGAAGATGCCTGCCACGGGAGAAAGCTGATCGTAAACCAGTGGCGTGCGTGCAAAGATAAACCGGTATTGATTTTTGTACTTGAGCGACAATCACTGAGGAGTAGTCTTCAAAAAAAGGAAAGCAATGGTGAGGGAAATAAATGATGTTTCGTCAATAATACTGCTAAAATCGACCAATGTTACAATCGCAGTTTTTATGCGTATTTATAAACACGAAATTTCACAATGTTGAGGGTTTTTACTACGTTTGTTGATGTCGCAATTTCCTCGAACACAAGAATTTTTATCCTTTTAAGTGGTTTGTTTTCAATTGCAGTTTAGCTAATTTAAAACCCCAGGTATACGTCAGGAATTTTCCTCCACCCCTCCCCTCCCTTTGATCCCTTAGAGGGAATTTCGCAAAACCGCCTGCAGCTTAAAAGGGACCTACATCTAAAATGTCAAGTTCGAGGGGTTAGGATGTATGATGATGGGCGAAGTCAATGAGTAGGTTTTGCCTTTTACATAAAGATAAAACGAAATAAAGCTGACACATAAATATATACGTATAATGTATTTTAATATAAAACGTATTTGTACGATAAAGCGGAGGAAATAAATATAAAGCTAAATAAAAACGCATCAAAAAAATATATAACAAAAAACTTAATTATACTAAGTCAAAGGACGTTTTCAATTTCGTTGTTTGACGTAGGCACAGATCGTTACAATTTTTAATATAGCTTTTAATTGCAATTGGACTACAATTCTCTTATATTACAAAAACAATTTCGCCTTTCAATTCTGCTAATAAAATACCTTTCATTGCTGAAAATATAAACCCGTGCTATCTTTTTTAATATAAAATACGAAACAAAGACGATAATGGCATATTTTTCAATTTTGGCAACAAGAGATTTCTCGTATTTATATCTCATTTACGTTGTACGGATTTAGAAAATTATACTACTTCCAAGCTTGATTCACGTAATGAAAACCAGCTTAGTATGTTCAACTAATGATATCGTGTATTTCTGTATTGTTTCTGAAATGTCAGGTAATTTTTGTTAATACGATTCCATTTCATGATTATCAAAGTTTATTCTACAGGGTGTTCCACTTTACGTTTCAAATTAAAGTTCCCAAAATTATATGGTGCATATTTCTAATCATACAGGTGCTACATTTTTAACCGCTATACAATTTCGTTTTTTTTAAATGGAACACCCAGCATGTTTTTGGGTATACACCGTTTTGGATATTCAACTGTTTTTAAAATATATCACGATATATTGTGTGAGAACCTTGGGGTAGAATTCGCCTTTGTATTAACTAGACAAAAAGACATTTTATTATTATTATTATTATTATATTTCTAAATAGCGTCTAAAATTTAGAGACGTGAGGTTTGGACAGTTCAATTCGTCATGAATCATTCTCTTGTTGTCATTGTAGCAAAATGTTGCACGATAGTCTGTGTCGCAAATAGCAGTTGTCGAACTTGACAATCTCTCAACAGCAGTAACTTTTTTTGTCAAAATGAATGACCACCACATCAACCTATATCGCTGAACGCGAAATTATTCACGAGTCGGAATTGCTAAATCGCACGTCTCTATTTTTGGTTTTAGACGCTATTTAGAAATATTCAGAGCGCTGTCATCATGACATTTTTCAAAACCAGTGAATATCTCAAAACGGTGCGTTTTAGGTACAATGTATACTTCACAAATTTTGGGCATCTTTTATTTGAAACATTATTTTCTTCAGTTACAATAGCAGGGTCATGGAAGAAACCGCCTTAGGTGGAACACCCTGTATATTATTCAAGGGAGGTATCATTAAAACTTCAAATGAGAAATACGACAGTTTTGTTTTGCGCTCTAGTTTCAAGAACGCATTGATTTATTCATGAGTTAGATAAAAAAGTCCATTTTTGTCAGAGAAAATATATATAAAATATTTCTAGACGAGTAACGAATAACGAGTTCTGGTTATCGAAATAGCATAAGTAATATCTTGAACGAAAGGGACTGTGTATGGGGGTCTCCATTCTCTTTCATTTGTAAAAACAAAAGGGAATGCAGCTCAAGTATTAACAGCTACAGTTTTTAGTTTTCATTATAAATACAAGAAAGGATCTCTTCCTCACCGTTATTTTAGTATTACCACAAATATGGACGTTGTTTTATTAAAATTTTAATTTAATATCTTCCAACAACTTCAGAATGAGCACATGTTTCTGAAACATCGCCCACATTATATATTATATAATATATTTTACCTTATACTTAATTTTATGGTTCTGACGTTTTAAAAATGAGATCCCAAACGATGTTTTTTGGCTTTGGGCGACTAGCCTCGAGGCTAGTGGCTGAATAAAAGTAAACGAAAAAAGGAAGAGAACAAAGCTACCAATATGTCACAAAATATGCAAAATATGCAAAACGATGACAAGGAAAATTATTTTTTCCAATTTTCGTTATCTGGCTAGAACAGACTTTGGGCATATCCGTTTTCCATACCGTCTGACTCAACTCACATTTCAGACGCAGGAAGTAAAAAATAAAACTAGAAAGCTAAACGATTTATGTGTAATAGTACATATGTATACCATGTATAAAAGAGTAAGTCCTAGGAGAGAGCATATCATCTCTTTCAAGGATTAGTTTAATCACTAGAGCACTATTACTAATTGAGCTAATTGGTGATTGCAAGGTTTTAGTGAGGAAAATTATTTCCCCGGAAAAGGCAACTACCAAATGTATTTTTGTGAAGCGCGGAAGATATAGGAACGAGATCTCTACTTACCTGTAGTCCATCGTAAGTCCAACTGCAATTTCATCTCGCATCTTACATCGTCGGAACGGGAACCACGCGATGTCGATTTTGTACGTGCTCTTGAAGATGCCTGGTGGTACGTACATGCAGCTTCCATTGTTTCGAACGACGACGTTTGTTAGGTACGTGCCATCGAAACCTTCATCGCACTAAACAAAAAAGAATGAACTGTTGAGGCACAAAGAAATTGTAAAGTCGATACAGCATATAATATAAATCAGAAACTAAATAATAATTTGCGCGTTGCCGTAAGACGAAAAAGATATTATTTTGACAGGCAAAATTCGAGAACGTTGGCTTTTTGCCAAACAGTACAAAAAAATTGTATAGATCCCTATCTTAGACTTACCTGCTGTACATGAGAACGTCTGGTTTCCAAAGGCGATGAGGTGGAATTCTAAGGTCTTTAACGCCTCATATTCCGATGAATTCCACCTCAAGTTCATGTCGTTCCACTCCTAGAAGGAGCAGATCGGTGGTTATTATTTCGACATCGAATTGGTAATATCGGGAAGTTAAATAAATAAACGCATTCGACAAAAAACAGACGTTCACAATTAATCTATATATTTTGTATCCAGTTTTTCTTTTTCACCCCCTTAGAAAACAGATAATGCCTTCTACAGTGTTCTGTAATCCCCGAAACTCAAGATCCCTGAATATTATCGAGCGAATTCTTCTGATCGAATTCCAGAAAGGATATTTTCTGTGTGAAATTTACACGCCGTCTAATCTTTGACTCAAAACACAAGTAATAAAGTCAGAGAATTGAAATTCCTGTTTGCTCATCGAAATAAGGGTTTCTAAACGCCCCCGTTCATCCCTAATACCCTAAAACAAAATCCTTACGCAAAATTTGTTATCTCCAGATCCAGGGGTTTGACAAAACACGGTGATTAGTCCGCGAGTCAAAAAGGTAACTGCATCGTAAGCAGACTTAAGCCTTTGTATAAACACCTACAGTTATACATTCTGCACAGTCGTTAATCAATTCTACCCAATTTAAAGGTCATGTACGTTAAAAGGAATCACCTGCAAAACCAGGTTAAAAAATTGCAGAGATTTTGAAGAGAGAGAGAATAATAAATCTAAACGTAATGAGTGAGCCAGTATACGAGTTGTGTAAATTAGGTAATGAGACTTTTTTTAAAATTCATTTATTAGAATATAATTACAATTCACTATTGCCTCCTTCAAAATAACTTGGTGCTACGAGGTGTGTGTAAATTAAGTAACGAGACTTTTTTTATTGTTTTGAATTCGAATAGAATTACAATTCAGTGTTGTTTCCTTTAAAATAACTTCCTTGGGAAGCCACACAGCGCTGGATACGGTTCTTTCATTCTTCATAGAAGTGCTGGAACTCATATACTGGATAGCCTTCAGCTGGTCGGTTACAGCTGTTTGAATGTTTTCTTATGGCCCCAAAATGACGTCCCTTGAGGTGATTTTTCAATCTTAGGAAGACAAAAACACAAAGAACAAACAAATGACAAGTTCAAACTTGTACTGTAGGTGCATGACATGTCCAAGTCCCGTATCCGCAGTGTTGCTAAATCGGGTGCTACGTTGCCAGTCTCATTACTTAATTTACACCCCTCGTAAATAAAATAAACAAATCCGTCAAGGTGTCAAACTTTAGAAGCCTATACATAACTTTAAAAGGAATTGTTTTTCAACTAGTATTATCATGACGAGGTTAGACGTTGTCGGTATTATTTGTGAACACCCTGTGTAACTACTTGTGCCTATACCTACAATATGTATGTATAACAATGAGAAATGAAATGTTTTTTATTCGAAGTGTTAACTTCTGAAAAATAATTGGATTTGGCTTGGAATGTTTAAAAATATACACTTTATCTGTTATTATTTAATTTACAGCTGAGTGTATCTAGATCGAAATCTATTGAATTGATATTAGGGCACATTTCGTAGAGTGAGTACTTAAGCCAGGGTTGGTTAGGGAAACTTAAGCAAATAGAAAATAACGAGAACCATAGTAGTTCGAGAATGATATCTACATATTTGATCGTTTCCAAAATTTGCATTAAATCTACAAGATGGTAAGTTCATCCATAGATAAATTATATTGCATAACAATCAGTATTATTTCACTGAATACAAAGAAAAAAAGGTTACAAACAGATAAATGTTACAATAAAGATGTTTGGACAATTAATGTGATAAAAGCTGTTTCACAATTTATACCAAAGAATTTTTGTATAGAATAACATTTGAAAACATAAATGCATTAAATGTCAATAGCGTCCAAATAAAAACAAAACGAAGAAGAGCAAAACTTATTTTATTGAGTACATGCCAATCTTGATTAAGTATGTTCTCATTTTCACATTAATTTCACTTCATTCATTTCATTACATTAATTTTCAATTCATTTTAATTTTCAATTTTTAATAAAGACAGCCGTCCTAAGATGACACTATAATTGCGAAAAGAGCCCTAACTACATATTAAATATGCTTCAGTAAAAATATGTCTACGAGGTGTGTAAATTAAGTAGAGACTGGCAACGTAACGCCCGATTTAGAACACTGCGGAGACGGGACTTGAAAGAGCGGTGGGTTAACATGTAATGTACCTTCAGTGCAAGTTTGAACTTGTTAGAGTCATTTATTTGTTCTTTGTGACTGTTTTCGTAAATCGTTTTTTTCCAGTGCGTTTTAAAAATGAGTGACATTAATTTTGAGCAACGGCAGTCTGAAGCAAAACTTGATAGCACTAGCAGGTTTTGCTTCAGACTTGGACACAGCGTAACGGATACTTTTGAACTTAATCACGACTACGGAGACAGTGTTCTTTCAAGTGCCCAGGTGTTTCGGTGGTTTAAGGTATTCTCAGAAGGAAGTCGATTGAAGATGAACTACAAATCTTCAAGAACCAGTGAAAATGTCGATAGTTCTGGATCTTATGAGTTCAGATCAGGTTGACGACAAAAATGATTGGGGTGGAGTTAAATTTGAATCACACCACTGTTCAACATATTTTGACTAACGAATTGAGGATGATGAAAAAAATCTGCGCAAAAATGGTTCGAAAAAACCTTCTCAGAACCAAAATTACATCAGGAAAGAAAGGTGTCTTGACTTTTTTGGAATCGATTCAAAATGATCCCCATTTTATGGAACGTGTCACTGGTGATGAGACTTGGAGGTTTGAGTACGACCCGGAAACCATGCGTCAAAGCATGGAATGGCACACTTCAAGCTCTTCAAGAATGAGCAAGTCGAAGATCGAATGCATGCCGATTTGCTTTTTTGATAGCCAGGGGAATTGTCCACAAGTTTTGCCTCATGCCAAACAGTAAATCAACACTTTTACAGAAAGGTTCTTGAAAAACTTTGAAAAAGGGTCATGCGTGTGAGATCAAACCTCAAAAACACCTGGATGTTGCATTACGACAATGCGCCTTGTCACATAGCCATTTCAGTAAACGAGCTTTTAGCCAGTGAAAACATTTCTGTTTCCTTAGGCTCCTTTTATTCGCCTTACTTGAGTCCTTATGACTCTTTCCTCTTCCCGAGATTGAAAAATCACCCCAAGGGACGTCATTTTGGGACCATAGAAACATTCAGACGGCTGTAACCAACCAGCTGAAGGCTATTCCAGTATATGTGTTCAGCACTGCTATGAGGAATGGAAGACCATCTCCAGCGCTGTGTGGCTTCCCAAGGAAGTTAATTTGAAGGAGACTATACTGAATTGTAATTCTATTCGAACAAAAAAAATAAAAACCAGTCTCATTATTCAGTTTACACACTCGTAGCACCAAGCAATTCGTCTTCCTAATTGATAGGCACCAATGAGTGGTATAAGTATACTTACCAGTTTTAGCCATATGTTCGTAATGAGTAGCTGGTTCTTCTCGTCCTGAAAAAAATTCGAAAACGTGAAAAACATTCCAACAATCCGACCGATTGTAATCCGTCACTTACCACATCTATAATTTGCATCAGCGTTAAGCCGAAACTTAGTTGAAGAGGATCAGACTCGTTTGCAACCGGCCGTTCAAGTACATTGTAGTGATCTAGTAGTTTGTGGAGTAGTTTTTTCTCATTGTAACCGGCCCAAGTTTCTAAAAAATACACAGGGCTCGCCAAAAACACGTAATAAACATTCGAAGAAAAATATTGTTATCTTTTACTTTCACATTTTGATGGCAAGTAAAACAAATACTATTTTGGTTGTCCAATACTAAGAAAAGTTTGCACACTTACATAAATATAAAGTTTGAAATAACAAGTAACTAAGTAACAACTTTATATCAGTTTATCAATTTTGTAAAAAACAATGTTACGGATTTAAATGTGTCACATTTCGAATAATCCGCTTTAAAAACCCGTAAACCATATTGACCCGAATACTTTATCTCTTTTAAATTTTTCCCACCCTTGATATTGCTGTTCATCGCAACGCTTTAAAAATGATTAGGTTTTAAGTTTAATCCGACGCGGGTTAGACGGATAAAGTAAGGGCAAGTCTAAAAAATAAATTAATTATAATTTTGTACATAAACTTGAGTATGCCCGGCATATGAAAAGTTTAAATTGAAGGATAAATTGACGTGCTGGCTTCTTCGAAGTTCAAAAAGGTAATTTTATACCGATAGAGGAGCAATTTTTTTATTAACTTGCTACAGACAAGAACTGAAAATGCTTTGTATCAGTTTGACGTTTCTTTACTTATAGGAATAACATTTAGAATGACGTAACATTAATACTAGATTTATTTTGACATATACGACATCTGACTCGAAGAGTCAAGATAAAATAATATGACATTTCAATTTCACGTCGAATGACATTTAAAAAATTAGTTTAAAGTTAGGCTTTGTTGGTTTCTATGGTTTATATGTTTGTACTTTATTTACTTTCATTTGGACAATGTAAAGTGACATTTTATCCATCAGTGAATTAAAGTGACTCTATTTTTATCACTAGCGGATTAGAACAACTTTATTTCACTAAAGTGAAAATGATGAACAGAAATCAAGAAAAATTGTATTCAATAAATTATTAATTGAAGTCTTTTGATATGATAAGGGGTTATACTAACCCAGCGCACTGAAAATAAAGCTTTTTTGGGAATTTTTTTCGATACCTATGTAATGGATCAAAATGAAATGTTGACACTTGATTCTAAGGGTATTAATGTATACAAATGTATTTTTTATTTACATTAAAGTTACAAAATGCCATCGTAGCTCCAGGTAATATCGAACAAAATTTTTCTGGAGGAGGAAATCGGCGTACACTGTAGCAATCTTTGTACACCAGTTTTACTAGTCTACTAGTTTTTTTTTTTTGGAAACACCCGAGTTTTTTATTTTTTCTTTTGAAAATTCGCAAATTGACATTAATTAATTTTTTTCATTTCTTTTTCTTAAAAAATCGATCTTAAATTGTTTATTGCAAATTGAATTATTTATCAATCGCAAAAATCGTATGTACTTCGATAGATAATCTATATAAGCAACAAAATTAAAATTTCAAGTCTATCGGAAAAAGCTGAGCTAGCTACGTTGTCAAATTGAAGAACACAGTTTCGAGAAAAACGCGTTAAAAGTTTGAAAACATATTTAATCATACGGGTAGATTTTATTTATTTAAAGGTAATTTTTAGATAGTTTATACATCAGAGAAACAAAATGGGAAACAATTGCTGGGTAGTATAGTCCCTTAAACGTAATTTCATTTCTATTAATGGACAAATTAATGTCATAAACATCTTCGTCAACAACAACAATATTATCAGGGCAGAATTTCAAAAGTATCAACTGATTATATTTTTTGAAACTATCACTGATACAGTATTTCTGAACATACCGTATACGTTACGTGCGATATTACAAACATTCCAACTTTGACGGTAAGTTGGAATGTCTGTAATATCATCCTTCTCTCGTTTCCTTCAATTATCACTTCCGCGTATATGAAAATCCACGGTAAAATTTCATTACTCTCTAAAACTCGCTGAAAACGCCAGTGACAACTTTCTGGCATATAGTCTGTAGTCTTTCAAAACTAATGGATTTCCCCATTAGTGGCTGAAATGAGTGGAAATCTCTCGCGTGGGGCTTTTTCTTGGAACCGTGCGGGCATAAACCCAACAGCGGCGAAGAAAATGAAAGATTAAACTAATGATGGACATTTTTGTGGAATGAAAATATAAAAGCTCTAAAAATGCATTAGGGTGCCCATAAAGGGGGATTCAGGGTAAAGCAATGCGTTTTTTGTGTTTAAGTGAATTGCTCAAGCTAATGGAAGAACAAATAAATTACAAAAAATACCGTGATAAAGCTGTACCAAAGATACGAAGTGTGTAAATTAAGTAATGGGACTGGCAACGTAGCGCCCGATCTAGCAACACTGCGAAGACGGGACTTGGAAGGGCGGTAGGTTAACATATAATGCACCTTCATGTCAAGTTTGAACTTGTTAGAGTCATTTGTTTGTTCTTTGTGACTGTTTTCGTAAACCGTTTTTTTTCTAGCTATTGGACACAGCACAACGTATTCTTTTTGCAAAACTTCAACACGACTACGGAAACAGTGTTTGTTCAAGATCCCAGTTTTTTTCGGTGATTTAAGGCGTTCTCAGGGGGAGAGGAGTCGATTGTAGATCACACCACTGTTTATCAGATTTTGACTAACAATTGGGGATGAGAAAAATCTGCAAAATTGATTCCAAAAGACCTTTCGCAGGAACAAAAGGACATTAGGAGAGAAAGATGTCTTGCCTTTTTGGAATCGATTGAAAATGAGCCTCGTTTTATGGAACGTGTCATTACTGGTAATGAGACTTGGGTGTTTGAGTACGACCCGGAAACCAAGCGTCAAAGCATAGAATGGCATAATTCGAGCTCTCCAAGACTCAAAAAAGCAAGAATGAGCAAGCAGAAGATCAAATGCACGCGGATTTGCTTTTTGATAGCCAGAGAATTGTTCACAAAGAGTTTGTGCCTCCAGGCCAAACAGAAAATCAACAATTTTACAGAAAGGTTCTTGAAAAAAAAAAAAACGAAAAAGGGTCATGCGTGTGAGATCAAACATCAAGAACACCTAGATCACGACAATGCGCCATTTCAGTTTTTAGCTAGTAAAAACATTCCTGTGGCTTCTCAGCCTCCTTATTCACATTCTGACTTGAGTCCTTGTGACTTTTTTGTCTTCCGAGATTGAAAAATCACCTCAAGGGACGTCATTTTGGGACCATAGAAAATATTCAAACGGCTGTAACCGACCAGCTGAAGGCTATTCCAGTATATGAGTTCCAACACTGCTATGACGAATGGAAGAACCGCCTCCAGCGCTGTGTGGCTTCCCAAGGAAGTTATTTTGAAGGAGACATTACTGAATTGTAATTCTATTCCAATAAAAAAATAATAAAAAAAAAACTCTTTATTCTTAGTCTCATTACTTAATTTACACAGCTCGTATACTTATTTAAAGACTTTTTTGTCCATGAGATTTGATGCCTTAGCTATTTATAGTGTGCTGTAGTAAACAAATAGATCGATTCGTTCGCCTCGTTTTTGTGTTGGTTTTGTTATTTTCGTCTCTGACTTACTTGTGGAACTTTTTTGGGATAAACGTTATTGAGACAATGACCGTAGGTATCTTTAAAATTTCAAAAACAATTCAACTACTTTAAAACATATTTCTCTTAACTTTTTTTGGGTCTTTGTTTCTATATTTTGATCCGTTGCATCATTTTAATAAAAAATGAGAGATCTTGTTTCTGAATGTCTACAATATATCGAATATTAAAATTTAGATTAAAGTTTGAGGCTCCCACATATTTCTTAACAATTGGAACAATAATAAAACCACTTCTATTCTATAAGAATAGAAGTGGTTTCTTCTTCTTATACTTCTAAGAATATTCTCTTTCTCTACGGTTGGAATAAAAACCAAAGGAGTTATTTCAAGCTAAGTTAATTAAGCCGTATTTGACGAATCAAAAGTCGCAGTTTCTCAAAGGGCGAAGACTAATAAAATTAAATGGCATGCTTTAATTTAAACAACCCCATTAAATTGGAACGTAAATCAATTCATTGCATTTCCAGCAACATTCGTTAGGCATTATTAAAAGCCAGGTATTTTTAAATTAAAACTCTGAAACTCAACAGCACAAATTCTATTTATAGCAATCATCAGTTATACCGGTACGATATGTTTTACTTGACGTACATTTCGCTAACAACGGAATAATCATTGGGAGTAACTACAATTGTATGGACCTTTGTGAATGTTTTTTGGAGTAGGAAGTTTTATCTCTTTTTAATCTCTTAACGTGAAGTTACAATCTTCTACCCGCGAATTTTTGAGTTAAATATATCATTTTTTAATATAAAAAACTATGACGTGAAACATTTAAAAGTTAATTAACCAAGTATTTTTTAAAATTTAAATTCTACAATGATCTATGGGTTAAGTGTAAGAGTAGTATTTTTATAATAAACTTCGCCCGTAAATAAAAACGTTTATTATTATTATTATATGTATATATAATTCGCTCGTATGTACTGAAAAAACAAACAAACAAACTGTTTTAAATTATGAAAATTTATTCTATTGCATTTTTCATAATTCCATCATTTTTATGAACACTAAAAATGGATTTTTCTCGATTCACGTCATTGCCTCCAAGCAATAAAACTGCTTAAATTCAATTAGTAAATTCGAATTGTACAGCAATAATTGAAATCCAGACCATTAAATTATTACCATAGACTCCGACACTCCAATACACTTGATTTCAATTTGTTACATTATAGGTTAATTTAATTATTTAAAAATGGTAACAGACGACTGTATCCAGTAATCTAAATAATGAACTAATTTATCACGATGATGCTCAGACCAATGCAGATTTTGTGATCATTTGGGTACGTATCCAATATGCTATTAATACATTTATTTATCAAATATATATAGTTATTAAGTAAGTAATGACACCACAGGGTTGTCCCGGAAATGTCACAAGCCAGGAGGTGATAGTACATATAAAAATAATATTAAAGTCTTCATAAACATACCCCCGCAAATGCTTCCCTTTGAGTTATGACCCTCTTTAGGTATCCCCCAGACGGAAAATATTAATTTCTAATTTTTTTTGCCAATGGTAGGAAGATGAAATTTTGAGATCAAGTTGGTCAAACAATGCCATTATTTGGTGAGAATATGAATAAAATCCAGAAAACGTAAAAAATTGATTTTCGAACACCCCGTACATATTTTTGACAGGAAAAAAATTATAGTTGTTATGCTATTTGTGGCTCAATTATTTTAATAGACAATTCGGTTTGAAATTTTTCTCTAGATATTTTTTCGAGAAACGTGTAGTTTTCCCGTAAAAAAAGTTAAAAGACGTCACCTCATTGTTCACCCCGTGACAAACACTTTAAAAGTTTTTGTGTCTGTCTGTCTGTGTTTTTTGTGTCTGTCTGTGTTTTTTGTGTCTGTCACTTGCTGTGACATTATTTATGCTGTGGCTTATTTGACCGCGGCCTTGCATTCTGCAAATGAATATGAATTATTAATTTTCATTTCACTTATCGTGAATATGGAAATATGTATACTTACTGTAGTAAACGTTGAATTTGAATGTACTTTAGCATGATGTATGTTTTTGGCTCAAGACTTCTGTTCTTCAATGAGAGGACGTTATAACGAATATTAGAAAAAGTGTTAGGTACCTAGGTGACCTCTTTTAACTTTTTTTTTTATGGAGAAAACGACACGTTTCTCGAAAAAATATCTAGAGAAAAAGTTTCAAAATCGAATTGTCTTTATAAAAATAATTGAGCCACAAATAGTATAACACCCAGAATTTTTTCCCGTCAAAAATATGTACGGGGTGTTCGAAAAAATACCCTTTACGTTTTCTGGATTTTATTCATATTCTCACCAAATAAGGGCATTGTTTGTACAACTTTATTCTCAAATTTCATCTTCTACCTGGGCCCAAAAACATATAACTCAAAGGGAAGCATTTGCGGGGTATGTTTATAAAGACTTTAATATTATTTTTATATGTACTATCACCTCCCTGAAGTTTGTGACATCCCGGGTACCCTGTATATACAGTGATTTTGAAGTCCGAAGTTTTGTGGATAAAATCGTCACAGTTTTTTGGAAAAATTAATCGGACACGTCACAAAATATAATACTTATGCCATATGAACTACCATTTTTTGATGAGGGTTGGGAATTTGGGTACGTGTCAAAAAGCTGTGACTTCATCGATATTTTTTTAATGACAGCCTCATATTTTTCACATAAATATCGATGTAGGTCACACAAGGAATTTTTGACATTCTCAAATATGGCGAATGCGCTGGTCTCTATAACATCATACAGTAGAAAAACCTACTTCATACAAAATCAAAAATAAAAAGTGCTAATTCCAGTTGAATAATGAATGTTAATTAAAAAATGTGAAAAAGAGTGCTAGTTCCAGTTCTACCATAAAGAAATGGGGGTTATTGTTTCATCTTATAAGCATTCATTTTCACTTTTCGACGATTTTATTACATCAAATCGTTTAACACAAAAATTCTTCAACTATTCAATAAACAATAGGAATACTCACCTATTTCTATTTCACAAAGCATTAATATTTATTTTTCTTGTTATGTTTATTTACAATCTTGTGCGGGTACGTGTACCCGTATTCTCTCCGCTGTTTTAATGCCCAACCGACTGAACCAGTGATGCCAAATTAAGGAATTATCCTAATTGGACGGATATTTTAGGAGTAAACTCGTGTTATTAAAAAAATCGGAACATTCTCGCGATTTCTTGTGATTTACTATGATTGATTTGGTATGGAAAAAATTTGGAGCACCTCTGAGGAAGTTACACAGAAATAGATTTTATCAAAATCAAATAACGAAGAATTTTAGACTACTTTGAACAATGTTAAAAATGCAATGACGAATTTAAATACATATGCGAATATTAAATATGTAAAATTATGTATGCCATTACCTCAAAGTAATGCCTAAACTGTAGGATTTTAAGTTGTGATTTATTAAAAGATACATTTAATTATATTATTTACTACTAATTTAATGAACAAGTGACTTTTTCCTATAGCTAGGTACTTGTATCCGTTCCCTAGCTGGCATCACTACGGTAGTAAGTAAAGTAGTTTCAATATGTATGCTAAAACTTAAAAAATTAGCAAATATTGGCTCCTTCACCATATTATGATACACCTCGTATTTTATTATTTAGACGTTCAAGTAATATTGTGAATATTTTGTAACCGTGGTAACCGATTGTCTCGTATCCAATGAAAACAGAAACACCCTGTATAATTATGTTCGTTTGCATATACCGCCGGATATAAATTTAAAGCAGTGGTTGCAGTTCCGGATAATCCAGACCGAAATTCAAATTTTCTTGAGAGCATTGGCATCATCTGCAGCAGGTATATCAATCATGATGCTGAATGAGCTAAAATACTCAAAGTTTAATTAACGATAATGGATTGAACTGTTCTTGCGACAGGAAGGGCCAAGACAGGATAAAAAAGATATAATCCATTATCGGTCCCATCAACGAGGTGATAGATATCTGTTCGTCAAACTAATCAAAACAGAACTTACAATTTTACTGTTTCTGCGCTCGATTCCATTACCAGTTTAAAGATATAATAGTTTCAAAATACCTCAATATCTAAATATATTTTTTAAATTGATTGTCACCACACTTATCTTAAATATTTTATATATAAATGGACGACATTTAATTTTGACAATAAATGTACATCAATATTTTTTGTGGCAGTCTGAAAAAAAAATAATGTGGGTGTAATTCATTTATTTTAAATGCCGGAAAATACCGAGGTGATTCTCAAAATGGCTCACCCCTATAACTTTGGAGTGGATGTTAGACAAAAATCTACATTTATTGACGTAGTCGGCAATTTTATTCACTTCCGGTTTAACCGGAAATGACTCAACTTCTTCTTGAATCTTAAATGGCATGTCGCATATTTATTTTCACTTATTTTGATTCTAATTGTGATTCCAAGCACAATGGTATGTAATTGTCACTTTGTGACATATCATCATTATTTTTTTTTTATTTATAATACATATTATTAACACAAAATAGGCTTTAATTTTAATGCACAGATATTATATGGCTTTGAAAACAAAAACATTGTTGACTCTCAAACAACGTAAACAAACCTGTCAATTTTTAATACATAACCAAATTTGTTTTATTTCCGTAGTTTTCCATGTATTAACTTGTTGAAAAATGAAGATATAGCAGAAATGAGCAAATTGACATTACTTATTAGCTCTTATTTTATGGAAAATTAGAAAAATTCTTAACAGGCTCGAGTTTCTGCCAAAAGTTTATATTATTTTATCAGACTAAAATAAATCGAAATAAAGCAATTTTGAGTATGTATTAAAACTGATAGATGTATTTCAGACAGTGTAGCTATTAATTAGGCAATATTCAAAATTGTAATAATAATAACGTAAACATACAGAAAAAAGTCATCAAATCCATCTATGATCGAGAGAGATGGAAATAGCAGTCATGTCGAAGGTTTCCGTTTATGTCAAACTTTTGACAAGTGACTGTCACAATTGTAAAATAAATAATGGACTGTCACATAATGTAGCAGCCTTGACAATTAAATAAAGCTATAAATTTAAGATTTAGAAATACGTATTTTTTTACTCGGCCTTACTTAACTTTGATGACGTTTTTTTTTTTGGATGGTTCGATATTATTCAGGCCGTAAAACAAATATATTGTTAACTCAGTCAGCAAGATTTTGTTTTCAAAGTGTTAGTAACAAAAAGCACTATTTGAATAATCTGAGCGATATTATTGGGAAAACATTGTAACAAATTTGTTTGTGCAATATTTAAACACTAAAAAATAAAAATTGCCAAAAAAACAAGATAAAACAGTGTTTCTAGGTCTACTTGACTTAAACTGAAATGTTTTAATAAACTCTAAGCACTCTAGATCAAAAGTTAACTGACATGATGTGTCAAAAGGTGACAAAATGACATATAATTGTGCTCAAAATGACGTTTCGAATCAAAGTAAAGGTGAAAATGAAACGTGAATAAAAATTGCCGACTATGTCAATAAATGCAGATTTACGTCTAATATAAAATTCTAAAATTGCATTATTTTATCTCTGAAAACATCAAAGTTATAGGGGTGAGAGTTCGAGAATCACCCAGTCTTTAATAGAGTACTTCTGTCAACGAGTTTAAATACGCGATGGAATACTTAATTAAGTATATTAAACATACACTATGCTATATTTTTCGACTAAAATTAAACAGCTAGTGGGAGAAAAAAGTGCATAGCAAAATACAACACAGTTTAAAAATGCAAACCGTGGTAGAGTACGATGATTAACAACTACTATAAAATGAAGGTGCAGATGCAAACTCTAAAAATAACTCTTGATGGCAAGTTCTTTAACTCAAATAATGATGTGGGGTGCAGGTAGCCACAAAATGAAGAAAAACGACTAAATTGAGGATTAACCAAGGATTATTAAGGCACTCTTTGAGAATTTAAATGCATGGTATTACGAAAGAAAGGTTGTGAAGAAAAACGTATGAATGGCATATTCAAAATACAGTCATATTATATGTATAGTAGGTATTCCTTTTGACAACATAAACAACTGTTGAGAAAAAAAAACATGCAATGGAAAATGCGGCACAATTTAAAATAGATATGAAATGGGGTAGACTGACAATTAACAAGTTTTGGTAAATAAACAAATAAGGGAAATACAAAAATGATCGGTAAGAACTGATAACCCAAATGTAAAAAATGACCATGTAAACTAATTGATATTTTTCTAGAGCATAGGATTCTTAAGACACTATTTTGCAAAGTTTAAATAAGTTGTGTTATAAAAAAGAAAGAGAACGTTGTGAAGTGAATTATAAAAAAATAAGAAGTGATTTTTTAGATAATTACATGGTATTTTTCTGATAAAAAAACAAGAATGTCAAACTATTTTTTATTTAGATTTAAAATGTGATATTGATAAACAACATCAATAAAGGTATTTTCAAAGGTGCCTTGTTGTGGCAAACTAAACTACGGCATGCAAAATTTTCTAAATACATAGCCCACACGAAATTCCATACGTATGAACAAAGGGGCGTTATTTATCATCTACTGATGCATAATGCTGTAGCTTAAACGACGCTTATTTAAGATAAGGGGAAGATAAGAGTAAAAACCAACAAACTACAGTGGATCGAGGGTTTGAATGTGTGACTTGGGAATGGATTAATAGCCTACAAGGGTCGGTGCCTAATGAAAGTGGGACACCAAGCACTTGGAGCCTACCATTGGTAAAGACAGGCAGATGTGCAAGAGGACGACGAGCGCCAGAGCTCGCGGTCCGCTGTAGAAATAGTGACAGTGCGTATCCATGAGGAGCTATTGGCGAAGACTGCTTGGGCCGGCGAGTAGTTGTAACGTTTGTTTAAAAATTTGCATTTAGTTTTAAGGGTTTAAAATTTTAAATGGTTTCGTTTTAAGTTTACGATTTAAATCGAGAGAAACATAATTTTTTAACACAAGGATTTTAGCAGCTCGAGCGTATTAGTTTAACCTGATTACATATATACTCATGTACACATAAGTATTGGACTACTATACACACACGTATATATATAGATCGTTTATTACCGATGGTTTACTTGGTTTTAGGTTATATCATGTTTACTACCCCGTCCCTACTGTGCACAGTCGTGTACTAAAGCCAAAGCCATAGCTATGCGAGTCGGATACTCCTCCGTCGATTTGCTACTGCGCTTACCGAGATCCCACTGCCTAAAGCATAGTCGGCAAGGATACTCTTTAACACATGGCTTTTAGTCACGACCCTATCACCGCGAGCCTGTCCTTTTGCGTTGCCCTCCAACACGCTGAGCGACCGCATCATCCCAGACACTCTTGTCGCAGCTTCCTGCGGACCGTTCTCCTGCAAATCAATGACGGTCGGCGCAAGTGCAATCCTTCGTCGCATCGGCATCGGTTCGACGGGTATCACTTCCTGCTGAAGAAGGAATAGTCATTGCCACGTTGCCCTCGGTCCCATTAGTAGGGTTCGAGACGTCAAGAACTACTCCTCTGCTAACGCCTGCGCGCTCTATCAACCTCAGCAAATTATATTTTTTTGTTGATAAATTCGTATTACACAACGGAAACAATCTTTTTTTCACTGGAAACACCACCAATTCACCTCCTAGCGAAACTATTATGACACTTCCCACTTTAACAGAAGTCAAACAACTTCATTATCCAGCATTTTCTGCTTGAGAGACAAAACGGTTTCTTCCACGTTAGTCTCAACTGCACAACGCCAAGAACTATTGGAGTACAACTTGATCATGGTTCCTATGAAGCATATTGCCAGTCATCAACCATCAACCATTTTAATGTAATCTTGTAAAATTGTAGAATCCTGAAAATTGGAGTGCTAGAGAAAGAACAATATTTTTCATAATGTTCTGAATTCAAAACCTCACAAACTTATATTACTCTTGATTGATATATGTAGAGTAAACGCACAGAAACCTGCTATCTTTCCAATTCCGGTATACAGAAATGGAAATTCATCTTCAGTTTTTGTTCCCCTCCTTAATACTTTTATTTAGCTGTCCGTAATGCATTGTTCGTCAGTTCAAAGTATGTACCATTAATTGCACTCATCACAGGCGTGACCTATTTCCAAAGTGAACATTTTCCCTACCTGTATACCTAAGACCTCTTGTAACGTTTGATACAATCTTCGTTGCCAAAATGATACAAACTAAATGGTCAAGTAAAACAGAGAAGTTGATTTTTTTCTATGCGGCTCTCAATTTCATTAATGGAAATCGTGAATTACCATGAACGTTTTATTTTTTTGCTATTGGCATCACCCAATTCTGAAGTCCATTAAGTTTGAGTCCCGTGGAGATCCTATAGTTAGTTCGAAATTTCTAATCGTAAAATTAGAAAGTGAACATGATTGTCAACTTTTGTCAACATTATAACCAGTTTATAAAAATTCAGCGGTTTTCCAATATGATGCAACCGCGTCATCGCACACAATTTGCTTTCTTCTTTCGTACACGATATCACTTCTAGACTCAAGTAGACGACAACAAAACAGACGACGCTCTATTGTTTTTGCCTCTACTGTTTCCAGGAGTCGGCCTGTCGAGTAAATTAAGCTCACTCGAGAATTAAGGCTAATTCTGCCCTCTTCCAAAAGTCATTATGCTACATATTAAGGTTTATATCAGGTCTATATGTACAGTCCGGATACAATATGGCTTTGATAGATTAGTTCAATAACTCTAGCTTTATAGTCGGGCAATACGCAAGGACCTACATAAATCTGCAGGGGTAATATGGTTAGGGTCTTTTCCGCCATCAATTAATTCGCCCAGTTATTAATCTTCATCTTTTGCTTTGTTTTAATTAGGTAAATGGAGAGCTCGTCAGTCTGGATAAATTACTTATATTAAGTGAAACTTTACGAGGAACATTTCTGGCATTAATAATGTGCCTTAAGGGGGTATATAAAAAGTTAATAAGCTATAGGTGTAACAGTGTTAAATTGTGTTTATTTGTGACAGTTCCATAGATGCGCAAATATGTCACAATTGGACAAAAACCCATATCTTAAAAAAATGACAAAGATGTCATCCAGGTTAAATTCAAATCCTGGCGCCTTCGTCATTTATTTAATTGTTAAACACCGATATTTCTAATGGTGGGTTCATGCAGAAATTTTTAGTAATAAGAATAAGAATAGTAATAAGCATAAAGTTAAACCTTCGTTTTATAATGACCCAGTTCATGCAATATAAACATAATTTTTTAGTAATAATTTTAAAAATAAGGATTTGCTGCATGAACTGGGTCATTATAAAACGAAGGTTTAACTTTTATGCTTATTACTATTCTTATTCTTATTACTAAAAATTTCTGCATGAACCCACCAAATCTCGGTATTGTTAGGCAGCCTGAATGTAGGCAACTTATTATACAGAATATGGGCGGCATTTTTTAAATTTCTTCAAACAGAAGATATTTTTATTAATATGTTCTAGCAAATCACGTGCACTATACGTCAAACATATAGGACTTGACTACAAGATTTGAGAAAAAAATAGCCAATTTTTCGTGTCCAATTTATTAAATAGGTATTTGATCTTTTTTTTGTATCACTCTTAGTCTGGCTGTTCCACATTAACCCTTAAAGGACGGGATTGTTTCAGTACAAATCGACCTCTTTTAAATCGTGTAATTTATATATAAATCGAATGTATACCTCAGGACAAGTCTCCGACCGAATAGGTGGTCCCTTTTGGGACCAGACCCGTCCTCTAAAGGTTAACCTCAAGTAGTTTGTGGAATATAGCACACAAGCCACCTCACCGCTAAAAATGTAGACTTCGTCAAGGTGGTGATACACCGAGGTGGAAACCATGGATTTTCTGTTGATTCCTTGGTATATAAAACATATAGTATTTTTTTTACCTACGTTCCAAATGCTTGGGCATGCATGCCTTATTTATAGAAGTGTACAACATATGTCATATTGTAGTAATCAAAACAATCAGCAGAATTCAATAAATAAAAAAAAATACCCCTGTATTTTTGGGGTGGCAAATCTCACAAATCCACCCTATATACTCTATTCATAAATTTTTTGTAATCAGTGACATTTAATTTAACAATTGTCAAGGCTGTTTTTTGAATGGCCCTTTATAATTTAAAAATGGCAATTCCTTTGTACCAAAAATACTTTTTGGCACAGGAATAGCCATTAAATTTTTCCAAAAAAAGGTAAGGTAATAAATAATAGACATTTCCAATGTACATTCATTTATTATACTTTTCACATCCGTTTTTGGCTGAAATAACAATGTTCTTAGCCAATGAAAGCCTAAACTTATTCAAACATGAAATGCCAAAACGTCTATAAGTCTAAAGAAGAACAGCCTTCTTGGATATTGTATATCGCAACACAGACACCGTACATCAGTAAGATTTTTGCAGCACAAAAAAGTTACCCTAAAGAAAAACACATGAATTTACATACACAATTGTTACTTCTCACCAACAATTGTTAGAAAAATATTGCTTTTAATACTGTAAAACTGGCATAGAAACAAAGAATCTTGATTGTGAACTGCAAAAATCTCTCCTAAAATCGATGCGTATGTCATATTATCTTAACTACATAGAATACATTAAGGTCATTTACATATTTTCAGTTGATATTTAATAAATTATATTTTCAATTACAGCATATAAAAAAATGAGATAACATTTGGATAACGATACAATACGTTATATAGTGATGTTAGTATTGAGAAGCAACCACATAATTTTGATTTACGGTAATTTACCGATTCTTTGAATGTTTCACCTATACAGTAATAAATTAACCAAGGCTTGCTTTGCATCGGTAAATTACCAATAAATTAACGAACAAAAATATTCAATCTGAAATTAAATCAAGTGTGTAAATAGTTGGCAGAATTACATTTTTCAATTGAAAAATAAAAATTATAACTATATAAGTCATCTTTAGACATAATTATGCTCGAATCTGAAACTTGCTCAAATATTAATTTATTCAATTAATAAAAAAGTCAATTATCAATATTCTCATTTCGGAATTATACGTACTGTTATTATATTACAGGACATCCTTCTCTCCAATTTCAAGACTGCACGAAAAACAGTGAATTTATCCTAAAGCATTACTCTAAATTGAAATTCTAATGTAATAATGTTTGAAAACATTTTTGCAATAGGGTGTACAAAATCCTTAAGATTAATTTAATACATTATACAGGGTGTCCCAGATTGATTTATAAAAGCCATACATTTTTATTAAAATATTTTTATTAAGATATCCAGTGAGACAAGCAACAACTAACTTATGCATTGGTTTATTCTCCATGGAAACTGTTTCTAAAATTGAAAATTGAACTGGGAAATTTTCCAAGCCAGAAAATAAAAAAAAGAATAAAAATGAGTTCATAAATATAGGAAATATTTTAAATTATATTTTTATATGAAATAAGTTGTTTACTTAAAAATGTTTAGTAGGCCATAAACAATTGATAGTCAAAATTAAGTCTTTAGTTTATGTGTATCAACTAGTTATGTAAACTTATTGCTACAAAAAAATAAAATAAAATAATTTCTTCTAAATTCATAAAAAATGTCAACCATATTCCTCTGACAGGCAGGCATTATTATTGTTATTATTATTTTTTGGAAACTTCATTTTGACATTATAATGGGCAACTGTTCAAGGCCTACTACTTTTTAGGTAAATTATATTTATATTCTGGGACACCCTGTAACTTTAAAATCTCCGTAAAATAAGGTATACACCTCAACATATACTCAGTTGTTTCTTGTGTAAATAAGGTAATATGTCAAAAAAAATGGCAATCTACTGTGTAAAATGTTTGGTAAATTGCACACAAATATAATAAAAGTGTAACCATAGGCACATTAAATAATAAATATAAAAACATTTTCCCAACAAGATACTCTCTGATTATTCATCTACCGCTCATAAATTTTTAAGCAAACCTATTACAATCTTGTATGTTACACCACTTCATTTGTGCCTCAAAATTATCCAATTAAAACTAACTTCTTTCAGCATATGTGATATTTTGCCCAATAGGTTCTAATATTGCAGTAATGTAATATACTTAATTATAACATCGCATATATTTCGTGGTAATTTTACGAATTGAGCATAATTCTGTTTTTCGATAACTAGCTTCAATAGTGGCCTCGAATGAGGAAAAACTAGCTAACTGTTTGTAAAAAAACATATATCACAAGGTCAGAAATTAAAGGGTTGTTATTTACTTAAATATCTACAGTATTAATATATAAAAAAATATATAAGAGAATTTGAACACAACGTAATGAAATCACATTTTTTCCTAGTATAAATTTACTAATCAGAAACCATTCCCTGACTCAGTAGAAAAGGAGTTGCATGGATTAATAGATCAGTTTTGGAAATGAGTACTCCCCCTACCTGTTACAATTGTTTACTTCAGGGAAACCAGTCAGTAGAATTTCATCAACAGAAGAATTAATAAGAACCTAACACACTACTTAACCTTTTCGTCTAGAACATATTTATACACACACTTAAAACATACGCCACATCGTATACGAAGAGATAAACACAACGAAAAGTAAAAAATAAATAACTGAAAACGAAAAGAGAAACCGGATACAGATATACATATACGTAATGAATAAATGTTTATTTCATATTAAGCATAGCTATATTTTCCTGTATCGAGTTATTAGACTGCGGGGCATCAGCAGTTTCGCTGATGTCTGAATGCAAGATAAAACCGTTCACGTTGGGACCTATTCTCAACTGCTTGTTATCACTGGTGTTCAGCTTGTCCGTGGCGGGCCGCTTGCAATTTGCCTTATTCACGCTTTTAACTTTTAAGATGTTTGGCCTGTGTGGACTATTCGTATGATTGAGCAAAGATATTGCCCTGTAGCCTTGCACGTTGTTCACCATCTCCCTCTTTTGCGTTTATGGCCATGAGTATATCATTTCTTTGGCATTCAATCTGCTGATTAGATATAAGGATAGCCCCACCAACTTTCCTCGTACCGTAAGTTGGGATACCAACTGGTTTTGGATGCGACTTGTACATTTTCAAATTAGGCTGTTGGTTGGGTATAGTCAGAAATACTGACTGATTTGTAGTCAATGGAGGGCTCATAGCCGACTGAGGAGATTCCAGGCAAATCATGTTCTTTCCTATTTGCACAAACTGTAATATTTGGAAGTATTTAATAACAATAGTATCAAATCTGGTACAGTTTTGGACCCAACTATTACAAAACTGGAACATTGAAACATAAAAAATGAATACTTACTTGGACTGGACTAACTACAGAAATGGGACTCATTGGCATATAAACTACAGGAACTGTTCCAATCGCACCTTCTTGAGAATTGCTATGAATATTTGTTACATAACCACCTTCCAAAGTCTTTGCGGATTTGCTTTCCATTTCAGTCACATTTAGCTGCTAAAACCAAAATCAAACCTTAAAGTACAGATTATTAAAAATTAGTGTGGTTATAAAAAGTAATATTCATAGAGGCTGTCTCAAACACAACATAGATATGACTACAAGTTTCCCAGTTTTTTGAGAACTTTACAATTAACTACCCTCATTTGACTTGAAGTATAATAGGTTGGCCCGTGTTGACTTAGGTACAGCAAATATTACCAGCAAAAAAAATATGTGGAAAGGAAGGCGGTGTGGAATGGGTCACGCAGGTGGTCCACTGTTTGAACAAAGGTTGGGAATGCCACGGCAGCCGGACACACGGTTTAGAATAGGTGGGGCTTTAAGGGCATATGAGTAGAAACGATTTGTCGTATAAAGATGTAAACCGTCTTATTCTGTATGTACACTAATACCTTCAAAAGTTATATAATTATACCGTTATGTTGTAGATAAATTTTTCTCTGGTATAAAATGCCAGAAAAAATAAAACACCATCTTTCAAACCATAATCAAATTCTGCAAAATTATATTTAAACTAAAGAAATTTGTTGACAAAAATTTCAAACTGAAACATGTTATAATGAGTTTAAAGGTCATACATGTGGTAAACCATTTTTTTTTAAATCCATAGATAATTTTAAATTATCAACAAAGTAGACAAGAAATATAGGGGTAAAGCCCCATTCATGTTATTTACCTTAGCAGCAAGAACCGAGGTAGATGTTTGCCTAGTGGCCGATGGACTATTAGTTTTAGGCATAATAGGTACGTAGGTAGTAGTAGGGGCAGCAGAGTCAATGGTGCTTACAATGGTGGCGACAATAGGTACGTAAGAAGTATTTTGGCAAAAAGTGTCTTTCTCTTCTCCATTTGGGGACATATAAGAGCTACATGACCCGCTATGTTTTAACTCCTTCTCTTTAGCAGCTTTTCGTTCCGCTATTAACTGATGAATGTCTTTACTGCGACCAGGGACTAATTTTCTCAACTGAATCTGAAAAATAGATACATTCAGTACTTTTGGGTTGAAAAAAATATTGCATTAAATAATTCACATCAAATTCATGATTATATAGTAGCTTCTCAATTTCATTCAGTCGATATTATAATAAAGATAAGAATGTTTGGTAATATTTTAATGAAACCAAAAACATGGTACAAAAAACATGCAACTGTATATCCCCTTGTAAAATTTTCTAGGTTTAATTCATGTTGATAACAATTATATGTAAATGACGTGACTTTTTGTTACAGAATGTAATTTATCAGAAATATAATTCTTCCAAAAATAGTATAACAATTAAGTGGGCTGAACTAGAAATAAAACACTAAAAGTTGTTTTCCTGGGGATACACATAAAAAAACAACGCAAACACACAATAAGTAGGCATAATACATATTTGAGTGTTTCCGTTCTTGAATTAAACTGTAAAAATCAATTCACAATTTTAACTCAAAGAATTTACAGTTTAACCCTGTATCCATCTAAGAGCGACATAATACAGGAAAATGCTTGTTTTGGAGATTTACATACATTTCTAGGAAAAATAAAGATTTTATAAACACCAGCCTTATGAATTGTATTTTTTTACCGTTCATGGAAATAAGGGATTTGTATTTGTTTTTAACAAGTCTCAAAAATTTGGTGTGCACACAGACATTTGCGGAGAATTAGCCAGAACATTTTCAAAAACAATTTTAAAACATTGCCTAAAAACAAACTAACAATCTTCTTTTTTTATAGGAAAGACAATAAACGAAATTATGTATTATTTAAAAATGCAAAATGAAGATCCTTAAGACTGTTATTTTTTTTACCATATCTATTTTTGTTTTTGTTTATGATCTGTAAAAATAAACATTTTTGTTTATAGGAATAATATAGTAGCAATAGTAAGTAACTGTTGTACACAAGTTCAATCAACTATTTGTGAGCTGAACCTTTTTTTTGCACTTTTGTAAAAGTTTTAAAAACATAATTATTCTCATGCATTTTTAATTATTAATTTTTGTGTTATTACAAAAAAAAAAATTAATTTATTAATGCTGTCCATTAAAGAGGCTTTAGGAAAATGTCTTCATATATCTTTACTTTTAACACACATAGTCTTGTGTATAAATAAAAATAAAAGTTGCACATAAATATATGTAAATCCCGATCTCCACATAAGAGTAAATTTCCATAAAAAATTACAAACAGCAAATTATGTTTTAGATAATAATTACCTAATGGTAATTTAAATGTATGTAAAAATGGAGCTATAACATTTTAAATATTACTATCACTCTTCTACATCCATTTGAGAAATTCGTCACGACAGGAAACGTAGTGGATCATCCTTATTTGAAAGATCTTCTTTAAATAATACCATAACAAAATTTGGGGTCTTGAAAAACACGTGATTAAATATATTTTCAAGTATTTTGTGCCAAATGTCCAAATAAAGCCTGCTTAATACAATTCTTGAACGAGGACACTAACATACTCACAATACCAACAATCCACTAATATTAACTTGACTTTATGTTTCAAAACTAACATTACATTTATATAGCACGATAACATAAAAAATACACGTATACGTATGTAAATAAAAAAAATAATTCCCGTATTTAAGTATTTTACTTTTTTATTAAGCAGATTTATGTTGGATGGAATTAAAAACACAGAATTTAAAATTTTCAGGTACAAGACCTTGTTTGGTTGTAAGTTACGGTGCTTTTTCAAATGTGAACCGAAACAACATCTACAGAAAAACTGTAAATTCTATTACATATTACTTGATTATTAATGTATCATTTCAAGAAAAAAATACACAACCAAGTAAACAGGTGTTCTGTGTTGTACTCATGTTTTACTATAGCCAAATGAAGTGCTGCACCCTTCCACTATAACATAATAAATAAGTTAACTATCATATAATTTAAAAATCTATGTAGCTTAATATTTTAAACACACTATTATTTTACATAATGTAAGAATAATAAATGCTTTTAAAAATATTGATTACATATTTAATACTTACCAATGCATACCAGGAAAGCTATATTGTAAGGATGCAGTTTTTTGATAATAAATTTTTATATTCTTTGGGGGTTTTGTAATTATTAGTTTTTCTATTCACAGTCTTAAGTTTAATGTTTCGTAGCTTAAGATTTAAAATGGAGCAATTACTGATATTTTACATTTTACGGGAATTACTTTCTTTACATATACAGTGTGGTCACTAAAAGAAAATGTGATTCTAAGTTCTTAGCCTACTGGGGTCTACGTATAATGAATAATGAGGATTTCTAAACATTAAAAAATGCCCATAAGTTTATCATCCTTTAGACCCTACATTATGCTTCATGTATTATATTTTATATACATTTTGTTTAAGAACTACAGAAATAACAAAAAAAAAAAATTAGTCAAAATACTATGTTTACATATCAACAACCGCCATACAAATAACTTAAGGCATGAAATATTATTTAGCTACAAAACTAAGCGTTTAATTTTTTTTCAAAGGCACTGTATTACCCTTCTTCTACTCATAAGTTTATAAGAATATATGTAAAAAAGCTAAATATTTTTTAGTGAATAAGATGTGGTAAATACAATATACCGTATGTATTTTTTAAATTAGTAGCCAGCAAAAAAAAAAGGAAAGAAAGTAAAACCTAAGTGATGAATAGAATAACACAGATGTAACTGCCACACCTAACAGGAACGTGCCACTCAGCGGGCGGGTGTGTGATCACGTGGTGGGGCAATTTGCATTTGTTGGTGATATTGTACGCTCCCTATTTTAATGAGAACCAAGCCCCCGCATCGCGGAAGCCAAGGGGCGGAGTGGGGGCATTTCGCTCTGATTTGTGTAATGCCACAGCAACGTCTGTTTCACTTAATAAACCTCTCTTCACATTTAGAGAATATAATTTAGTTCACATACGGTATTGTTTTAATGCAATTATCAAGAAATTTAAAAATGGTGTAAACATTTTTGGTTGGAAGCTAAAATCATAATACTTCGAGTATATGTACATGCTTGACTCTTTCCCTCCTTACCCACATGATGTATATTAGTTAATACCGTAACAGTAGAATAATAAGTTGATAATAAATAAATTACAGTACTTTTTTAATGATCACACTATATATTAAATTACAAAAGTAATTTAAAACCCTAATAAAAAGTTAAGTAAAAAAATTTGACACATGAAGTATGTAAAAAAATGTTTAAAATTTTAAAACATTCAGGTAATAACAAAACTAGTGTTTTTATCTTTTACTTTGCATAATATACATATGGATTCTTCCCATACAAATTACGAAGCCTCTTACTTCATCGAATTCTAATCAGTGATTTAGTCACTGAAATTGGAGGCAACAGGCACTGTAAATAGCAAACAAAAATTGATACCTCTCATGATAGTGGTTGCAACAGACTTTCTTACCCTATGATTGGAGCAGGTGATGGATCTTGTGCAGGGCCCTCTATTCCCTTCAACCACCCCGCAGTGGACATCGGGGTCAAATTCCTTAGTGATCTTCGAGCTGCTGCTAGTCTTTCGTGACTTCTTATACCTATTGCTACTACTCGAGCTGGGCGAGGATGAAGAACAGGTTCCACTCGTTTCAGTGTTTGTGGTAGCCTTCGACGAGGGCTTAGGCGAGTGGGAAGAATTTGTAGTGGACTTAGATGGCGATTTTGGAGAGTGTACTGTGCTAGACTTCGAACTGTGCCCAGAACTAGAAGACACTCGCGTCTCTGACTTGGTCGTGGTGATAGTCGTGACCGTGTGAGTTGAAGAAGTGGAAGTTACAGTAGAGATTTTTGGTATTTTCGGCAATACTTTCGATGGTGATAATTTTGCCTCTGGGATGACAGGCACTGATGCCGTTGAAGTTGGTGGCGAAGGAGGTTTCTAAAATAAACAGCTGAATAAAACAAAAATAACCAACATATTAATTACCTACATTAAATGGGTCACTTCCTTACAAAACTAGAATACATATTCAAAATTCTGTACTACAGAAGATATTAAAGTATCTTATATCTCAAAGAAATAGAATTTTATAGAAACTGCAGTGAAAATGTAAATTCCAGCTACATTTCCTTTAAATAGTAATAAAAAAACATCCTATAAAATTATGATGCACAAAATTGTATTCCACAGGAAATATATAGAACTTCATTTATTATTCACTGTTAATGTGATTTATGTTAAACATATACATAGGTAGATAATGGTTTATGAACTTGTATTTGCTAGATACACATTTTAGCTTGGTTTTCTTAGCCACACAGTACCATTTTTTAAAATTCTCATTTTTGATTGGCTGCAACTTTTTACTCCCGATCCTGTTCCTGACGAATAACACAGGACAAGGTTGTCATAGGCAGAAATGCCAGCATGACAAAAAAAAACATTCTAGGTAGTATAGACAATTAAAGAAAAAGATGGCCTGTCAGAATCAGATGTTGACTTTGGTGGAGAAAGCGAACACAATTCTGCTTCTAAAGAAAGCTTGAATAAATTAATTGCACAAACAAAAATATGTGGAAGAATTGGCCATCAAATTTTCTGAAAATATTGCATGATATCCTTCAAAAAAAGCCTGAAAAGAGACATGGACGTTGCACCTACTGCCGAAATCGAAAAACGCGGAATTTTTGCAAACAATGTTCAAAATGACTTTCTTGAGGATTTCAAAGACAAAGAAATCAAAGAATAAGATGTTTTTTTTTAATAAGTCAATAAACACATTTTTTAAGACACATGTCTGTGTTGTTTTTTTTTTTGTTTTGAATAATAAAATGTGTGTCCGACAGACACTACCCGAGTGAGCATGTAATTTTTGTTCACCCGAGTGTCAAAGGGTTAAAAAGAAAAACATATTTTAGTATTAAGTTACGGTATAAGTTTCTACTTCATTATTTTTAGAAATACCTATGTCTTTTCAAACATTAATTACATGTAGATTTTAAAGTCTGACTTCATATAGATAATACATACTTGCATATATACAAATAAATGATTCAGATAATAAATTGACTAACAGTAATTTATATTTAAATAATAATTAATTAAACAGCAATAAGATACACAATAAGAAAAAATATCTATATTTCCGAACCAGATATCTTTCCAAAAGTAATTCCCATCCGCTAAAATTATTTTTTTTAATTAATGAAAATAATATAAAAGATCAACCTCAAAATTATTTCAAAAATTAAAGGGAAGACTGGTAGACCCGTTAACATTTCCATCTCTTCTAGTGGAAGGCAAAATGTGATATGTGTGGCCATAGAATTTTTATGAACTTAAGCATATAACTACAATTTAAAAAACTCAAATGTAGTGTAATATACAAAAATTACTTACCTTAAAAAGTGGCGGAGGTGGTAAACTGGAATGGGTTTTTTTACTACTACTGCCTTTGCTTTTGACTTTCTTTTTGAGACTTTGTGAATTTGTTGATAGATGGGATTTTCCAGAACATGTTTTATGTGATAAAATATCCCGAGGATTGAATATGAGTCTACATTCTTTACATTTACTATATATTCTTTGTTCCATCTTGGGGATAGTTCCATATAACATGACATCCTGTCGTGGAAGAAGCTGGACACTAGGGTCTGACTTCTGTGGATCATAGCGGGCTTCACCATCTACAACAATTACTAATGTTTCAATTGAAAGGCTAGACTTACAGGCAATAAAAGAGAAAAATACAAGTTTGTGAATAACCGAATACAAGAGAAATATACAGTAAAATAGCTGAGAGCTACAGAAATTTACCTAGATCAAGGTCGATCATTTCCTTAATAATTTCCCATTTTGTTATATCCTCGGCAAATCCATCAAAATAGTCTTCCATATTTTAACTGCAAGAAAAAAATTAGTGAAAACACCACATAAGCTCAGAACTGTCCACTTAGATTTGGTGATGATGAATAATAATAACTAACCTTAAAATGTATCTACTTATCACAAAATTATTAAAGCTTTAATACCATTAAATGTCGAGCTTAATAATACATAAATTATCTATCAACACTAAAAAATAACGTTCAGGATATTTTTACGATCGGGCATCTCGGAAAGGCATATGTTCCGTAAATCAATTTTTAGGTACTTGTTTATGCATTTATCATATTATGCACTGAATTTTCGTACAGTTCGATTATCTATCCTTAACTTTAAGTAATTATTTTCTAAAATAGCAATTCTCAGGACTACTTGTATCTGTCACTTAACGTTTACTCTACAATCTACATCGTTTACATCTACTAAATGAAACGCGAGTGGGATCGACAAAATGTAGACGAACTGAGCTCCTCTTTTTTCTAACCTCTTCTACCATTATCACAGCATTATTTTTATGATATTAGGGCTAAGAATTACTTGTAATGTCGGACCCTTCCAGACAGTTGTGTCGTCAGTCTAGGTAATTGGTACAGGAGGTACTAAAAATCTATACCCACGGATCCCAAATGTAAACAAGTTAAGGTATAAACTCCAGCCAGGTAGAAGTTTTTTTATGGTCATATCAACAATCATCAAAATCCATAATAAAGGCAGGTACACAGACAATTTATCAAGTAAGAACCGTTTTTCAAATATAATTTTAAATATTATTTTTTATATATTTTTAATTCAGCAAAACTACCAAGCTTTTTGCGGTGATAATTAAATTTGGAAAAGAAAAAACTGCTGTAAAATTTACCGAAGAAGGCATTTAAAACAAATTAGTGTTTGTTAATACAATCTTTGTAGAAACATTTCGTTATCATTTTAATTTATCTCGGTTTTAACATTAGGAACACTAATATTAAACATATAACACTTGTGCGGTGTTGCAAGCCGTAAACTTCAAAGCATGCCAGAAAGTTATCTTAAAGCAACACTGCAAGAAAGTTGCTCGTTACTTGAAATCTGTCAGTTCCCTTTAGTTCGACAATAATGGCACAGATGGCAATCGGGCATGCCCTGTTTGTAGGCGCAGTAGCAATATACATAAATACTATGTACTTCTAGAGAAAATCCATAGGCATACCCAAGATGCGTTTGGAAGGGTTCAAAGGAAATCGATGTGAATAACAACGACAGTTTTATAATTTTTTTCATTATTAAAAATTATAAAACACCTACTATAAATAGAAAATAAAATTATAAACCAATATTATATTCCAAATCGTGACATAAATGATGCCTGTCATGAGATCTGCCACTTTTCAGGTCGCAAAGAATTTGTAATTTGCATTGAGAATCACATAAAGGACGTTTGGAGCTGTCTCTGTAATAATTCCTAAAAAAAAAACGTGGTGTGATCTCGAACAGTAATTTCCAAATATGAGTATTTACTTGTAAAACGTGTCAAACAAATGCGAGTTTTCACTCATTTTTCTCGATAAGCTTGTTCCATTCACTTGGTTCAAGAGAATTCATTTCGTAAGCGTCCTTGGCCGAGTAAAGTTTGTACCACTTTGGTTCGTTATCTCCTTCGTTCGCCTCTTTTAAATTCATCGTCCACGTTTCATGGTCTAGAACCTCCTGAAACATGCAGTTGCAATAACGTAATTATTTAACCTAACGTTTTCATATAAAATATGCAGGGCTGTAATTTTGATCTTTTTTTTGTCTAAAATACCTTACCCTTTTAGATTGTTCATGGTCTCCTTCAAGTAGTAGATCCTGTATGCAGGATTATAGTTCTCGTAAGTAGTAACGGACGGACCCAGGTAAGCGACGCTAGTAGGTCTACCTGTAAATTTTAAAAGAGATTTATTTTTATTTTTCCGGGCCATCCATCTCATTCGCCATGCGTTTTCTTACTGTATTCCGCAGTTTCGTAGAATACTTCGAATTCGTCTGCGTGACTATGACCGTAAAATTGAGCGGAAATTGTCGCTTGGAACCGATCCACTATGGAGTAAAAGTTTCTAGACCAAACCTTCATGCAGTCTGAGCTACCTGGCGGGATATGACCTGCAAAAAAATACGCTAGATACATGTTTTTCATTCACATTCACTAAACTAATAAACCTATCAGATGAACTTTCTCGTTCTTGTTTTCAGCCTCCTGTAATTCGTTTATCAGCCATTTAAGTTCCTTTGCGGGATCTGTACTATTAACAAGTAACCACCTGCAAGAAAGGAAGTAAAGCCGTTTTTTTTCCAGGTAAACGAAACAAAAATACTTACCAGCTGAGTGAATGACAGTAATTTGTATTTAAAGAAATTAGTCTAAAACCGGGTTTCAGTAAAACGGAATAAAAACCCCCGCGAAGAATGGTGTTACTAGTCGCCTCAGGTAACCAGCGCTTCCACTGATCTGCTATTGTGGTGTACAGCCAGTTTATAGAATGGTTATCTTCCTTCATCCATGGAGGAGCAAAGCTACAAGGAAAAATTACTGTCTTAAAAATATATAACGTTAAATTAATAAGTTTCTTGTGTTTTTGGATGGGTCAATTACAATACCTGCCCCGCAGGTACGGATTCCATGGTTGCCGAGAGCGGAAATATGGGTATATCAGGAAATGTATCCAACATCTGTTGGATAGTCTCTTTGATAATATACAGATTGCTCTCCTAGACTGTTTCCATATGTCATGAGGTGGTAAATCGCCGGTCCAAATTACATAATCGATATCCTAAAATATTTTAGCGATGCGGAAACCTAAACTTTATAATATTGTAAAAGACTTACTGGATGTTCCAAAGCTATATTATTGTAACATATTTTCAATCAGACGCCTTGGAGAATCACATTTGTCGTATGAGCCCCATCTGAAAATATTTTGAGAAATAAGTGAGAAATGCAATCAATTTTATTTACCTTCCTGCTGGTGATGTTGGTTCTTTTCCAGATGGGGTACTGTAGTTTCTGCAACAAAGTAGTTCTTAGCAATTAGCTGGGCTACCTTCTTCATAATCTGGGTGAAGTGAGTGTCAGATAAGTGCAGTACTTTCAGAACTGGAACATTTGGCTGAAAAAATGTTAAAATTAAAATGTTCCTGTCTATTTTCTTAGATATTTTATTTTTCTTAATTTTAAAAAAATGTATCCTGTAAAGGGTGTAAAAAAGTCTTAACATTAGGGACCTACATAACTCCTATAACGTTTTTATGTTGATTCATAAAGACATTAGAGGCTGTTATACATCTTCTGTGTTACCCGGTATACAAACCAGTGGCGGTTGGTGATATTTCAGTTAGCCATATCTTGAAAACGACGCATGGGACCCACTTCACTTTTTTAGGTGATGACTATACACCTCTTACAAAAAGGATTTATAGTGAAAAAACCGTCAACAAAGTTTGCGAAAAAATTTCAAAAAACCTGGAGCACTCCTGGGATCTCAGTAACGCTCTATAGAATATTTGCAGTAATTTTTTTTTCATAATCTAGAAACAAATATAAGGAGATTTTTCAATTTGTTACAAAATATTTTTTATTCAATATGTTATGGCCATTTTAATTTTATAGGAACATTTTGTTTCCCAAAATTAAAATGACCATAACTTTTTGACAAAAAAAAAATTTATAACAAATCGAAAAACCTCCTTATATTTGCTTCTAGATTATGAAAAAAATTTATGCAAATATTCCACAGAGCGTTACTGAGATCCCAGGGAGTACTCCAGGTTTTTTGAAATTTTTTCGCAAACTTTGTTGACGGTTTTTTCACTATAAATCCTTTCTGTAAGAGGTATATAGTCATCACCTAAAAATGAAGTGGGTCCCATGCGTCGTTTTCAAGATATGGCTAACTGCAATATCACCAACCGCCAATGATACAAACGGAATATTACCTTTGCTTCAGGAACTAAATCATTTAGTTAATTGAGTCGTTGGAAAATCCGGTATGTCTACGTCCCATTCGTGTAATTCATTTTCCAATTCTCCACAAGTTTCTCCAAAAATTAAACTGCAAGCTTCTTTGGATGCTGAAAAAAGAAAACAATCTACATAAAATAAATAAGAACCTGTCTCGCTAATTAATTCTTTTAATTGCGGGACAAATGAAGTGTTATTATTTTTTATATGGGACATTCTCTGTCAACTGGAGACCCCCTCTGCCCAAAATTGGTTCACATATTTTAAGGCATATGTAGGCGCAAATCAAAGCTTATTTATTATCCCTAGTTTCAAATGCCGTCTGGCCTTTTCGAAAAAAAAAAAAACATAATGGTGGACCAATATGGCGACCATAAGGCTACGATCTCACTCTGAGAAAACAGTTTTATCAAGTATACGTTTATCCATAAACGCATACCAATATGTAATTTTGGTCGCTGAACATGAATTCGTCATTATTTACGTTGCAAAATGTTGCGCGTCCTCCCTAACCTCAAAAAACGCTCCCGAAAACCAGTTTTTTGCGTCTTGCGCTTATCCATGTCATCTTAAAATGATGGGAAAAGCAATTTAATACGTAACTTTAAATGCTGAAGATAAATTTGTCATTATTTACGACGCAAAATGTTGCGCGTCGTTCCTAACCTCAAAAAACGCTTCCGAAAATCAGTTTTTTGCATCTTTTGCTTATACATATCATCTTAAAATGGAAGGGTTGTTTAGGATGCGTTTATTTCTTAAATTTTTATTTCTTAACCCATTAACGCCCAAACGACTTTAATTTTTAGTAAGTTTTCAACGGGTTTATTTTGTATGTTATTGGACTAAAAAAAAATTTGAATTACCACTATTCCGACGCAAAATTTGATGCTCTTTCAGAATCCGATTGCCTCAAAATCCCGATTAGACATCAAGAAAAAAAATATGGCCGATTTAAACATGAAAAACGTGAAAATTTTTGAAAAACTGATTTTTTTCTCAATTTTTTTGCTATGTTACGGAAGAAATTCATGCTCTAATCATGATTAGTGATCACGATAGTTGAAGTTTAACAGAGAATTTTTTATATTACCATTGAATCACTCCTTTTTACAATATGGCGGCCAGAACGTAAAAATTCTATGAAAAACTTAGCTATTTTTTTCGGAATCTTGGGTTTCGCAAAATTGTCTAAGAACAAAAATATCTTGGAATTAGTTAAAGAATGACCTCAAATTTTTTCAGAATTTTTAGAGATGATTTTTGGTTTTTCAAAAAATGTGAAATGTGATTTAAACTTTTGATAATTTTTTTTTCGAAAACTAATGAGTTTGGTAAAATTTTTAAGAAATAAATATATCTTAGAATCGATCAAAGAATACCCTCAAATTTTTTCAGAATTAAAAAGAAAATTGAAAATTTCAATTTTTTCGCCATTTGCCAAAACTGGTTTTCGGGAGCGTGTTTTGAGGTTAGGGAGGACGCGCAACATTTTGCGTCGTAAATAATGAATAATTTATGTTCAGCGACCAAAATTACATATTGGTATGCTTTTCCCGTCGTTTTAAGATGACTTGGATAAGCGTATACTTGATAAAACTGTTTTCTCAGAGTGAGATCGTAGCCTTATGGCCGCCATATTGCTACACCATTATGTTTTTTCGAAAAGGCCAGACGGTATTTGAAACTAGGGATAATAAGCTTTGAAATTATTGATAATATGCCTTAAAATATGTGAACCAATTTTGGGCAGAGGGGGGCCTCCCGTTGACAGAGAATGTCCCATATATGTATGTATATTACCCAAGTTCGATGCTTTATAAGCAGGTACTACTTTCGGTCCATAAACATCGAAAAATCCGGAACAGACCAATTCAGTCTCTATTTCGAATCTCACACACAAAGTAACAAACTTCCTTTTAATTTCCTCAAATGAGGTTCCAGCCAAAATTTCATTCCGCAAGATATTAACACCTGAAAAAATAAATCGAATAATTCGGAGAAACAAAAACAATATCATATATAAAAGTCTTACGTTTGAGATTCATATTTCACGTATTTTCATATTCATTCTCCCACAGTTTTAGCTAAGTATATAATAATTATTAAAGCCGGCAGATCCGGGCGGCGGGCCATAATCATACGCGTCATACTACTTCCTACTTGTATGTGCAAAAACAAAATTCATGAAAACAATAAACCGTTGCAATTTTGAAAGAGATGGGTTAACTTACCCTGTTATTTGCGTTGAGATGTGTGAAAACTTTGTGGACCGCCGCGCAGTTTAGCCGGCTTTAATAATAATGTAGACAAGATATTTGTCTGATGTTTTCTTCCAAGTTTGACGATTTATTTTAAATATGTACATAAATACTTCGAACAGATCAATGAATCATTTTTATATTAGCCTAAAATTTGCTAAAGTTGCGTATTTAAATTTTATATTTAAATTATTCAAATACCGGTTAATTGGAATGATACTAAATGACATAAAAGTATTATACAATTTTCACCGTTTTTTTAATGTGTGGTTTTGATAACTGTACTTTAAACGGGTCGCACTGTATATTTATAAACAAATTTAGTTCATTTATTATACGGTGTACCAAAAAAAAAAAAACGTAGCAGAAACGGGATACAAAAATATTTTTTCCTAGTTCTAAAAGAGGTTTAAAAATATAACGATGAAAAACTGACACCATTTAGGTTAATTTAACTCATCTTTAGCTATGTTAACTCTCTACTTACATCATCAGAAGAAAATTAAGATACAATCACAAGTACAATCACATCTTTCTTAATTTTTCGTCGTAAAACAAAAAAATGCATTTTTACCCACCCTGTAAGTCGCAAAAACTAAATTGAATTATATTAACACATATATTAGCTAAGCAACATAAAACATAAAAATGAAGAAAACGTGTCTAGTTATATTTACTAATTATGACTTACCAATTGAACATACCGTACAGGACACTTTCGTCCTTACAACGTCTCCAATTTTTTTAGCCACCCGCGCAGCGTTCTTGCCGTATTTTCCTGCCTCACTATTCCCTCGACGTTCAAATCCTTGAAACAGCAAAAAAATAATGGAAACGCACTTTGAATTATTCAGTAAATTTGAACATGAAATTAGGATTTTCCGCAATTGTATTTTTTTATATTAGATGGGTTTAGGTGTTAGGCCACGATACTGCACAACAGCACCTCAACAGATATACACTTTGTACCGATCTTCAAGGATATCTTCCTATTTTTATTTGCATTAGAGGTACTAGTAACCGGTAGACATGTATCTGTCAAGGCGCTGCAGCCTTTTGTTAATGATAATTTTACGCAATGCAAAATAAAAAAATGTAAGTACAGCTGATCGCCAACACCTGAAGCATTTTTAACGGTAATCTATTGAAAAAATAAGAAACCTCTGCATATGTATAAGATGATGGCAACTGGTGATTTTTCGTTGATACTGTTAGCAATGGCACTGAATGGGGTTCTATTTTATAATCCCAGTCGTCTTCAAAGTTGAATGTATCAGCACTTTTGGTAGGGGCTGTCTCTAAAAAAGCAATGATTGATCAGTAAAGTATTAATTTACAACAGATAAACGCATAAGAACCAATATAGGTATTATTAAGTTAAAATTGAAACACATACCTTAGAAATTGCAACGGAAGAAATTAAATTTGGCAACGTAGGTAGATATACAATTAATTAACGATGATTACACAAATAAACTAAATTAAAAATACTTACCTATGTGTTTTAAGTGGCAGAGGAAATATAATATTATCGACCCACATTTGAAAAGTGCCTACAATAGATTTATTGTTATATAAATATTTCACTAAGTAAGATTTTTTTTTATATGTGCGATGGAGCACTTACCATCTTCACCGGAGGGTCAGCATGAATTAAAAATTACAAAACGCTTGTTTTCTGCAGTCCAACTTCCAAGGCTGTCCACTAAATATTAAACCACACATGAGCGAATCTATGTATATATTTAAATGAAAACCGTCATTAAACAATAATACAAATAATTTACAAATACTATTACACAGCGACTTTAAGCGAAGATCACTGGTTATAAGCAAAAAAAAATCTTGGCGGATGTTTCTATAAAATATTCCATTTCATTATTGTACATACAACTATACAGTTTAGTTAAATATATAATATTTTTGTATTAGGAATCCGTAGGGTGGTTTATTTGATAATTTATTTTCAGCTAAAGATGTTGGCATCATTTTTATTTTTATAAATACATACATATGTATATGACTTTTATAATTACTCATAGGCAAGGCCGTTGCAGGTGCAGAATATTTTTTAGTCTATCAATATACTTTACGTTACATACCGAATTTACCTATTACTTTCTATTTTCATATTTCAGTTAATTTAAAATTTTGTATTTTGTACCGAAAAAGTTTGAGGTGGTACCTATTGTTATGCTAAATAAAAAATCTAAATATGGAATCAATACTTCACGTTTTACCACCTCATAGACGTCATCAGTTCTGGAGCGCCATCTATCGGGGAGTAGCTAAATCAACCGTACATTATTCAATACTCCGTTTGATTTGAATATGTAGTTTCATTCATTAGTTAATTTCAATTAAAGGATTACTTATTCCAATATGTACTAGTGTTGGACCCTACATAACCTCAAAATTTGTTTTGAAGTCTGTACTTTTCTCCTTTACTCGTTTGTATACTCCCATTGTATAGATTCATTCATTATTATGACTACTTTAGGTGAAACCGACACACAGTTGGTAAAATGTATTGGCTTCCTGCATGCAAGCAGCAAGCTACGAAAAGGTGATACCGTACCTCTTCAATATATTCTAGAAGAAGCAATAAAAATAAGTATGGTATAGTAAAGATTATACTGATTTGGTGCAGGCTTGTCTAAAACCGAGGGAGGAAGAGTTTGCCCAGACTGTAACCGCGACTTTTGAGGAAAGCAAAGGTTCAAGTTCGGACAATGAATTGGAACTCGATTTGCTCAAGGAGGATTTGATGTGCGTTATTTGCAAGTAAGTATTTTGGTTCACTACAAAAGAACAAATAAAATATTGTTATCAAAATTATGCCATATAGGTACTTGTTTTTTGGGACATATTTAAATAATTCTATATACAATTTATATATACGTATGTGTATAGAGTCGTACTTATCAGGTGTATCATTTTCAATACAAGTTTTCAACTTGTTCGATGATTTTTTAATTGTTTCTTATCCAAACAATTTTTGGACCTTTTACTAGAGAAGCAAGTACCAGTATTTTGTACGACCTATATATGATGCGATGATTAATTAAGTTCTTTTAATTTAATTCTTTTATCAAGAACACTACAGCATTTTAGTCCATATTAAATAAATAGAATAAATAGTCCACATTAGAAATGCAGCAGTTGAAATTGGTCATTAAAATCTTTTTTAGTGGTATGGATGTAGGTGCCAGAAATAGGCTGCTGGAATGTTCCGACTGCCCTCTCTTTATCACCAGGAGAATGTCATAAACCAGGTGTTACAGAAGATTCCTTCGACAATTGGGTTTGTATTAATTGCAAGGTAATATTTGAATATAATTGAAATCAATAGTTATAACTCCAGCTATTTTTAGGAGGCCAGTAAAAATAAAACTAGCAAATGGACGAGTAACCCTGTCATAACGAGTTCATCAAGCAACAAAAGTTCTTGAAACGAGCTCTTCATCGCACCGTCATTCAAGTAGTACTCCTAGCAGCTCTTCTTATAAAACATCTGGTTATTCCAAATCTAGTGAAAAATGTAAGCAATTTTCTACTGGTGGTTATAGACTTTTGTTTGACTTTTAAGTACTGAGTGACCATGTACCACTTGATTTGTGAATCACCTAAAATAAACCACATAGCATTTTTATGATAATTTTTCTTTCAGACAAATCAGGTTCTTCCAAATCTTCAACCACATCGAGCAGCTCTAGTTCCAAAGTTACCTAAATTCGTCAAGTAATACAAATTCAAACAATTCTAGTCGCACCTCGTTACCTCCAAATATAAATATAATAAGTGCAGATAAACGTATCCAAATAATGAAGAAAAAAGCTGCTTCAAAATTACAAGAAAAGCGAAAACTACCTAGATAAAAATTATCGGTTTTATAGGTAATTGTCTTTTTTTTTCCAGACTTTATATTTTTTTAAATATGCAGTAATTTCAAAATGACTAGTTATTATCATTGAACTTTACCTTTATTACTAAAAATTGATAAAGGCTTTATCAGCCTTTAAGGAAAACATTTTCAAAACGTCTTTCCACCAGTATACTGGAATATTTATGTATTTTAGTAAAATATATTGTAATCTTTATTATTAAACAAATATTTATTTATTCAATTAGTTTTTTTATAAACAGCATTTGTAAAAATAATAAAACATAAAGCACTAGAATGGCAATTCAAATTTTGAACATGGGCAGAAAATTATGTCCATAAAGTTACAAAACTAAAGTAAACACCAGCATATTTTGAACATTATTTGAGAAGTACAGACGCATCCCAATGTTCATCAACTTAAAGTTGCTGCGTCATAAACTAACAGTCAGGTACGTCAGCATTCAGGTATAGGCAAATAAAAAGACGAATTCTATAATTGACAGGATATCTTTGACAAATGAAGAATACTGCATGGAATGTAAAAAATGTGATGTAACATAATAATTAGATATAATGAATAGGATTAACTAACCGTAACCTTAACTATGGACTAAACTGTTGTAACGTTGTTTATATAAATATTGATGTGCATTTTTTTTAGGAAACACTTTTTAAAAATCATTAAACAGAAATAAACTGCCTGTCTAACATATAAAATTATCACATCATAAAATACTAGACACCTTTAATGCAGTTATCCTAAAAATTGTTTCTTCGACATTCAGTCTGCATTGAAGGAACTGTACAAAAAATAGTCATTTAGGATAAGAAAATACGCATGTATTTAACACTGGGTATAATATCCAAAAAAAGGTGTCATTAATAAATCTCTTAAACTAAAAATAAATTAAAATGATTAAATATATATTTAAGAGCAAAAAATATATAAGATTATATAAATATAGATGAAAAATGGGATATTTTTAGCTTAGCTGGAAAAAGTGTGATAAGAGAAAGTAATAATGGTTGGTAAATTTTCAAGTATGACCTACTTCAGAAAGGGAACCAAACTTTCATGCATATAAGTAAAATATAATATCGAAGCAAATCAGAAAAAAATATATCGGATGCATTTATGCACCATACAGATCTTAACAATAAATGGTCAGTTTGGTTTGCGTCCACATACTGTTTTTTATTATCCACTTACGATAAGTAAGTAGGACACCAACTGCATAAAAAGACTGCGCTCTTTTTTAGACAGTATGTAACAGTCCATAATGCTATTAACTTAAATAAACAATTCAAGAAATCATCTAATAATTTTAATACTGAAGTTTTTGAATAACTGGTATGCTATTTATAAAAAGCGGATGTCACAAGTGATGTTTAAAGTTCTTCTTCAAGCTGAATGTGACACAAAAATACTGAAACTCTAAGTATATCAAAGCTACACCCAAAAAATATACATTTCCTTAGGAGGTAGAAATTAATGAAATTTTGCTGATATGAAAAAATATTAGTTGTTGCTAAAAACATTCTAACATTGTTATATGTTTTGTTTTGTTTATATACAACAACACATAAAGGTTTTTACTATGTAAAAAACTGTACAATACTCTACCTGTACATATATACATTTTAATTTACCAATCACGAGGCCTCTAACACAATAATCCTTGTTAAAAGTGAAATACGACTCTAATCTAATTTGTTACTGAGATCCAAACGGGATAATATAACTATAAACAATAATTAAGTAATAAAATCCCAATATTTTAACATTAAGTCGCATTAAAATAGACATAAATACAGTTGTGAAGGCAGATGCTTTTTGCCACCAGAAATCTAATATTCGTTAAATTAAGTCATGTATTCCTCTTAGTAGCTAATTATATAAATACTATTACCAAAGCAAAAGCAAAAGCAAAATGTTCATATCACATGGTGTGTTAGTTGCTATACTTTATATATTGTGTAAAACAAAAAAAAGTAGAATTCTGATGATGGCTGGATTTTTTCGGTTTAGAATATAAATTTCACTATAATAAATTATACCATGTGGTCAAGAAATAAAATAAATAAAAATTAAATACAACAAAACTTTGTGTTTAGAAAAACAAATCAATAAGCGAAATTCAAAAAATAAACTATAACAAAGCTATAGATGCCATAACTTAAAGCATTCAAAATTGTTTACATATATAGTCAGATTAAAAAATATATATTTATTAACTAAACATATGTATATTGTGTGTAAGCTTAGGCAGTAGTTAAGTAGATAATATAAAGGTGATTTAATTTTAAGACCAGAATAAAAATTGCACAAAAAAATGATTGGCTTGCAAATAGCATCTGTTGGCAATTGAAGTCTAAGAAGCCAATATAGAAATACTACAGATTTAATAAAACATACCTAATGTAAAAGTATATACATTTATATATAATAAATATCATTTCTTTTCTCAAAAAACTATAATTTAAACAATAAATATAGGTACGTGTAATTAATTACATATGTATATGCATTTAAGAGATTCTAAAAAACTGTATGTAAATGTACAGAGCATCACTAAAAATAATACAGAAAAAAAAAGACGTAAATCCCAACTGCATATTAGTTTCTCTGTTATTGCTGTGTTATGAATTATGAAGATAACAACTTTGCAGATTCGATTGATTTTGAAGTTTGGTTTTAACTTTTAAAGTTTGGTGTAAACAATTTTCCTCAATAGTATGTATGAATAATTTACAAAAATATAAGTAAGCACAAGATATTGATATTGTGAAAATTAGTTTCATATTTTCTGTCTACTTCTGTTGCCAGGTGTCTCGAATTTAAGCGTTATGTCCCAGCATCCTGAAGAGAAATTCAAAAAGGCCGATTTGTCCCGAATTTTACTAATATGCAAATTAACTCTATTCAGTTTTCTTTTTTTCAAAACGACAAAAATACACGCACATATAATTTACAAGGAGCTTAAAAAATATGGATTATACTTTCAATATCATAGTTTTACAGTGCCAAGCCCTGAGTTGTAGCACAAATTTCCGAACCCTAGTCATCACCACAAATATTCATCAATGTGAAGAATAAATTGCGAAGACAAAATTTTAAAGAAAGCTTCAAGGGATTAAAAATATAAAAATAAAGTGCATGCATTTTAATAATGTACCAAAGAAGTTATGTTGCCCAATATTTATAAATAAATATTAATAAAAGTACATTCAATAAAAAAGTACAAGTCATAAGGGTCTCCAATTTTTATGTGAACTATCTGGCAACCCTATGCCAACTGGAATTTGAAACAATACAAGTTCCAGGTTGCTGGTAAGCAAATAAGTTAGTAAACACTTAAGTAGTTTGTATACCTTAGTGATGAAATTATTTTTAATATAAAATATAGGATTGAACACATAAAATCAGTAAAAATGTACCAAACATACGACGTTTTTTAAAATCACAGAATTAACATGAGATTTATGATAGATTTGTTACTTATATAATTAATAATATAATTTATAGAATTCGATTTATGATTTTTACACCATAATTACAAATTACCAAATAACGAACATGCGCTACACTCAAAACTGACACAACAAAAAATCAATTGTGATGTTGGAAAAATCAATTATAACCGAGCATAACCCGGAAAACTGTACTTTGACATTGAGCAGCAACAAAATTTTCTAAGACAAAGTTTAATTCAACTAGCGCATCAACCAAGTGCACTACATTTCCTAACTGTAGCACTGTCTTCATATTTAATGATTTAAAAAATATGTCAACTTGTCATATTCTTCATAATCACTAGCAAGAACGTGGCAAACATTTTATCTTCGACAAAAAAAAACACCACGGGCAATTTTGACCTAGACGCACTGTACAAATATATACGTATGTATGAAACTTAATTTATTTTACCTCGAACGAACAGTATATTGTTCAACACATCGTGGCCAGTTCGACCAAGGAGTAGGAAACACGAAAGATTACTTTCAGAGCTGCATACTCCCCTGTCGACCTGTGTCTTAATATTAAATATGCAGATCTCCTTTGTTCATGTCCTTTAGGATATCACCAAGTATGTCTGTTGATTTGGGTTTTTGTATTTTTACTTTGTGAGGCGATCCTTGTGTTTCTTCCCAGGATTGACCAGGATGGAATCGCTAGAACTTTTCATAGGAGAACTGAGAGAGTCACTAACTGCACTTTTCAGGAGATCTTCAGAGTTAGACGAAGGGGGGTAATGGACTCAGTTTGGCTTAATGACAGAGGATTCGTAGACACTGTAGTGTCAGTTTTAATTGACATGCTACTGCCGCTAGTAGATAAACTAACACCTGATTTTGTGTCCGACGTTTTCTCCTTGTTAGAAGATGAATGGTGTGTGCTGTTCGGTTTCTTGTCACTGGTGTGTTTGTGCTTTTTCACTTTTTCTGTCATAATGAGAGTCTTTTTATCCCTGTGCCTGTGTGAATTATGGTGGTGCCTATCTTTATCCTTATCACGATGTTTATCTTTGTTGCGATGCTCACGACGATCTTTGTCACTTTTTGACTTGTCTCTGTGCTTGTCTTTATGTTTATCCTTATATTTGGATCTTTCTTTTTCCTTTTCTCGTTGCTTATATTTTTCTTTGTCATCGTGACTTTTAATTTTTTTTCGACCGAGTTAAATTTATCAAAATCAATTTGTACTTCACCTTTTCAACAGCCTTGGTATCATGATGATTTGAAGATTTTAAAGGCGTCTTATGATGCTTACTAGTAGGTTTCTGCGTTGAATTGATACACTTATCTTTGTCTTCATTTTCCTCGAAGTTGTAGTACTGCCTTAGGCGTACATGCCATGCTATAAAATAAAACAAGAAATTAATCTCTTCTAAAACTATGAAGTATGTCAAACTTACCAATACTGGTAACCGCAGTTACAGTACGAAACTGATGTATAATATTTCTTGGAAGAAAATAGATATCATTGTCATATAAATTTATTCTAGCATATTCAATACCTTCCCTTCGTAACTGGTTGAGTTTAGCATCTTCTATCCAAGTAACACACTGAAAAAGAATATTTGCATAATAAATAAAACCTATTATAAAAATGTAAAATTCAACTTACTTGTGATATTGGTGGTTCGTTGAAGATCTAATTGCAATTTCTCTGCTAATATATCAAAATACTTAGCTGAAAAGGCAACAACATCCTTCGTTATCCTATTAATAGGACCCTCTTGCTTTCCACCATGTATAGCCTTAAGTATACCTACAGCTGCTGTAGTTTTTCTGTCAAGACCTGCGCCCACATGGTCAGCATGAGCTTTGGTTCTATCCTCAAAAAGATGTTCTCTAGCCTCTGACATTCTTGGTAAATACTGAAGATTTCTAAGTTCATTTATACCAGTTCTAAAAAATTTATAAGCTCATAAAATATCATGCTTTATTGAATCAAACAATGATCTATCTACCTTTTCTTTTGTTTGGCGTCCTTGAATCTGCCGTAGGTACTAATTGTTCGCCAGGCCTTTACCAGATGATAGGTCCATCATTACTCTCTGTCGGTTTCATTTGGGTACAAATTGACAAAGGTCCCCAAGGCATAGTCTACAAATGTATAAACAAAACAAATATTAAAATTATCCGAAAGGTCTACTCCAAGTATTTTAATTAGTCAACTCATAGTTTAATTTGTATATGACTGCAATAATTTGTATATGAAGTGCAACTACTCAATCAGAAGAACAAAAATCTACCTACCAGTTCCAGAAATTGATTTTCTTCCAGCATTTCTAAAATATCAGGAAAATACCCTCCTACTTCCTCATGAGCAGTTCCTACTATGCTTATCTGATGCAATGGACCATATCGAACTGTCCCAGCCTCATAATGTTTGCAGACATTTTCGTTGTACACAGATAATGTTGTCGTTTCGATATCTGAACTTTTTGCTAAGTAGGCCATTTTTAACAGTCAATGTTGGGTAGTTTTCTGCCATGTAGGAAGTATATCAGGAAGATAGGAAGCTGAACCATGAACTACTGCTAACACAAAGAAGGCATGGCCATCTTTATCTTCTTCAAAAGCCAGCTTGAAGAACTCTAAGGCCAGTTCCTTAGTCTCACTAGGACTTAAGTGTTTTATTTCGTCATGGTACATACGTAAAATCTTAGCTCCACCATTAGTGTGGGTGTCAATGTGGTAAAATCAGCGATACTTCAATGTTTTCTGAAATATTTTTTTCGTATATCACAATACGCAGTGACAGCAATAAACATTAAACAAACCACAGAATAAAAAAGGAAAAAAAAACAAAGCAATAATAGTAAAATGAAGTGCTGAGGCTGTTAGAGAAAAAATTTCATTTGGACTTTATTTTTGAAATAAATATTTGACAAACAATCTAAGTTTATATCAACAGTAGTGGAATTTAAAATAGTAGCAGTTTTTGATAACACAGCTTGCCATCTGTATTTTACAGGGTTATAAGTCCAACAGGACAGAGACACTGTCTAAGTAATTCCAAATATTAAGGGGACCGCCTACATTAGAGGGTCAAAGAAATCGATTTGTTTTTTTTTTTTGCTTAAATTGAAAGTATATCATCTGTAGAATATGCTCCCAAAGTTTCAAGTCCGAATTCGAACTGTAAACAGTCGAAATATAATATGTAGTGCGGGTGCTCAAGCGTCGGTAGAACGGGCCGCATCAAGACGAATCAAGTCGAAACAATTGCAAAGGAATTAACTGTTTAAAGAAAAGGAGGGACTTTCTTATGGAGCAGGGATAGCAGATTGGCCAAAAAGTTAAGGTAAATAAACGAAAAAGAAATTTTAATCGAGACTATTTTTCATGTACGAAAACTTAAACGCGTTTTCTCAAACGATGTTTTTCAAATTGGAGTGCACGATTACTCAAAAACTACTGGACTAGGATCGGCGTTTGTTTTTTTAAATTAAAGCTTATTTAATTACCTTCTATTTGAACTAAAAAAATCAGTAAACATTATTGCCAAAAAAAGTTATTAACAAAAACACACGAAAATTTTCCACAAAAATTAAATTTTTTTTTAAACAACAATTTTTTTATTTATTTTAATAAATGCATGATTTTTTTAGTTCAAATAGAAGCCATACTCATAAACTTTACAAAATTTTTTTATTTTTATGATTCCAGATGATTCTATGGGACGCTATCCTGCACGCCGTGAAGAAGGAATTTTCAAAGGCATCGGCATTCAATTATTAATAACTTTTATTTAAACACATGAAATTTAATAAAAAAATTTTTGTAAACCTTTTGATATACATAATAAACAGTAAAAATTTCAAAACAATCCATTGTGTCGTTTCTTTGTAAAAAATTTACGAAAAAGTGCTTGATTCTGACCTCCTAATGTAGGCGGCCCCTTAACAAACACCAGACAGTTATTTTATATTCATTAGCGTTTCCAATGAAATTGTTATAAAGTTTAGAGTGACCATAGTCGAAAATGTTATATAGTATGTGTACAGCAAACATCGGCCGGTTGTGAAAAAAGACAAATGCTCCACTACTCGTTCTAACGGTTTGCTTCTTATCTGTCGTCTCAGGTCTATTTGTCCTTTTTCATAACTGGCCGATGTCTGGTGTAGATACAGGTATATTCATATAAACTATTGTCCAATTATGAAACAAGACGAATATGAAGGTCAATGTTTTCCATTTTAATGTAAAAAGGTATGACAAAGACATCAGTGGTGTTAACGTCATTTTATAACAGAAGAACAAATTATAATTCAGAAAACAACGCAAATCGCATACAATCTCAGACACCAGATATCAAATAAACCTCAAAAGTTTAAGTAAAAACATATTACACATATTTTAAAAGAACTCTTGTACAACTGTCCTTGTCAATACTGTTTCCGGGTTTTCAATGCCAAGTTCAAGAAAAAAATATTGTGTCCCACGGAAACTACAAACAGTATAATACTTAACATAAATATCTAGGTACTGTCTTAACATAACATCTATTGTCATTTGTCGAGACATAACCCAATAAATCTATTTGAGCAAAGGAAGGATTTAAATTTGGAACCATATTTATAAAGTCATACTGTTATATAAATAAAATTGGTTAAAACATAGCACTTACATCTTCTGGAGGATAACTATAGTTCCCATTGGTCAAAAGCCTTGGTTTACAGTCACTACGGTGGCTAGATGAATAATGTTTAGAAGACTCCTTAGATGAACTAGAATGAGACCCATCCGACTTTTTCAAATTTCTTTCTTTGCCCTTCGAATCATGTTTGGTTCTATTACAGCCGTGTTTTTTCTCATCCTTGTGTTTAGGTTTAGATGAGCTGCTAGGTTTTTCTCTTTTTTATATTGATTAAAATCGATTTTTCTTAATTTGATATCTGCATGGTTAGCGTCAGCTGAATGTGCTCTTTTGATGCCCTTATTCGGCCTAGTTATAACGTCGACTGATCGCGTCCTGATCTTTCTTGGAAAACAAGGCAGTTCCCTAAAGCTTGCATTACCAGTTCCGCTGAACTCGAAGTATGCCTCTCCAGATTTATCAAGTTTACATTTGATTGCTCCTCGATTGCAGTCAAAAGGTCAATGCCCTTTTGCCTTTCAATAGGTCATAATCCAGCTGCTCCACTAAATGCGAACATATTTTTTTCTTTGGTTTCCTATTATAATGATCCATATTCGTAAGTTCATGGACTGTGGTTGTAATATTATTGTTATTGTTCTTCATGTTTGAATTTTGAAGGCCACGTTCTGGTGACGGTTCCCGATTTTCAGAATCACTAGTACTATCAATTGGACTTTTCACAGCACCAATATTGCAAGTTAAATCACAGCCTGTTTTTCAGGAGCGAGGCGAAGTAGAAATATAGCTATTAGGAGATTTTTTGAGCTCACTTTTTCAGGATTATTTGTAGAAATAAATTATTAGAATAACATTGTGTTTTTGCAAATACATCAGTTTCCTCTAAGTTACACCTATCATTTGCATAGTTCTCTTTGTTATCCGTGTTATTCAGTGTATTTTCTGACTTTACGAAGTCACGAATATCACTTTTTGTTCATCACAATAGTTTTTAATAGGTGTATCCACATTTTTCACTTGTTCATAAAATGACTCTTTACTCTGAAGATTATTGAAAAACAGTTTATTTCCATTAACATTCACTGATTTTATGTCTTCTACACAATTAAACACATCACCAGGACTTGTAAGATTCGGCTTGGTGTCCTCTGTACCATGATTAAGATTTGTCACAAATTTTTTTGTATCGTAGGCCACAGGCATCTTTTGAAGACCCAAGTAAAAATGTACTGTTGGCGTTATACACCTTATTTAGATCTTCGGCGATTGCTTTCTCATTAAAATTGGGGCTGGCTTGACCATTCCTCAATATATCCAGGTTATCTTCTGTTAAGTTCCCTAAAACAAAAAGCAATCGTGAGCACATTTATATTTTACAAAATGATAAAGTAAAATATTTCATATGTTTACAAATATTTATACTCACGGGTTGTGCCGTTTGGGGTTTCTTCATGTAAAGTGTCAGTTGTTGCATTGCAAATGCATTTAGAAAAAGAAGACAAACAAACAGGGCACGTGGGATACGCTGGTAAATGTTCGTAACTATCTTCTTTTCTAAAAAAACTTTATTTTCATCATCCGAACTTCCATCATCGTTCGACGCCATAATTTGCGATCTTCGAAAGCCCGGCCTCTTGTTAAATTCGGGTTTTAAATCTTCTGGCCAATTAACTCACCAGATTAATGTTCTTAACGAGTAAAATGCATCATTATTTAGGCTACTGTAAAAAATCGTCGAAGGTTACTTCAAAACACTTACAAAAAATCACAAAACTACACAATCTCCACGCTTACCGCCATGCTTGAACCGGGCATAAACTCGTATTCACGCAATCAGTGGCGTAGTACAAGATGCTATTTTCACTGGAATTAATAAACTAGCATGACGTCATAATTAATCCAGTCATCGATGTAAAAAGTAAAATTTCTTGTAAATACCTTTTAATTTCATTATCAAGTTATGCGATATCCACAAATGTTGTTTAATTATTTTTCTCTTGCACGTTATCTACTAGTTTTTTTTATTTTATTGTGCCTCTAAAAGCGAAATACTGTCTGTTGTCGACGCCACTGGTTTATTAATGTCAATTTTCGACGGAAATTTAGCGGGCCTATTAAAAAAAATTATTAGATTTTCTTTTACAACGGTCTGTTTTTGTGTCATCAGATCTAACTAATGAAAACAATCCATTATTTATAGTTTTCCTATTGTCAAATATTTTTAGTTTTCCCCATTGAAGTCGTGCAAGTTGTCACGTACGCAGGTGGGGGTACAAACACATTTTTGAGATTACAAATTTAATCTTAGGCGGATAAATGCTAATTAGTAAATAAACAATAAATCTTGTGGAGACCTGCCACCGTTAGAAAAGATGTATCCTCAAACCATTTTAATCGTTTCTAAAGGTTTTTTTGTCCTTGGCAGCTAGACACCTTTCAGTTTTCACTACAAAATACTTAATGGTGGGAGAGATTAGCCAGATTAGCATTTGTTTAAACCTGAATGTTTTGACGCTAGTATTTGTTGAATATTTTGATACTAAATTTTATAATTTATTGTACTCTTATGTAAACGTTTCTACTATTAATGTATGCCATTTTCCCCTTCTGCACTACATAGCAGAACAATTATTTTGCAATAGTTTGGTTTTTTATGGTTCTTAAGAACTTAACCTTGAAAACAGTGCAGTACATTATAACCTTTTAAAGGCAAAATAAACATAATAACAAATATTTTTCTCAAGTAACTTTTTTCTGAATATTCGGGATATGAAACAAGTGGTTATCGTAAAATTGAAGAGCTTGCCTCATGCAGTTTGTGCCTGCAATCTGATGCAACAACCTTTTGCCGTTATATTTTTGGATTTATACTATGCAATTTCTTGTGATACAGCGAATGAAATGCTGTGTAATGCAAGAAATTGTACAGTGCAAATCAGCCTGCATCAAATTGCACGTGCATAATTTTTTTTTAAAGTTAATAGAAACATTTTTCACAGAAAGAAGTCAAAACAGCTTCTGTAAATAATGGGTTTAATTTTTGAAGGAAATTAAATTAATCAGACCTATTCTGAATCATTTTACGGTATTTGTAACAGTGTTGTTAACAGTTCCAATCAGAAACCGGGATTATTTAAAAAAAGGCAGGATCTGACTGGATAATAATTACAAGCGAGCCCTTATTAATAACGGAAACGATACATCATGGCACTAAATGAGTGTTTAACAATTTTAACGCATTTATGAAATATGATCTAGGTGTATTATTTAAGCAGTCAATACATTGCACAATGTATTTGTGCAAAAATCGAAAGGGACTGAATATTAAGGGGATCGTACAAGAAAAACAGTATTTAAAGTTCAATAAAACACAGTTTTATTAGCGGTTGTATTATATAAATCCATTGTTGTACTTTCTCTCTATATAATACAATAAACTGTTATGTGCAGATTTTATATTCAAATTATTCGGTACCGATACTGACAAGTAGTACATTGGCACCTTCAGAATAGATAAAAATTTGAATTCAGGTGAGCAACAGAATTTTTCCAACACACTTTATTATGAAATGAAAATAATCTGGAGGTAATTATCAGAATTTTTTAAATAAAGAAATAACATACATATATCATGGTGCCTCTATACTACTTTTCTCGTCTGCCATTTAATTCTTAAGAATTTACACTTGCAATTTTAATATACAAATTCGATAAATGCTTGTTATAAAAATATAGAGAAGTAGACACATTTACCGAGGAGATTTGGAAGAAAACAAAATTAAATAAAAAAAAAAATCATTCCAATTTCAGATTTAAATAAGGTAAAAAAGATACAAATACGCTATATTAATGAGCCCACGAATTGAATAACCATATAATGTAAAAACTTAACAACAAAAACTAAGTATAACTCACATGCAATCAAAAAATTACAGACTCAAAACATAGTGATACTTGAATCCGTCAAGATTAAAAGTGTTTTCCACGACTCTTCACGTTTTCAACGGTTTTCAGCGCTACGACCGTTAGTCAGCACGTGTTAGGGCGGAATTTTTAATGATCTGTTTCTCGAAGCAGGTACGAAATTATCAAAAATCGGCCAGCATGAAAAACGGCGGGAAACTGATCGTAACTCCCTTTTGTTGAGGTAAACAGATTCAGTTTTCACATGCATAAAATAAGCAGACTTAAACTCTAGAAAAAATAAGTTCGGTATGTTATACTAAGAAATAATAAGCTCATAGCACCAAGGGACGACATTTTGTGGCAGTCAACACAGAACGTTATCCCTCACTTTAACAACTTCATTAATGCTAGTATAAACAGCGAATAAATAGTCTGAAGTAAACAGTCGCTAGAATATTGTCTTATATTACCAATCAAACACTCTTCGTTTCACCGGATCAGTTTATACGCACAACTGGTTTTTGTGTTGATACTAAAGGATGGACAAATTTAACTTGGCTGAAGCAGTATCAAATTTATTTTAGTTGCCAAGTTACTTTCGTCCGGAGTGTAATCACAGGATACTAGCACTAAACTCATGTTAATACATGATGGTGCTAATCAAATTTATTCAATATGATAAACCGATTCAAAAGCAAGAAAACATAATACAACAAAACTTTTTATTGATTTGATACCTGTGTATTATATACACGTTTAACTACTTGAATATTTATAGGAATTTTACTTTATATAATAAAATTAATTGTAAGTATCTACATTTCCAAGATCACTGAACCTAAATATCTCCTTAGAAAATCAAAAACGCTGTGTTCCAAAACACTGTAGAATACATATTCAGTCAAATGAATAAAAATCGGCCACGGTCTAGTTTGTCGGTGACACGCAACCGTCTTCATGGGTATTATACAAAAAAATGCTACTTTTCACAAAGTATCAAATAAAATACATTAATATCCTTGAAGAAATGCAACTAACAGTTGGACTTTAATTTTTTCATATACAAGAAAAATGTAAAACCATTGACACTATATGAGCAGCCACTAAAATTGTTAACAATGCAGCGTAACACTGACTGGTAACCATCACCCTTTTGGGTACTCAGTCTACACCGAAATAGATGATTTCAAAAACCTGCTAAAGATTCTAAAAAACCTGTTCTTGCCTAGGTTACGGATTTTGTACCAATGTAATAAAGTAGTTAAATCGTAATATACAGTTTCTTAATATGTGATGGGCAGTCAACCATGCATAAAAACCAATGGCTGACCCTGATGCAACGGCTTAACCAAGGGAAGGGAAGTCGCGTTAGTAGATCCACTTTCGGGGCCTTACGGTTTTCAACATTTCTTTCTTCAACCTGAAAACAACATCACGACAACTAAACTTGCAAAAATAAAAACCAAGACATTTTTTTTCTTCCATTTAATATAAACATTAAAGATTTACTAAAACTCTAGTTAAAGAGAAAGATGCCAATTCTGACAGACTGGCATATTTTGTACCTGAATTCATCCACAACAAAAACTGTAGATATATCCAATAAGACTGATTTTTCCAAAAAAAAAAAAAAAGCAGTTTTCAATTTTGCTAATACTAATTTCATTATCCAAAACATCTGCTGATGTAAAAGTTAAAATTGGGTCATGATTACAGTAATTGAAATACATATTGTATTATTTACCACCATCTTGTTATAAATACATTTCTAGAACAAATCTAGTTTACATTGTCAAAACTGATTTGCTGTAACATAAAGTATAATGTTTTTAACTACTTTGAACAGAAGGAAGAAATATTTTAATGGCATCTAACGAACTAATTGTATCTCACCTGCTCTTCGCTACGGAAACGTCTCTCAGGTCTTTCGCCACCATCTCGAGGGCCACCACCACCTCCACGTGGATTAGTACGGTTTCCTCTAGTGCCAGATCTTTGCCCTCTTCCACGACCACCGCCCGGACGTCTATTATCGTTAAATTGAATATCAATGTCCAATATATGTTTCTGTCTTCCAACACGTTGTGGATATTCCGAGACATCATATTCCTCATCATCCGATTCCTACAACAGATTTAAACAATAAACATTTATGAACGTTATTATGTTCTACAACTGCTTCCTGGGTATCCCGCATCATCTCTAGAGAAACACATTCCCTTTCTGTGGGGAGAGAATGTGGATCCCATCATTGGTAGAAGCGGATATACTTCCAAGAAATTATCACTCATGTTAGTGACATTCTTCAGTAAATAAAATCTTTAGCTTACTTCTTCCTTTTCCTTTTTTCTGAGTTCAAACATTTTTTTCCATTGACTGGGGTCTTCTCCTTCACCGGCTTTGCGAATGTTATACTGAGGCTTAACGCGTCCTGCACGTTGAGCTTTCCATTCATCCAATGTCAGTTCCTTAGGTTCCTCTTCAACGGGTGTTGTTTCGACTTCATTTTCATCTCTAAAACATAAATTTAATTAAATTAAATTATATTATTTGGGTTAGTATAGCAGTACATAATTTTAATCGGAAATGGAAAAAAATTGGACTTACTTTTTTTCAGTTTCCGCTACCTCTGTTTTTACGTCATCTCCCCAACTTTGGTCAGCTTCATTATTAGTCCGGTCAACCTCCCTTTAATAGAAATTATCAGGTTAAATTTAAATTTGCTGATGTCAGTGGAAGCATTGACTTACTCAATAACATCTTTATGAGATCCCCAGTTATGAGCCCCTGCTCCGTCGCGTTTGTCGATTGGTTTTACTCCTCTGTAACCATGGCTGCTTTCAGTATTGGTATCAATGACCAAATCGATTAATTTTAAATAATTTAAACAAACAAAGCAGGATGCCCACTGGATATCCTGTCTGATGTAACTGGCATATTAACAACTCCAAACCAATGGGCGTGGTTTGAAATTTGAGCTACCAGAACTTTTTTTTGGAACAGCCTTATGGTAGCTATACAGGGTGATGATAAAACATGAATCTAATTAAATCACTAATCAAACACATCATTTAGAAAGTACTCACGCATGTAACACTTGAGATTAACATTGTTCGAAGTTTTTATAAATAGAGGAATTTGTAGATAGGTACTCTAAATGCCTCCTTTTTTTGTTGTAACACATTATATTATCTTTTACAGGATTACTTTTTTTATATCATATATAAATTCATATTTAATGAAAAATTGAGTAACCAAATAAATCACCAAATGACTAAATAATAGGGCATACTTCATTTTAAAGAAAAAATGGGCTCACTATACAATACTGCGCAATTAAAAAAGTCATCAAATCTGGTATGAACAGGAGAGAGATGGTAATAGCTGTTATGTCGAAGCTCGAAGCGAATCTTTGTTGTCAACTTTTGACAAGTGGCTGTCACAACTGTAATAAAATAAATAATGGCTGTCACATAATGTGGCAGTGACGACAATTCAATAAGGTTATAAACTTAAGATTAATAGAAATATCTTTTTTTCTCGGCCAACTTCTACAACTTTTTTTTAGTGGCTCATTATATATGATATATAAACATATTTTGGAATTGTTATTATTTGAGCTCATACAGTTATCGGTTAAGCTCATATAGTGGATACTACATCTGAACACAAACTAGTTATTGTGGGTGTAAATTTATAAACTTGCTGCTTACCTTGACATCAAATGAAGATAGCAACACTACTGCTATCTGTCATTTTTGGTTTAATATATAAAAATAGTAACTAAATTATGTTTTTACAAGCTTTATGATGATCATGGCAAATGGCAAATAATAGGAGCAGAGTGGCTATTATTGCACATGCACCTAATTCCGCACATGACAGAATTTTCTGATTGTTCTGATCACTGCGCAAAAGTACATAATGGCACATTAACAAAATATGTATGATATTAGCCACTTTCCCCACAGATTCTAGAGGCAACCTTTGGGGTTACTTTTTGGGGTAATTGTAGGATGAATATTACTACTATGTAGTCTAAAAGTTTTTAAACAGTTCCTTTTTCTGAAGCATGTACACGCTGAGTTGTACTGTTATTTGAAATACAAGTTTAATCCCTCCATAATTTACATTATTTTATATGACAGTAAAAAAGTAAGATTCCTGCTTCAAAATGTATTTTTTCAAATTTATATATAGATGAAGAGTTAATAAGTGCATAAACAGTATGTATACAGTGCATAAAAAATGAACAAAGAAGGCATGAGAACTATTTAAAAATTTCTTTTTTCTGGATTAATTTGTTCCATACTTTATCATGACCCTACGTTTTTAGAATTACTTACGTTTTATCAGAACCGCTTTGCCTATCAAATTCCCGCTTGCCTCTTCTGTCATCAAAGTTCGCCTAGGACCACGGGGTCCGCCTGGTTTGTTTCCAATAGCTCGGCCTTCTCGACGGTCAGTTTTATCACCTCGGTCACGATTACGGTTCTCAAAATTCTCCCCAATCGGTTCTCTCCTAGGCCTATCCTCGCGATCCTTCAAATAAATAATGTAATAACTAACCACAAGCTCCTCTAAAATCTATATTGCATGAAGCTGATATTACTAAATTAAACAAAAAAGAAAACATTTATTGTTTAAACAAAAATTGATCAGTGAACATATGAGATTTATTGAAATATTCAAAAAAGTACAACTAATATGAAAAAATGAATGGTCAACCCGTATAACCCTGAACTAATTTTAAAGTGACATGCTGCTTGTGCTGTCACAAGTAGTTACCAAATTGCTAGTTTTTTTATATAACAGGTGAATAACAAAATTGACCTAGATAGTACCAGTTTTAGAGTACATATGATATGTTTAGTTGTATAGAGCCAAACATGCATATGGCCATTATATTTTCCAAATATAGTAACTTGTGAGAAAATGATACTATTAAACTTTTGAGATGGTTTGCAAGTCTGTAAGATGGGCAGATGGCTAAAAAAATGCACTTACCGGTTTTCAGTAGGTCCATTGTAAGGCCTATCTTCCCGGTTCCTCTTGTTATTCCTTTCCTCCCCGGTTTTCATTATTAAATTTGTTAAGTTCCTTTCGCGATCAGGCTTACCGTCAGCGTTCGACCGGGGATGTGTTTGTTTGGAATCTACAAGAAAGCAACTACATTCAGAAAGAATGAAATCGCGGGCGATATATTTGCGACACAATCACATGTGCACAAACTTCGTAGAATGGCCGCCTTGTTAATTAATTTAAAAGCTGCACTTACCGTCGCGTTTGTTTTCTTGAGCTTTGTGGATGTTATCCTTAACGGTTTTCTTCTGAGCAGTCTGAGGTTTGCCTTTAGCCGGCGTTTCGGTCTTCACTTTGTTTTCCTTTTCGGCAACTTTGCTCTTCTTTTTCAGTTCCTTCTCTTGCTCTTTTAACGATAGCGTTTCCAGCGGATCCGATTCATCGTCCAAAAAAAGTGCATACCTATTGGCAACACCAATACCGTAAGTATTTTCCATGATGGTCAACTACGGGAAAGTCTTCACAACTTAGGGATGTTGGAAGATTTGTTTACAGCTACTTTAGCCCTCTTTTATTCACGCATTCATTCAACGCAATATGGCCGGCCGCACGGTGAGATCGCGCAACTGTGATGTGCAGTCTCTAACGCGCAAGCTAAACGAATTTCTCTTCGCTGTGATTGGTTATGTCAAAGTCTACTGGCTTTAGGCCAATCACGTTGCGTAACTAGGGAGCAAATCTAAAACATTTTGTGGCGCGACATTCAAATTTCAACAAGCCTACTACAACATCTATTCTTTAACAGGATTTATTTTTTCACCAGAAAATACTTATTTGGTGAAATGATATGTAAAATACAAATAATTTATATGGAATATAAATTAACTGAGATTAGCTTATAAAAAAATCTGTGGTACAAAAAACAATATTTGACGTAATTTATGTTAAATATTTTGGACGAGATGTATTATGTGTTGCATATATACAGTCAACAAAGCATAAAAAATAAAAACTACTATATTTCTATTCTAAATTGAAAATAGGTAGAAAAAAGCAAGGTTGTCAGATATATTTTCTAAAATTGCTAAGCTCACTATACAAGTATACTTCATCCTTCAGTAAACTGTTAGTTCGTGACGTTCTTAGAAAGCTAGTTTGGAAATATTTAAAAAAAAAAATACATAGATATAAATTTATTAGTTAGCATTAAAACAAAGCGTTTAAAATTGCTGGAAAAAATAATTATAAATTCAAACAACTTTATGTATATTACTATACTTAAGAAAATTTTGAAGAGCCGGCAACGGCGGCTCAGGCGGCTGGCGGCACAGAGTAAAACCACTGGCGGTAACACCGGTCAACGAGATTATTAGACTACTTTGCATTTAATACATTGCTAATAGTTCTTCGGTCCATGTCGCCATAAAATTTTTACGACGTCAAAATGATTTACGACTTTAGGCACTCAACTTGTTTAAGACGCCAGTGACGTGTATTTCAGCTAGGTTTATTAACACCGACAATTTTTTGAGATTGTCTGGCTAAATGAGCATTATTTACAGTCAAATTATATTACAAATATTAAGAGTTTTGTATGCAGGCTAATTTTAATCTCCTATATTGATTTGAACGAAAAAATTATTTCACAATTTTCGAATTTTATAAATGATATATGCACGCCCATGGAATCATAAAGTTGCACCGCTTTTTTTTGTTCCCCAGGCGTATTTATCATTTTCAATGAAAATTAGAAGGACTATACATAATTAGTTAACCACACAAGGGCATAGAAATTAGTACTATCACTTTAATTTTTGTTATATATATATACATATATTTCGACATATATTTATATAATTCGAAACAAAATAAATGTAAGACTTTACAGTTGCAACACTGAAATCACCTAAAAAAAGAAAGCAAAGGATTAGCGAATACAGATTATGTTGATAGTGGTTGGATATCAGAACCGGTGAAGAATAAGAAATGAGCTCTAAGAATTTATTTATATAGAGAATATGTTAAAAAAAATGGTCGACTGATATCAATTTACGTGGTAGAATTTCGTAACCCAAGTCAAAATCGGAGTTATTATCCTAAAAATGTGCTGTATAAAATGTGTTATATTCTACTCAACTAAGTTAATGCAGAAGTTGGAAGTAATTACAGAAGTAAGTAGCTATAGCGCCTTAAGGAAGTATTTTGTCATTCCTAGACTTATCGAAGATTTTGCCCTTCTCAATTCCGAACAAGAAATCCTGACGAGCACGGAATACAGCCATTAAATAAACAAATTCCGAGATGATATCTCAAAAAAAATTTAAATACCAAGTTCGGTCTTCATAACTAGAGTATTTTTTTGTGAATCTTATGAAAAAAGCTGACAAACTGATTTTTGAACCATCGTCTATATAGTGCCAATACTAATTTTTATTGTTATATTAAACATCATGAAGAGGATTGTCGAAACTGAAATAAAACATGTTTTGAATATAAAATGGTTCAGAGATAATTGGTCGTTGTGTTTTATTGCTGATTCTTTATAAAAAGGAGGCAGGTTATTTAACGTTATTACGCTAAAGAATAATCAGTTACGATTTGTTGAAGAAACTTGAGAACTAATTTGAACTGAATTATATTATTTATATCAAATAAATTCCTATGTATATCTAGGCAAGTTATTGATATAAAAATAATACATTATCAAGGTGCGTGCACATTACTAATTTTGATCTAAGAAACAAATACATATATAGGCATGATTCACATTAGTTTCCATCAATATACAAAAGATTCAAATTATTTATAAAATGAATATAAACCATTCGACTTTAAGTTCCTTATTAAAAATAAACTTAAGGGGTACACCACCCTAGGATTTTTGAAAAAATGGATTTTTGTGTTTTTTTGGCTTAAATTGTACTTTAGGTTCATTAAAATGATATGCAATTGGTCCCATAGTGAAAAATTTTTTTTAACAGGTTTTATTTTCAATTTTGTCACACTCACTCTGACGCCATTTTTCAAATTTTGCGCTCTCGGATTTTTTCTGAGGAGCTCTCTTACTGATGCAGCAAAAAGGCCCGATTTTCTTTAAAATCATTCAGAAAGGAAGAGGAGGAGGCGAACATCAATATAGATGGTCAAATGTATGGAGCAGGCATCGCAGTTAAAGGTAAAAATATATTTTGAGAATTTAAGTGCTCATAAAACTTTAAACGCGTTTTTCTCGAAACCACTTTTTTCGACCTGGCCGGAAAGATTATTCGGAGACCGTTCAATGGATCGATCTGAAATTTTAACTAGCTTCTAATTACATTTCCGTAGAAGTACGATTTTTTGATTCGATAAAAATTTTTTTTTTTATAAACAATTTACTGCCGATGTTTTGGCCGAAAATCAGTTTTTTTCATAAGTGCGCCATTTGCACAAAAATCTATTTAAAAACAAGCCCCTACGTACTTCTCTAGCCAATAGTATGTAGATTAAGAAAATTTTTCGTTTTTTGTTCTAGGTCTTCAGTTTCCAGAAATTTGTCCGGCCGTGAAGGACCTTAAAAAAAGGCGCGGTCGCAGATTGGCTGTATCTCCGCTATTTTGTATTAAAATAACAATAATTTTTTTTATACTTCAATACATGTTTAATAAGGCCTCTAAAAAGAAATACTCTTCCTTTTCCCATTATCCCAAAATAAATTCTTAAAGTTAGGCCTTTTTTTCGGTCGTTAAGTGGTGTTACCCCTTAACTAATAGTCTTTGGCACGTTTGCCATATCTTACTACGAAATCACTATTCAATGTATTGCTTACAGCAGGAGTATGACAACACCACCATCTAACAAAGGAGTACTGCAATCAAGGTAAATTGAGGTAGCCCCCATCACATGATGCACGAGTTACCTACAAATAATTCCTGCCCTATAATCCTATACACTATAAATATAGTGTATATTATATTCTATAACAGAATATGTATCTAATTATCTAATAATGTGCAGCGTGTAGCGGACTGAGCACGCACACAACTAAAACATGAAATAGCAATGAGTGTCACTACCTTTGAAGTCTTAAATCTGCTTAAAAAGGTATCTTAACGTAAAAGTTTAAAACATATGAATGCCTGCTAAGTTATTAAAACAAAAGGACAATATCACCTTTCGATGTCTTCGAAATATCTTAAAAATTATACGGGATAGAATAAATTTAACAAGAAATTTGAATTGGTTGGTATATGATTCTTTAAAACTTCCCTGATTTAACTTTTTTGCTACCTCTTGTAATAACCGAGGATTGCAGTGTCGATGTGTTGAATTTGGGACACACTGTATATGTAGTTACTGCTTGTTATATCAGTAGAGTCGAGAAACCGCGAATCCTAACAGGGGCGTAGTAAGGAGAAGTTAGCGGTGACCGCTGGTGGAATTGGAAATTCTCGTATTTTCGTAACGAAATATGAGACCTGTATCGTGTTTTTAGGGAGTGATTAATAAATTTAAAAGAAAGGATATGATAACAAAAATAAAAATAAAAAAGGAAAATAAAAAATATATCTGGCCTCACCAGAAAATTTTTACAAAATAAAATATAATATACAATATTTGCGAAAATTTAGTCACTAGGTAAATACAGTTTTTCATTCTTGCGATTTTCTCAAGATTTGTTAAAACATTTTTTTACTCCTTCATATCCTTTATAAAATATTTTACAGTTAATTTAGTTTTGGGGATTTATTTTGTGCCCTCGCCTTTTTTTAAAATTATTCACTACTGGCGGTTGGTAGTAAGGATCGCATGTTTGTGCATGCAACTTCTAAAAAATCGTCAAAAAACGTGATTTTTAATTGCGAAATATACTTTTTCTAAATCATCAATTAAACATAGTCTTCTCATTGTTTTGACTTTTTCGGCATTTCGAGGATGTATTTCTCACTGTATTTTAAACGGGATCCCGTTTAGGTAAGATGATATATAAATAAATATGTAGCTTCTTACGCAACTTATAAAAAAAATATTTAAGAAAAGGCAAATTGCTTGTCGCTTAAAGCATACAGTTATTGGATATAATTAATAAATTATTTTGCAAATCCTTCATATCTTTTATAAAGCACTTTACCCTTCATTTAGCATTATGAAATAATTTTGTGCCCTCTTCTTTTCTAAAATTATTCATTAAGAATTTTAGTTACATATTTTGGTTGCAATTTGTTGTGTAGTAATTGTTAAATAGGTTACTTAAAATGTCTAATTTAAATTAACTTTTAACAATTAATAAATAATTTTGAAAATCCTTCATATCTTTTAAACAACATTTTATTTTTATAAAACAGTTAATTTAGTTTTTTGGGATTTATTTTGTGCCCTCTCCTTTTTTAAAATTATTCACTACCGGTGGTCGGTACAAAGGATGATTCTTATTTGCGAAATACTATTTTTTTAAATCTACAATTAAATAAAAAATATTTAAGAAAAAGCAAATTGCTTGTCACTTAAAGCAAAATTATTAGACAATTAATAGATAATTTTGTAAATCCTTCATTTCTTTTATAAAGCATTTCACAGTTAATTTAGCTTTATAAAGTAACTAAGCGCACTCTTCTTTTTTAAAATGTTTCATTAAGAACATTAGTTTACATATTTAGGTTGTGATTTGTTGTGTATTCATTGTTAAATAGGTTACTTATTATGTGTAATTTAAATTAACTGCTTGCTTTTTACAGAAAGAGTAATAAATACATCAGAATAATTACACAGGCCCACAAAAAAAAGTGTCTGGTTCTGGGATGGACACTAACTTTTTCATATGTATTTTGTGCCGCTGAATCCGAATTCGTCATAAAAAATAGGGGTTCCGCAGCTAATTTGAAGATAACCTCAAAAAACTGTCGAAAACGACGTGTTTGGGTTGTGAAAGCTTAAGAACAAAAAAAATATTTGCTTCACATCAAAAACAAATTGTCTCTACGTATTTTAGCCTGCTGAATCCGAATTTGCTATGAAAAAGGAGGTTTAACCAACGGATTTTGGAGATACTAAGTAACAGAAATAATGTACACGAGATAACACTACAACGACGTGAAGTGCATGAGATTTTTCCATTTGAAGATTCAAGCCCTTTTCAGACACTTAAGTTTTGTTTACATTGACTTTCTTATCACCAAATTGATCTCAACGTAATATCTATTCGAATATTCCCAGATTTCCACTCTCAGAGATACAACAATCTTCAGATTTGTCTTCTGCTTGCTGTTGTTTGAAGTTATTTTCGTAGTCGAATTCCAGAAAGTCAAATGCAAATATGTTCATGTGATTACTAAAGAGTTTCCACTTAGTCTTGATTTTAGACTGGTTCAATCCACGTTATTCAAGATTTTACCGTTAAAAACGCAATTTTTACATATTCTTGAGGATGATCTTTGGAAATTCACTTGTTAAACCAAATTTTTCATAACACATTCGGGTTTAAGAAATTAAGATAGATAGGAATACGGTATTTTATATGTGACGCGAATCATATTCCCATTTCTTTCAAGCTTTTATTACAAAAAACGCCGTTTTCAGCAGTTTTTTGAGGTTATCTCAAAATCCGTTGGTAAACCTATTTTTTCATAGCAAATTCGGATTCGGCAGGCCAAAATACGTAGAAACAATGTGTTTTTTATGTGAAGCAAATATTGTTTTTGTTCTTCTCAAGTTTTTACCACCGAAACACGTCTTTTCAACAGTTTTTTTGAGGTTATCTTCAAAATTAGCTGCGGAACCCCTATTTTCTGTGCCGAATTCGGATTCAGCGGCACAAAATACATAAGGAAAAGCTAGTCTCCATCCCAGAACCAGACACTTTTTTTGTGGGCCTGTGTTATCTTTTCTAGTTATCATTTTTTATGACGGTTTATTTGAGACGCAATAAAGTGTGATGCGCTTGATTATGGTCTGAAAAAGTGTAAATTTATTTTTCCTGAATACCCGAAGAAAAACCATAAAATGGGTCTATACTTAAAAAAATCAGCAACAATGCAATTGAATTTTATTGCAGTATTTTAAAGGGGCTCTTATTCCGCTTTATTTAGGGGATAGGTATTTGAGCAGGGGACATTTAATTAAATATCCCGATAGCCGTCTTAAAATTAGGACAGGTATTCGCAAAAATTCGATAGCGCATTACAGAATTCTTTCACCCTATGCGGGGACCCCGCCAGTTCAAAAGTTCCCGAGAGTGAGGCAAAAGAAAACCGCGTGGGACACGGCGTGCGGCCGTTAATGAGTAAATTCCGAAGATGATTTGATAATAGCCGGTATAATGATGATCGTTTGTAAATAAAGCACAAGCTAAAATGTGTGTTTGCGCCGCATGACTAGCGCACCCCCATCACCTACCCATTTACACGAGCTTTCGAGGACCGCTTTTGTTGGTTATAGGCATCCTTGCAGTACCAGTAGTTCGCCGCTAGATACCGACGTCTTTTACCGCTTTTTGACCGCGGCGTGTGTGCGCGCATATCCCCGGAACACGCGGACTTCTGCCCGACCGCGTGGATACGAGGCGATGGAAACGGCGTCCACTTGCTAGGCGACCCTCTCTGATGCGCCGCAGAAGATGTCATCGGAATTCAAGGAGGAATTCATGGTAGCGTCGTCGGCAAGGGAGGACACCCCCAGATAAACTCGATAATTCCGTCTACCAGTTCGGATTGTTGTGGCGCGAGTTACAGTGTGGAGCTTCGACAGACTCTCTTGGCACGAGCACGTCTACAGGAGGCTGACCAACAAGCCGACCCGCATTATATCGAGAACATCCTCGGTCTGCAGAGCAGAAGTGCGGGTCAGTTTTCGCAGGAGGGCCAGCAGGACAATATGATCGGCCACGTGACTCCTCCGGTGTCCCCCCAGAGTAATTTCCCCAATATGCCGACGGCTCCGGCCGTCGGGGACGTTAATGAACCTTTAAATTTATCCGTTAAGACTGAACACAAAGTTCGAACAAAGACTGCCAAAGGTATACCCAACTATTTTTTTACACTCACAGGGTGATTGTTTCGTATTAACAGCCACTTTTTTTCGAAAACGGCGAGAGAAATTAAAAAATTACGACAAGCATCGTTTTTTTTTATAGGAACATCCGACGGTCTCTTAATTTATAGTTTATTTTTTTTAAATGTCTGTGAGCAATGCTTTTTAAAAATCATAGCCAATTTATTAATGTTATGCCCAAATTAATGTACAAACAGAATATGGGTAATCCTGCATAGTGTCGGATATATGAAACAATTAAAAAACATTATAATTTGTACCTATTTAAATAACAGCGGTGATATTGAACATTTTTAAACTAATATATTGTTTATATTTTATACTCCCACTTTTTGAAGGTTACGTAGATTCTAATAATTTTTCTACTACTCAATTTAGTTTATTTTTTGTTGCTTCTGATAGGATTGCAGCTTGAGAAATTCTGCGTCCAATAAAACCAAGTTGGGTGATATGTAGATTGTGTGCAAAAAAAGGAAAATTGTGATGCTAAAAAACCGTGAATAACTGAAAATATTTAACCATTTTCAAAATTCTTTGACTAATTTCAAAGGAAAATCTTTCAAATTTTTTATCTGATTGACTTGAGTCGTTTAAAAAAAATCGTACATTGAAAAAATTCTAAATTTCAACCAAACACGTCATAAAAAAAAACTATCATCCTTATCATAGTTTTCATAAAAATCACTGTCCATGAAATGTTAATAAAATTAAAGTACAAACAGAATATGGATAAACCTGCATAGTATCTGATTTATGAAACAATTAAAACAAATTGTTGGTGCTAGTGATATTTGAATAAAAGTCACATTTAATGAAATTAAAAAACATTATAATTTATACCTATTTAAATAACAGCGGTGATATTGAACATTTTAAGCTAATATATTGTTTATATTTTATACCCCCACTTTGAAGGTTACGTAGGTTCTAATAATTTTTCTACGACTCAATTGATTTTTTTGCTTCTGATAGAATTGCATCTTGTGAAATTCTGCGTCCAATAAAATCAAGTTGGGTGATATGTCGATTGTGTCAAAGAAAGTAAAACCGTAAATAACTCCGAAAATATTAAACCATTTTCAAAATTATTGGAGTCGTTTAAAAAAATCGTACATTGAAAATATTCAAAATTTGAACCAAACACGTCTTAAAAACTCAAAACTATCATCCTTACCACAGTGTTCATAAAAATCACTGCTCATGAAATGTTCATAAAATACAGTGAGTTTTAGAGGTACATTAATCCGTTAATTTTTTAAAATTACGCACAGGGCTTTTTTGAATTATTATATTTTTGGTTCAACTTTTCATGTCCTAGGATACTTTGTTTCAAAATGACTCTTTTAGTCAGATATACATATGCTGTGTAGATTCCCCTTTAATATGAGTCCAAAAAATTAATATTTTGTTATTCGCGTTTTTTGAAAACATCGCAATTTTACCTTTTAACGATATATTTTCACACAATCGACATATCACCTAACATTTTTTTGACACAATTAATAATCAGTGACAAAATGGTGATGAATATAGGTAAATAAAAGCACGTTACTGTTATTTTATTATACATGTCACAATATTATTATTATTATTATTAATATAATATTTTTTATGTACTATCAGTTACTTTTTTACTACTTCATTAAAAAAATGTCTAGTCTAGTGTTAAATATTTTGAGGTATTGTGTTTAGGAAATATACTTCAATTTTTTTCCAAAAAAAAAAAAAAACGTGGTTAAGATAAAGCAATATAATACTGAAGTAATTAAAAAATAAATCCATTTAAAATGAAATACATTTGTGTCACAGTTTTGCATCCAGTTAATTAAGCTGGTACATTTAATTGAACACTCCTACATTGATTTACCTTCATCTTACCCAAAAATCAACAGCAACAAGCCGATGAATATTAAGGAGAATCTAAAACTAACTAAATTGCATATCAGATACATTTAAACTGTACCTATATTAACACCATGTATACATGGTGATTTATACAAAGACTGTATAATATTATTCTTGTATAAATTCGCATCAGAAAATTTGCTTAACTCATTATTTAAACGACTAAAATAAAACCAATATAAAATACTAAAAGATATTTAAAATTGGATACATTTATTTTTTCTCGAATTTTACAACTAGTTAATGGATCTGGTACATTTCAATAAAAACTCCTACGTTAATTTACCTTTTTTTGTATAATTCATCTTACATTAAAAAAAAGAAAACTAGCCAAACAATATTAAAACATCCAGATTTCAATGCAATTTTAGGGCTACCAAACTTGTGTACAAACTTAAAAATTCGAACGCATACGTCGAATATTTCGAAAAGTATTCGAGATATCAAAAAGATGATCTTAAATTGGTCCTAATTAGCCGTTAAAAACATCAGTTAAAAAATAATCACACTAAATCAATCTTTTGCAACTTTTATAATAATAATATTTAAATGCTGCTTTTTCTTTTGAAGTATAGTATTACCAGGTATATATTTTATTTACAATTTGCCTGTAATCAAATTTAAAACGAAAAATTACGGATGTTGAAGATAGAATTGAGAGTCTATTGAAATAAATTTAAAGGTAATTTTATATACCCAATTTCCAATGAACTATAACTATATCGTAGTATACTGACCACCAGCTGCCACCGACTTTTAATTTTGAATTGAATCAAATGAATGTTATTTGTATCTATTTATTATCAAAGGAAAAACAGACAAATCGTTAATTTAAAGCATGAACCATTATATAATCAAATATCGCGTTCAAAACAATTAAAACTGACAATTTGTGCAGAAACGACATTTTGTCAATATCCAAAGGAAATAGATTTTTCAGTTAATTACATAATTAGTTGCAGATTGGTATATGACATTATTATTTCTTGGATTTAATATTATATCTAGTAATATATTTCATTTTATTAAATGTTTGTTTCATAATTTTTGCTGAAATTTTAAATATATGTATATATATATATTTTTTGACATTAATATTGGCATAGTATATATAACATTGTATGCTTTTATGAAAATAATACAAAAAATTGCGTACATTTTAAATTTATAGATTAATTTAATTCTAAATTAATAAATAATACACTACTTATGTAACAGGTTGTATACCAGCTTAATCCTTCAGAAATGAAACCTGAAGAAAACATGTTTATTTGTTACCTATAAAATAGGAATAACTATATACGAGGTGTGTAAATTAAGTAATGAGACTAGCAACGTAGCGCCCGATCTAAAATTGAGTGACATTAATTTTGAGCAACGCTGTGCTATCAGGTTTTGCTTCAGACTTGGACACAGCGTAACGGATACTTTTGCAAAACTTCAATACGCCCAGAGTTTTTTTCAAGAGCCCAGGTTTTTTGGCGGTTTAAGGCATTCCTAGAAGGAAGAAGGCCTTCATCTTCAAGAACCGATGAAACTGTCGATAGAATACGGGATCTTGTGCGTTCAGATCGTCGGTTGACGACAAGAATGATCGGGGAAGAGTTAAATTTGAATCATACCACTTCATCATCAGATTTTGACTAACGAATTGGGGATGACAAAAATCTGCGCAAAAATAGTTCCAAAAAACCTTTCGCAGGAACAAAAGGACATCAGGAGAGAAAGGTGTCTTGACTTTTTGGAATCGATTGAAAATGATCCACATTTTATGGAACGTGTCATTACTGGTGATGAGACTTGGGTGTTTGAGTACGACCCGGAAACCAAGCGCCAAAGCATGGAATGTCATACTTCAAGCTCTCCAAGACCCAAAAAAGCAAGCATGAGCAAGTCGAAGATCAAATCATGCTGATTTGCTTTTTTGATAGCCAGGAATTGTCCACAAAGAGTTTGTGCCTCCAGGCCAAACAGTAAATCAACACTTTTACAGAGAGGTTCTTGAAAAACATCGAAAAAGGGTCATGCGTGTGAGACCAAACATCAAGAACAACTGGATGTTGCATCACGACAATGCGCTTTTTTCTCTTCTCAGAGATTGAAAAATCACCTCAAGGGACGTCATTTTGGGACCACAGAAAACATTCAAACGGCTGTAATCGACCAGCTGAAGGCTATTCCAGTATATGAGTTCCAGCACTGCTATGAGGAATGGAAGAACCGTCTCCAGCGCTATGTGGCTTCCCCAAGGAAGTTATTTTGAAGGAGACAATACTGAATTGTAATTCTATTCGAATAAAAAAATTAAAAAAAATCTCATTACTTAATTTACACACCGCGTACATATCTTGAAAATGTGGTCGCAGTTTTTTGACAAGAAATAAGGACTCAGCGACCCCAACAAAATTCAAAATAATCATTTTCGTCACTGGAGAAAAAACCTGTAAATTAGTGATGTTTTTCGAAAAATTATTATTTTAGAAATAATAGGTACTGCTTAACTGTTGCTGTGCTTATTATTAATCGGTTATAAACTGACATTTATTTATTGATCATTTCGATTTCATAATCTCATATTTTCGTCCCATTTTTTGCCGATATATTCTAACAATTTGACCTTTACAAAATCGGCCTTTCAAAATTTAACTTTACAGCGATTGAAAAATTGTGATACAAAGTTAATTAAACAATGATGAATTGAAATAACATACGCTGGCTGCTAATTATAGTGGAAAAACCTTTTATCGGAAAGCGTTAAATTAAATTCGGCTCTGTTAACATAATGCCATGCGTACCTGCTGAAATGTTTTGATGAAAACATTTCTGAAATGCTTCAGGTACATTTTATTCGTTGTGTGTCAAAATAAACTGTAATAAATATTTTAATTACCGATTCCATGGATTTAACAATTCATTTGTTCGGGTATTCATAAATGTACTGTTTTCCCAGTAAAACGTCACGGAATAACTTCATTTGTTCTGTGGCAATTAAAATTGTATTATTATTTATTATGCATTGCCTATTGGCTGTACCATTATCAGGAATATATTTATGCTGTAAACACATGCGCGGTTCACTGTTTTTAAATGCAAATAAACATTTACTGGTTATTTACAAGTTTCGACTAAAATTGAGCAGAAGTTGAAGCTGATGAAAAAAGTTGATGGACATCTTTTTAATCCGTTTTTCATTTTTTTATTCTATTCTCTTCTGCGTGTATGCATACTGGGTGAGCCTCAAAAACGACCTCATAAGGTTTTACAAAAAATAATTTTCAAAAATTTCATTCCATTATTTTTTTACCACTAGGTATAGAAATAATTGATAAATACATTAATAAATATGTTGATAGAAAACAAGATATTATTGTATCCAGGTATATATTATTTTATGTGCCTTGGCAGATTCAAGGCACTATAAATCAAAAATATTTTCATCTTTTCGTCATTTTCGGACCATAGAAAACATTCAAATGAGTGTAACCGACCAGCTGAAGACTGTTCCAGTATATGAGTTCCAACACAGCTATGAGGGGTGAAAGTTATTTTGAAGGAGATAACACTGAATTGTAATTCTTTTCGAATATTTTTTTTTAAATCAGTCTCATTACTTAATTTACACACCTCGTATGTCACTAAGTTTAGATTTGTACCCTATATCTGCCCTCAAAATTTGTAAATTACTTTTTTTCCGGAAACAACAAAGTAATGGGCAATAACTTTTGAAAATCCTAATGATGATTTTTTTGTTAAAGCATCATTTTCTGTAGCTCAAACGACAATACGTCACAACTGTAGGTCGTAAGACATTATGAACCTCAAACTATGGAGTCTGTAATTAAATTGTTTTCTATCGTGTACGTGAATAGATTTTCTTTTCCTGAATAATAAAAAAAATATTTAATTTTTACACGCTCGATGTTAGCTACAACCTACTCTAACCATAAAAATTGCGTTTTATTGGACTATACTTATTCCTGCAAAAACAGGTCGGCTTTATCTTTGTAGGGAGTTTCTAACTTAATTTTTGTGCTGCGTATAATCTCTCTAAAAACTAGACTGTTGTTTGTCGAGGGATTTTTATGAGAAAACACGATGTTTTGGCGTAGATCTAATAAAACCATGTGCTCCGAGAGCACATTATTATTTAAAAGGGCTTAATAAACATGGTTTAATAGGCCATTATTTAACCATAACCCAAGAGACGTTCTAAGTAATTGCTAGCGAATCAATAAGCACTCTTTTATTTCGCTAAATTTCGAGAGACTTTTAATTGGTGGCACTCGGAATTAGGCTTGCTTGTTTAGCATTCTTGTTTTTTTGACTGAAATAATTAACGATATGGTACCGTGGTTCTCTCGCCGCAAGAGTCAACCACGTCCTGTTATTCCTCTTGTCTTTTCCACAAAAATCTAGTAGTCCGCGGCACTCTTCTTCTTATCAGTGCAAGTTCCTGTACTCGATATTTGCCAAATATAATATAAACGATAATGCTGGATAAACCACATTTGTGATAAGCAAAGCTGGCATGCGGCAACGCAACACATATGCGTAGCATATGATGGGGGTCTCCTCAATTCGTATTTATTTCAGTAGTCCCGTGACAGCTGGTCCTGTTATACAACCTCCACTATATGTAATACGTTGAATAATGTGATATAATTTCATAATAAACTATGGCAAACGCGCCGAAGGCTACTAGTTACTTCCGTGTCTTACACTTATGATTCGTAAGCCTCTGTGGCGCGAGTCGTTTCCGCCAAGCTTAGTAATGACGTATAATACACGAAAGTACCTACTATCCTTTCGCAAGTTTGCCATATTTTATTATGAAGTTATCACACTACTCAATATTGCGTATAAGGAGGTTATACATCTACAGCTGTCACAAGACTACTGCAATCAAATAACATTAAGGTAGCCCCAATCATATGCTACGCGAGTTTGAGTTCAAAGTTCTTGGACTCATATTAAAGAAAAATCTGTTTATCTTAGTATATCTCACACATGAAATATTACTGTCTGCATGGTGGCAGAGTTGTTTTATCTGGTTTGTGACAATAATAGTTGGATTTTCGATTCCAGAATCAGCGAGGAAGAGGAAAAAGACTAGGGAACCATTAGACTTAAAAATACCAACCGCGACGATCCATGTCCTGAATCAGAATCAAGTGGACTCGGCTCGGGACTCGAGCCGCTTGCGGAGGATGCGGATGGCAAGAATAAGAAGAAGAAGGCACGGACGACCTTCACCGGAAGGCAAATTTTTGAACTGGAGAAGCAGTTCGAACTGAAAAAATACCTCAGCAGTAGTGAAAGATCCGAGATGGCCAAGTTACTTAACGTTACGGAAACGCAGGTAAAGTTGTTTAAGTTATTCCTAGTTTCTGCTTTGCAGACGTTAGTCAATAAAATCTAAACACATTCGTTATTATGCTGATGAAGTCGTTTGAATAGTATCGACGATACACGGTTCGTTTATTAACTTGAAGAACAATTTTTTTATATTTTTAAAAATGAAGACCACATGGAACCTGCGGATTGAAATATACAGCAGATATATCTAAAATTGTGACATAAATAAATATATGTACGAGTACACAATGTGAATAGAAAATTTGGTATATTTAAAAACGTAAGAAAAATTCCCACGTTCTTAATAAATGCGAAAATGTATCAGCTGATCCACACGTATGTCCCTGAGTACTGAAATTAAAGTCCTGAATAAAAAAAGGAACTTAAACCTTTCCAACTGCTATTTATTTTATTATGTATACTAAATCGATTAATATTGGCACCTTCGTCATATTTTAGAATTGAATTGATACATTGATTTATTATTAATTAATTGATTGTTACTGTGTACTTCTCAGGCCTACGAATGTGCAATGCCAAACCCATATATGTATGTATATATAAAAACGAAGCGACTAGGTAATAACCAGTATTCGGAGCAAGCCATTGTGCACTTGGAAGCAATTCAGTAATGTTTATATTTAGAGGCAAATAAAAACATCTGTACAGAAGTTAGCAGTCAAGTTGAGAGAGTTTTAAGGTTTATTAATGATGAAGCTTTTTACTTAATAGCTGGAATCTCACAATCACTGGCGTTTAGCACTCTTTGCGGGGGCGTCAGGGGTTGCGGGAGGGGGGAGGCTGCGATGAGTTACTGCGGCAGCTGTCTCATACCAGCGCTCATTTAGTCCCTTCACTAGAGATCCGTGTTGCTGCTAATTGCTTACAAACTTACAAGGATAAAATATTAATAGTGCAGTTCATAATACGTTATACGCATTACCATACAGTGTGAGTCGGATTCAGGGATACAAACAGTTTTTTTTTTTTTATGAAATAGTCTGTATTTTGTCAATTACTCAAACAATATAGATCAGGAAGATTGAATTTTTTCTGCCTAGTCACACTAAAATATATGTAGGGCTACATTATATTTTTAGAAAAATTAAATTTACAGTTTTTAGCGAATTTTGCTGGATTATTATTTTTTTTGGCCAAATATACAGGTCATGAAAGAAGCGACCTGTACCGAAATATATATTTGTTTATATATACCACTCTGAAAAAGTAAACATTATTTCGGCATAAAAATACATATTACCTGAAATATATAACAAAAATAAAAAAAAAGCTTAGGTTTTTAGACAATATAGGGATGGCTTTATAAAAAATATATTTTGTAAAACCAGCTTCGATTAAATTTGGATTCCGAAGCCCGTATTCGATGCATTTTTTGCAGATTGGTCTCTCTAAACCCCAAATCGATCAACTTACTTTGCTTTTTTAAAGCCAAATCGGCACAAAGCGTGCGGAACGCTTTATGTAAACCCCTTAAAATACTACCCTTCGCCAAAATGTCCGTCACTTCCCTTTTTTAGTTTTATTCAAATATTGATCTCCGTATTGGCTGCGTTATTAGCCTTTCAAAAAGCCTAATTGAAATCTTATTGAGAGATCACGTACGACGTATGTTTATACCGGGTATCCTTCTAGATGCGTTACGCGGGCATCACTTATACAGGGCGATCATTTTTACAGCTGTTACTTTGAAGCTTTTAAGTTCTTAAACAATGAAAATGTATTGCAGCTTTTCAAAAATCAGATTCTCAGTTCTCTTTACATACAGGGAAAACATTCTTAAAATGTATATCTGAAAAAAAATAAAAATATCCGAAACTAACTAAACAAATCTAAAAAAAATCTTCACTTATCGATTCAAAAGTCCATAAGTATCGACCCATGATGGGCTTAAACCATCTGCAGATTCCAATTCAATGACCCAACAAACATGGGTTTGGTGGTGTTGTCTGCTGACATAGCCACAGAGCAAGAGTAGATAGATTCAGCTTATGTGGGTATTCTGTATATAATGAAATGTAATGGGTAGAAACTATGAGTGGGATAGACTATAATTTTAAAGTATGTTAAATTTTAATGAATACAAATTATAAACGGCAAAACTGACGAGTTTAGACCATCGCTTGAGGGTTAGTGATGAACTATGACGTGATGGGTTTAAACCAACCACAGATTCCAATTCAACGACCCAACAAACATGGGTTTGGTGGTGTTGTCTTAAACCAACTGCAGATTCCAATTCAACGACCCAACTAACATGGGTTAAGTGCTGTTGTCTGCTGTTATAGTCACAGAACAAAAGTAGATAGATTTAGCTTATGAGGATATTCTGTGTATAACGAACTGAAATGGGTGAAAACTATGAGAAGAGTGGAATAAACTATAATTTAAAAGTATGTTAAATTTTAACGAATACAAATTATAAATGGCAAAATTGACGAGTTTCGGCCATTGTTTGAAGTTAGTGACGAACTATGACGTGATGGGCTTAAACCAACCACAGATTCAAATTCAACGACCCAACAACAAACATCTATTTGGTGGTGTTGTCTTAAACCAACTGCAGATTCCAATTCAACGACCCAACAAACATGGGTTTGGTGGTGTTGTCTTAAACCAACTGCAGATTCTAATTCAACGACCCAACTAACATGGGTTAGGTGCTGTTGTCTGCTGTCATAGTCACAGAACAAGAGTAGATAGATTCAGCTTATGAGAATATTCTGTGTATATCGAACTGAAATGGGTGGTATATATGAGAAGAGTGGGATAAACTATAATTTAAAAGTATGTTAAATTTTAATGAATAAGGTGTGAACGCCGCATTATAATAAATGTAATTATCGATAACGCGGAACCCGTTTACTGCGGTTAATAAACGAAATTAGTACCATCGAATAAAGTTAAAACACATTTAACAGCTTTATACTTCTTGTTGTGCCGTTTATGACGTGTAGTTTTCATTTACGGGATCGTAAAACTTTAAATGAGGAAGCAACTAAGTACCCTGCTTAGAATTCACGCTCTACGAATCCGGCTTATACTTAGCTCATCGCCAGTCTGGATATATTTTACAAAGTGCGATATTTAAGACAACATTACGCTTACTTTGTAGTGTCATCCATGCATTTTAGTGCCGCGACAGTGTCAAAAGGAAACTTACAATTAGATTGGAGATTTACTGTTCGCAACACAACTTTTACTTACTGCCACGTCACAGCGAGACTTTAAAAAAAAAGAAGGATGCAAATATATTTTAAGGGATTGTTTTTATAACTGTCTATATATCATTTCTGAATACAGGGTGTTATTTAACCCATGCACTGTTCTTGTTCGCGAAAAATATACGTAATGCAGTCTTCTGCTGACTGTCATGAAGACATGACCTGCAGATTTATTTGAAATAAATGATTCACTGAACAGCTGTTACCTAATATTTGCCTACATTTAATTATTGGTATGTTTAATTTTCTTATAGAAACATTTCTTTAGACTTTAGATTAGACGCAGAATTTCACAAGCTGTAATCTCAATAGAAGCAAAAAAAGTCAATAATGTAGTACAAAAATTGTCAGAATCTAAGCAACCTCAAAAAGTGGGTGTGTGAATCTTTTGCTGCTGACTGTATATAAATAAAAAAATTATAAATCGACCCTCGAACCCCCTTAAAATGTCTGTATCGTTACTTTCTCATCACAAACATTTTAAGTCAATCAAATGTTAATTAGTGAATGTGTGTTGCAAATTTAAGTGGGTCAAACTGTATAAGCAAAAAATTACAGTTTGTGATATATGTCCACGTAGATAGTTTTCCGAAAAGCCTACATTCTTGACACTTTTTTGGCATGTTTAGTTTCTCATCCCAGAAACGAATTACTAATGAAATATTACGTAAGTACGTCTATGCGTCTGGCATACAAATAGAATCGGCAAGGTGTTCTGATCGGCCGAAAGTGTTGAAAATCTTTTAGACGTACCGTCGAGCTTTAATTCCCAAAGTCGGCATTTGGTAATTGTAGGCGTTTAAAGATGTTGTGTTAGGGTTATAATTAGGTGTTATATGCGTTAGTATTAGCTTTCCTTGTGCTGCACTTCCAACGGTTGAGAGCTCTATAATAAGATCATAACATTGCGGTGGCCAGGACCGTCCGAAGATTAGTTCCGATTTGAAAATTTAACATACCGCAACTACGGTATATTAGGTAATGTGTGATAAGTCGGTCACTGGCCCACCTCTTATCTACTGATAGGTATTGGTTTTCCTGTTTTCAGGCCAATTTTTGATATTCGATTGTTCGTAAGGAAGACCATTCAAAATTGTTCCTGTGATTATTTTGTTATATATTGTAGATGAAACCGTTTTAACAAACTAAACTGTTTAGAAAATATTTTTGACCAAACTGTAAATAACATTTACGTGAAATGAGAAAAATACTATATTATTTTAAGAGCACAAGTATTACGTTTTTTTTTTTGTTATTTTATAGCCTGTAATATACAGCAAAAAAAAATTAGAGGCAAAAGTCTAACATTTCTTGGCATTTCTTGGCAACAAATTGAATGAATTTTGAATTTTGCTCTAATGTTTCAAGTTGTTGGCACATATGAGGTGTGTAAATTAAGTAATGAGACATTTGAGAGAAATTTTTAATTTTCTTTATTGAAATAGAACTACAATTCAGTATTGTCTCCTTCAAAATAACTTCCCTTGGAAAGTCACACAACGCTGGAAACGGTTCTTCTATTCCCCATAGCAGTGCTGGAACTCATATACTGGAATAGCCTTCAGCTGGTCGGTTACAGCAGTTTGAATGTTTTTCTATGGTTCCAAAATGACGTCCCTTCAGGTAATTTTTCAATTTCGGGAAGAGAAAAAGTCTCAAGGACTCGAGTCAGGCGAATAAGGAGGCTGACGAGCCACAGGAATGTTTTTACTGGTTAAAAACTCATTTACTGAAATGGCTGTGTGACAAGGCGCATTGTCATGATGCAACTTCCAGTTGTTCTTGATGTTTGGTCTCACACGCATGACCCTTTTTCGAATGCCTTAAACCACAGAAAAACTGGGCTCTCAAAAAACACTGTCTCCAAAAACAGTCACAAAGAACAAACAAATAACTCTAACAAGTTCAAAATTGTACTGAAGGCGCATTACATGTTAACCTACCGCCCTTCCAAGTCCCGTCTCCGCAATGTTTCTAGATCAGGTGCTACGTTGCCAGCATCATTACTTAATTTACACACCTCGTATATAAAGGCTTTTCTAAAGTAAAAACTATAAATCTGGTTGATAAAATATGTGCAAAAACTCTTTTTGAACAAAAGCATATACTGAGAATAGCTCCCACTGAGCTATATAGTGTTTGAGAAATATTTCAATGCATTTGTTTTTAATGACACTGACATTCAAAGGAATTTTTTTATTATTGAAAAATGCTGCATATTTTTGGGATGAACTAAACGATCAATAAAATAAATTTAAACTGTTTAAAATGTTAGGTATACAGTTAGTATAGGGATACAGTTCAAGTTTCTGTATCTTTTTTTAAAAAAAAAGGTACACTCTTTGTAAATTAAAAGATAGGTAATTTAATCAAGATATAGCTAAGTGTAATATTATCTCATCAAGATCTGCCGGTTTTCTTCCAAAGCAGCTAATAGCGTTCTATTTATGTTTGTTTTGTCACAGCCTATTTGTTAATACTTTTAATGTGGTAGAGATAAATTTATAGCCAATAAAAGTATTTTTAGTTATATATCTTTTGGGCCGGACCTGAGTGTCGCATATGTTTCAGTTAATTTCTGAAAAGTCGTACGCTTTCTGTTTTCAGTTCAATGGCGTGGAACTTATGTATTGCTGCAAGCATAAATTTTCATAAAAGCCTTTCGTAAAATACAAAATTTATAAACGTGGCAAGGCGTACTATGTTTTGTCTATAACTTGATATAGTTTTTATGTAAATTATTAGTTTTCCTTTACTGTTAAAAATATTTTTCTAAAAACTTCTCACGTAATCATGCAGAAAGTTCATCATTTTTTTAATGGATTCTTTATATTTTATAGCTGTACTCTAATTAAATTAAGTTCCAATGCTGATTTTTTTTTTATCAAAGAACAAATGAAACAGAAATGTAAATTTTAAAATACATGTAGTTCTTTAAAATTAAAGGTTTCCACTGTAAGTACAGTTAGAAGAAGTTCTCCGAAAATCTAATATGAACAAAAAACGACCCAATTGGGCGTAAAATTTTCAAGGTTAAATTTTAATCCTCAATGAAGTTTACCATTAAAGCTACAATTATTTTTACAAGCTGATAATGGTGTACGAAAGATACACGCGCAATATTGCAGACTTGTTCCGATTTCCAATTCCATTCATGACCAGATTTAGCGTTGTGCTAAAACAGATGTCCCGGCCTTATTTGAAGTTTTTTTTTATGCAGCGCTTCCTGTTATTTACGCTTTAACGGACGAGTTAAAAATGCAATAAAACTTAAATACCACAAATATTTCGATGAGCCTAAACGTATTTTAACATTCTGTATATTTTCGACGCACAGTATTTTCCTTACCCGTCAAGCCTATCAACCTCAAAACTTTGTTTTTGGAATACGTTTAAGAATGTTGAAAACTTGGTCACATTAAATTTAGTAATATCATATAGAAGTAGAGGGTAATAAAAGTGATGAAAAAATGTTGAACGAAAATTTTCATGAAGTGTCATAACATATAAATTCTTCTAAATAATACAGGTTGGCCCGAAAGTTAGTCTACTGAAAGCTATATGTTAATAGAGCTAAAACAGAAACATTTATCAATAGTTTTCAAAATGGAGACCTTCGTGATCAATGCGCATGATATTTGCCTGTAATAGAACTGCAAGTAAGTTCACATAATTTCTTAAACCAAAGCTTCTAAAATATAAAACAACTTGCATAGCTTAGACCAACTTCCTTCTCTTCAAAACCTGGAACAATCTGGTATAATACTTACCAACACCTCACTACCATTGCAACAAACATCTGACAAGGAGTCATCTGATGACAACTATGGCTCTGTAACATGATCACGACTTTTTGGAAGGTCACCAACTGAATTAATTTGGAGTGGCAAATTGGCAAAGTAACTTTTGGGACACCACATGAGCTTTCTAGAACTTCTAGCACAGAGAAGGAACACATGTGTAACAATGAAGATTTTATTACAGTATCTAGTAAGTATATAAGTCGGAGAAAACGACCATCAGTTAATTTAGAGTGAAAATTTGGTAAACTAACTTTTGGGACACCATATGAGTTTGTAGAACTTCTAGAACAAAAGAAAGGCATGATATGCAAGAATCTGGAAGATTACCAACTGACTGAACTTCGAATGACAAATCTGTAAACTAAGTTTTCGAACACCATATTAGTGTTTTAGATCTTCTGGATCAAAGAAAGAAAGGACATAAAAGACAAAAATGTTGATGATGCTTGTATCTGTAGAAGTCAGAGAAAACGACCATAAATTAATGTAGAGCAGCAAATTAATAGACTAACTTTTGGGTCGCCATGTGAGTTTCTAGAACTTCCTGGAACAGAGTAGGAAAGGATACGCAACAATGAAGATTTCTTTTATGATTGAATTGCATCATGTCACGAAAAACAATGACTTTTAGCTACAATTCTAAAAGGGTATTTTGTGCGATACCCTTTAAGTACCTCATGTAGATATTTAGGATACGAAAACAAGTGTTTTATGCTGAAGGCGAAATAATAGCTATTGCTTTGAATCGAGAGGTTGGATTAAATTAACTCGTATGAAAAATACACAAAAACTAGGTTCGACTGGCATGTATTGAAGTCGTGACATTTTGAGTAATGGTATGCCAAAATCACGGGACGCCTCGTGGGCATATTCCATGCTAATTGTATATAACCAGCACCGAAAAAAAAAAAAAAAAAAAAAAACTAAAAGCCACTGTAGTAGGGATCCAATGAACGGAATAAATGTTCGCTTATTGATTGATAATGGATCTGTTTGTTCTTGGCTGTGCTGGAATGTGTGTTTTTGTAAAGTAATTACCGAATTTTATTGCTTTAATTAAGGGTTCATTTGGCATACCGGTTTACGTAAATTAGCCATAAATTATTTGCATACCGAATTGATAATTAATTGCACAAGTTTAATACATTCAAAATGGGATTATGTTTGCAAACGTTTTGGAATTAAATTAGTAACGGATTGGCGTGGACTCACATACCCCCATTATAATATGTATCACAAATTAAACTCGGCAACTCACCGTTGAATGCACTTTACCTCTCATCGGACCAATCAAGGAAAATAACGTTTTAATACAAAAACCATATTCATAGTTTCAGTTTCCTCGTTTATTACAAGTTGCGTAATAGTTTATACCATATTACTATCAGTAATATGAGCCTCTAAGTTCATGTCTCTTGACAGTGCACTTGGGCGTTAAAGGGTTGTGAGATAAACGCAGACCACACTGTAGCGAACTGCCCACATTCCAGTCCTTGGCTTCGGTTCTCAATGAAACAGGAGGGTACAAAATCGACAGCAAATGCGAATTGCCCCACCACATTTATATTTCTGAATTATGTTATTTTTCTCAGGAAAAGTTTAGATATACCTAATTTATTTTTATCAAAATAATTTGTTGTAAAATGGCGAGGTGGGGAACTGTAGTTGTGAAAAGTGAAAATATTTGTTTAAATACAAAAATACATGCCAGACAAATATTTCGTATAAATGCGTAGGTATTATTTCTCGAAAAGGGGAGCATATAATTATACGAAATGAATTGTTAGTCCTATATTCAAGATTTAGGAGACGGTTTATTGTCACCCTAAGTGATAAACTTTATAGGCCACTTAACGGTGATGATGCTGCTGCCGAAATACGCTCGAATTAACTTGCAAAGGAAACTTCAGGTCCCCCAACTTTCGAAAACATTTGTTAACACTACGTCTAAAGTTGTATTCGAATTACATATGCGTGTCCCATCTCGAATACCTGTTATTTTTTCTACTTCATTAATATTTGCTTGATGACATTCGCTTAATTTAGACAATTAATCGGTACCTATTTATCACTCATTGTACTCCGTTCTAATATATTTTTTTTAACGATATTCGACTTGACACTGACTTTAGTTTATTTTTAAGAATTTAGGTCTATAGCGTACGGATGAACTGCCTATCATGTGCCCTCTGATTATGATCTATTTCTAATGATATCGTTAATAACTTTTATATTAGTGAAAAAACATGAGTGAAATAAAATAGAGAGAACTAAAACATGAATTCGCTTCAAACATACAGGACGTATCTACGTTTCAACTTATTGGGAGGGAAGATGGTCACGTGATACACCGAAGACACCGAAAAATCAATCATCTCGCCATAATTGCATCTCCCCTTGAAACCGGTAATTGCAGTCTGCCATAATTCTCTTCCATCTACGCGCCGGGCGTTAATTGTCAGTGCCGAAAAGCCAACAATATAAAAAATCAAATCTATTAAAACCTTAATTACCATTCAGCTGATGTAGCCTTGTTTACACAAGATAAATCTCAATAAACGGACGCCTCGTTGCCGTTGACTAAATGTGTTTACATATAATTGTGGAAAAAATAACACAAATCAAAGGGGGCTATTAATGGCGGACGTAAATTGTTTTTGTATTTTGACAGCTCGTGTATACGTTGGCGTCGCGGCGTAAGGGCGTTGAGTTTCATTGTAGGTAGATCGCTTATCCGAAGCTAAAAAGGGTTTTATTATTTGCCTCAAACTTTGTAAACCAGGGGTTTTCGGGGGGTCGCTAATCACGATCCCGATGTCAGAATTTCAAAATTCAGGATGGTAGATATGATATGGCGACCATTTTGAAGCAAATTTCGAAATCCTGAATTTTGAAATTCTGACATCGGGATCGTGATTAGCGACCCAAAAACCCCTGGTTTACAAAGTTTAGCAAAATAATCGAAAAATTTGAAATTTGATTCGGGATGATGGCCATATTGGATCCGCCATCTTGAATTTTGAAATTCTGACATCAGAATCGTGATCAGCGACCCCAAAAACCCCAAGAGCACTAATAATTTTTCAAAATTCTTCTTTTGCGTCAATGATCCCGCAACTGGTAAAAAACGAGAAATATCACCCTTTGAAGTTTGCCATATCTAGTTATTCCAACCTCAAAATGAGAAAATTAAATTGTTCTCATTGTGTTTCCTTCAAGTACACGTCTCGAGTGCACGTTTCTATTTGTTTTTGAGCGGTATAAAGGACAATAACAGCTGAAATTGCGATTTAAAAGAAAGGGCTCTTGAAAATATCGCGTTTTTAATAGTTTTTGTTAAAAATTGAAGGTTACATCAAATTTTTTTTGTAAATTTTAACGATTCCATTCGAAAGACCGACCTCGAAAACTTAGGAATACATGGTTTAGTTATTTTTTCTATCAGTAATATGAGCCTCTAAGTTCATGTCTCTTGACAGTGCACTTGGGCGTGAAAGGGTTAAGATCATTTTCAAAAAATCATTTCAAATAATGTGTTTTGTAAAGTCTAAATAAACACAGGCCGACTAAATTAGGCCGACCCTCTCCAAAATTTTCCTCGAAAAATTTTGAAAACCTGACCTTGGATTCTGAACGAGAAAGTCTTTCTACATAAAGAAAACATTGACCTGTTATTGAATTTCAAACATTTTCAGTGTTTTTTAATCAAAAAACCAATCGACTGTACACGCGATCCTTTATAGGTTTTCAATTATAGAGAAATTCACAAGCTTAAAAATTTCAAAATGCGATATCGCAGCGAAAAAAAAGATTATATGAAATATATTAAATATATTCTGGTTTCTGGGTTAAAATCTTGTCGGCCCGGCCGAACTAGGTTCCTAATCTTTAATAAAAATCTAGGTTCCTAATATTTAAAATTCAAGTAAAAAATATATTGAGAACAATCGTATAGTCTAAAAAATAAATAATGGAATGAGCGATCACAAATTTACACGCTACAAACAGGCGAAGGAACTGAGGAATCGTTGCTTATCACTAAAGCGTCAATTTCGGCGAGCTACAACAGAGTCGGACTCAGGTCAATATTGTTGCAATACGATAGTTTACAGAAAATGCACCATAATAGAATAAGGAATACTCGAATAAACATACAAAAAAGGGGAAATGAAAGAATTAACTAACACATGTTGGTGTAAATTGGTCTCGATTTCTGACTCGCATGGCCACCTGTGCCGATGATGACACTATATCAGTTATCTCCCACTACTAAAATGTAGTTCAAATGTTACAGCCTCATTATCGGCACAGGTCTCCATGCGGGTCAGAAACCGAGACCGATGGAGACACGTGCTGGTACTACTAAAATAGTGACCTGAGTTCGACTCTGTTGTGGCTCGCCGGAATAGACGCTTTACATCACGCATGGACAGCATGTATTTCCACAATAGTTGATATACTCAGTGGAGCCGTAATCTGTTTTATTTGTGGATAGTAAGATTAGTTGTTTTAGGGATAATAATCGTTTGCAAGGTTGCCTAAACACTAAAAAATGCTAGACTATAGATTTTTTTATCACGTATTCAGCGTATTTTTTTATAACGAGTAGCCGTCATCTGAAATCATAACTTTCAAGGTTGCGGTTAAAAATATGATTGTCTCAGTGGATAATGCTTGCCTTGTTTAAACTTCCAAGTTAAAAATGTTTCGAGGATAAAGGTAAATCCTTAATTAATTCTTCCTTCCCTACTTCCTCACAGCGACATCGCGAACAGCAATAAAATGAACATTAAAGGAAAAAAAGAGAATTCGTTATTGTTCAGTAGGCGAGATTTTTACCTGAAAATATCTAAAGTACATCAATTAGGACCGATGCGAGTTGTGTTTTTGTATGGCAACAAAGGGGCTTTATGGAGTCATTAATTTATCATCAGAGAATTCGAGGTAATCGATGAATAACAAATGAATCACGAATAAACGCGCTCAAGTCGATCATTTGCATTTGAACGCTTAACGCTTAGCGATCCACCAGCTGCGGTAAATCACAGAGAGAACAGAGAAGGATGTTAGATGGCCAGACCGAAATAAGGCAGGATATTCGAATTTCAAACGATTAGCATCGACCCAACCGGAAACGACTAATTACGCTTGACGTTAACCACTCAACTGACACTGGAGACGTGTGCCCGATGTTTACGCCAGTGCCGCAGTGTAAACCCGAATATTTGACTGAAAAACACTTTCAGCGTGCGACAAAATAATTACAATTACGTTCTCTGCCTATACAAATACCTTCCATAATTAATTCGTTTAATTTAACTAATTCATTATGTATAAAGAACGATAGGGGAATATTTACCGATCCTGAACGGAATAAGGAATTTTTACCGGTTTCTGAACAGTAAGGAATGTTTACCAGTCTCTGAACGGTAAGTAAATTTGCCGTTTCATTTACCTTAGCAACCAATCAATCTAACCTAATGTTGTAAGAACAGGTACTGTAAACAAACAACAGTTTGGTTGAAATGTTTACACCTATACCACAGTATAAAAATTGAATATATGACTACGAATATACGAATCACCTTCAGCGTGACACAAAATAATTACAATTTGCCTGTACACTTACCTAACTTCTATAATTAATTAATTGAATTGCCAGGCAAAGTCTACTCGATAAACCTAGTATATTAATTATTAAAAATGGTAAGAAATTTTTACCGGTCTCTGAAGTAAATTACTAGTTTTTATTTATCGCAGTAGGCAGTAAATACGAGGTGTGGCTGTTAAATAACCCAAATGATGCTGCTACCAGCGCGCTGCGAGACGTGTCGCGACAAGTTTGAACAGAACTGTGTCTGGTGATACTTTCCCCCACCCTGAGCTCGCTGGACAAGCCAGTGGGTCGCTCAATTTGACTGTAGCAGTCGTTTGAATTAGTCTACGCACGAGCAACGGGTTAATCTCAAGTTTCTTGTTAAACTGGGGAAAACTTTACAGAAGCTTATGCAATGTTAAAAGAAGTGTACGGAAATGAATGTTTATCCCGCACACACGTTTTGAATGGTTTAAACGGTTTAAAGAGGGACGTGAAACGACCGAAGACGATCCGCGCACCGGACGGCCCTCAACGTCAAAAACGGACGAAAATATTGAAAATTGGTAAATTAATCCGCGAAGATCGTCGTCTAAGCATCCGAGGGCTTACCGAAATAGCAGGAATCGACAAAGAATGTGTTCGCCAGATTTTGCATGAATCGTTCAACATGCGCAAAGTTTGCTCAAAAATGGTGCCAAAACTCCTCACTTCCGAGCAAAAGGAATCAAGAACATTTGCGCTGACATTCTAAACACTGACACTGATCAGGCCTGTTAGATACGGTGATTACTTGTGATGACAAAATTCGAATGTGTGGAAGCGGTTAAAGCAAAAGCTACGGAGGTTCTAAACCAGCTGACAGGAGCGGACTTCCAGCACTGCTTTCAACAATGGAAAAGTCGCATGGAGCGGTGTAGAGATCGCGAATAGGAGTACATTGAAGGCGAAAAAGTTGCTACTGTAATTGGTAACGAATAAAAAGTGTTATGACAGCAGTTCAGTTAATAGTTACACCTCGTACTCCCAATCAGGAGGAATATTCTAGGAGAATTATCTGGTGATGTCTTTAAATTGCACAAAGCAGGGTACAGAAATAACGAAGTTGAACAACCAGAAGTAACGAAGACAGCTGATAGCTGTTCTACATATTGACATAATGATACATTTATATGAACGCTGTGAAAGGATGGCTATCAGCTAGTACCACAGCTTAGAACTGCACATACCTCTTGTTCTTACTCATGAGTGTATGAGTGTCCAACTGTGTGGTAGATCCGTTGAAGTATGATGAGTTTCGTTTCAAAATTTGCTTTAGCGTGCCTGGGTCATTATCATCCGTTTCTTTCCGATGCAATCTGCAACCGCGACTATTTAAGAGATAAACGGTGTGAAACAATTTGCCAAAACGCTTTATCTGCGGTACATAGATTATCGGCCGTTCTTGCAACGTGCGAAGCTGTAATAAGACGCTGGAGGTCGAGATACCAGCAATACGAGTCTTGTTTCCACAGCGAACTAGCCCTGGACCCCATCCTTATCTCCCGTTTATTACGTTACATGGGCGATGACATCATGGTGGAGTTTTAATGAGCAGTTCATTGGATTACCGCTGGCGAAATTGCTGCTAAATAAACCGCTATTGTCACTCCCGGCACGTTTGTTTACAAGTGCGTCTGGAGGTTAATGTATAAATCGTATTAGTTACAGTTGCGAAGGTGTATTTGTAATGGCACGTTCGGCTTGGTTTTCTAATTATCGTCAGCCGTTCACACCGCTTATCTCAATACGCACCAGTCTGCAAAGTATCCGATGCCGAAGAAGGATCGATATCCGCAGCGTTAGTCCCGATTTCATAGCTCGGTGATGTTTCACACTAATTTCTGCCGGCCACTTTGTGTTTCCTCTCCAACCTATCTAGACGTTTAAAACCGGCAGCTAACGGACCGTTATGAGTTAAATGTAATAATTCACGTTCACGCGCATCTTGGTTGAATTGTCATAGAACGCGCGGATACAGTACAAACAAAGTTGGTCTAAATACGATCAGTCTGATAGCGTCTCTGTTTGCCACATAATCCGAACCTGGTTCTTGGCGCAGCTAGGAAGATGCACAGAATATACTTTGCAGTTTCATCCTCATCCAGACATAGAAGGTATTCAGTATTTCCTACTACATCCATCCCATACAGGTCATGCTTGAGTCTGCAACGTTAGACCCGACTTGGGTTTAATCTGTTTGTCTCGAATGCTTGTTTTTTCTTTTACGGCCAAAGAGTACACGATTTTGTTACTCTCCAACCCAGAGGGCTTGACCAGTCATCCAAATTAAAGATAATTTATTGTTCCTACCCATGTGGTTCCATACTTGTTTTAAGTGCAATTGGCAGGAACGAAAAGTTTGAGACCAGAGGAGATTATAGTGTTAGGGTCACAACAATATATTTCAGCTCCACTTTCTTCTGAGATTCTGGAGCTGTCTACGAATCAGTAGCTATTAGCTCGTAACAGTTCATTCATGTCTTGTATCTCATTTCTCCTAGGAATAAGGATGTTGGAGGGTATGTAGATAGTTGTTGGTCTTCTGTGCAACATATTTGAGGGAGTTCCTAAGAAGGAATCACATTCAGTGTCATCTAGCAGCTTATTCTACATCATGATATTGACTTGGTACATTTATTGCCACTTGTCTGTATGTTACCCACCTCGTTTCCTTCTCCAGCAATATTAGAAGGTTCCATTGCTACCGTCGATGTTATGGTGATTGTAGGTGTTAGGGTGAGTTGAGAATTACTTGCCACCAGGATACATACCATAACATATAACATATCAAAACTTATCACCTAACCTCGGGTTATGTTATCAACTGACGATAATTCAAAGACCCCGTATATGCTGATGAATCCCGTAAGTGTTAATAGGCCACTTCATGCAGATCAATTTGTCAGGCGGGCGTAATGAAAACAATTTTTAGTGGCCGAGCGAAAAGCTATTTTATGCTATAACCGACTATAAAGCTGTGTAATGGTCTCTAGAGTAAACAACAAGTATGTTTACAAAGTAAATTAATGAATGCCGCATTAATTTGCTGGCTAGATACTCGAATTTAAGGACTTAATACGAACTGTTTAATGAACTTATTTATCCCATACAATCTCTACCTAAAGTACGTTAGTTTGTTTACCAGAAAACTGATACCATAATAAAAACCCCTGCTAACGACACAATCGCATTGTTCATCTAACTACACGCGTATTTTGTAGCGGGTATATACGCCTTAAAATCGAAGTTTATGTGTCGATAACGATAAACCTTACGAACATTGCAGTGAATCGATGTAATTTCATCAGATCACTAGAATATTCCTACAAAATAATATTGTATGTTAGAGAAACAAAACCACTACATTTACTCAATGCGCGCCTTTCGGCAATCATGTTGACATTATCCGGACATAATTAAAACTAACCAAATATGTAAATTTTAACCGTGCGAACATTTCCAAGGGGACGCTAGAATTTAGATTTCTAACAATACGGTCCTGAATTTTAAATCTGGTATGAAAGGTATGAAAAAAATGGTGCTATTACTTTAGTCAATAATCACCTTTTGTCCTTGGTTTAAGTACGTTTTAGATTATGTGCTGAATTTAGAAAACAACTTATATTGAGTGAACTTTTCTGAAGGAACACAACAAATGAAAATTTTCTAGTACCGTCATGGAATTTTAAAATGTTCTTTGTTGATATTTAACAGGATACAATGTGTACTAAAAATGAATCAATGCATCAAACGGTTAAAGAATTAAAACATGTTTTTAGCGAAAACATTCGATATTTGCCTAGGTTGTGTCATTGTACAATTATAGTATGTACAGTTCGTCTCGAATCACTCTGTATATAAAAGGATATCTACTATAACACACATGTTAAAAAGGATTAATCGTTTCTTTCTGATTTTCTGACACCCTGTATAATATTGCGACTGCCTAACGATCAATACCAAATGATTTTTCAGTTGCATCTTTAATGGAGTTGTTATTTCGCTTCAGCGACTATATAGCATGAATATACCCGAAAATGCATCACCGATTAAGAAGTGCATCCCTATTTCAACAGATTTCGTTGAACGCCGTTAGCGCGGGTATATAAATTGGGGAGTTGATAGCAATATTAAGATCGTGAGCGAGGTTTTAAATCAGTGACAGACAGGGAAAGTCTGGAGGGTTCGTTTTGAATTTGGCTAAGAGCCTGTGTAATAGTGGATGTTTAGCATCGTAACGATAGGAATCGTTTAGAATTATTTAGTACGGTCGATATGCACGTGATTGTCAAATAGGCTTATTTCTTATATTTTAAGAAGGATCATTTGTGGACATACAATGAGTTCTGTGAGTCCTATGTTTACATGACTTTACTTTTGTTCACAAGAGATAACCTTTCACCAAGTAATGGACATGGTAGCCATGTTTTAACAGCAATGTTATTCAATGTTAATCAATGACGTTGTTGGAGTTATCCTCAAATAACATAATCATTGTGAAGACAATGAAATTTGGGTATCTAAAGTAATTTAATCATGGTAGAAAATTCCTAAAAATTACCTTTGGTGTCACATGGACACCTTTAAAATCAATGATGTAATGCGTAAGGTCTAAGGTCGCTTGCAAAGCTGTTTCATTTAGGATTGGTCGGAAAAGTGTTCAAAGTATGCAGTTAGAAATTTTTGCAGACTAAATAAGTTGAGTCAGTCCTATCTTTACGAGGTGTGGCTATTAAATAACCGAACTGCTGTCATAACACTTTTAATTCGTTACCAATTACAGTAGCAACTTTTACGCCTTCAATGTACTCCCCCTTGGCGATCCATACACCGCTCCATACGACTTTTTCATTGTTGAAAACAGTGCTGGAAGTTCGCTTCTGTCAGCTGGTTCAGAACCTCCGTCGCTTTTGCTTTAACCGCTTCCGTCCCTTTCAGCGCCAAATTTTTTTTTTTTTGTGCCTGATTTTTACGGGGGCGAAGTTCGCCCTCGGCGCTCTTCCACTTAACCCCCGATACACTCACACAGTAACACCCATGTCCTAATAGAGTTGCCAAGTTTATTAGGCGGGACTCGAACCCACTGACAGAGGTTCAGCAGATGGCTCAGATTGCCACCTCTGGTACCACCCGCTAGATGCCACTGTCCGACAAATTTTCACAAGAGCAGATATGGTCACCCATCCAACAAGCAACCTGATCGAGCGTTGCTGCACTCGAGTTATCGGCGTTTGGCGTTCAGACGAATTACCATATGTTGCTCCATATTTTTTTGACCTTGGGAAATAAAAAAAAAGTCACAGGGGGTAAGGTCGGGCGAGTATGGTGGATATTCCAATACCGTAATGCCGTAGTTTGCAGAAAACGCCTTCACAGACAAAGTAGAATGCATTGTCTTAGTGAATCTTCCATGATTTGGTCTTCCACAAATTGGGTCTTCATCTTCTCACACGCACACGAAGGGCCGTCAGAACCTCGATGTAATAATGTTGATTGACCGTCTGACCCTCAGGGACCCAGTGAACGTAAACAATGCTTCGAATGTCAAAAAAGACGATCATCATCGCTTTGAATTTGGATTTGCTCATCCTGGCTTTTTTTTGCAATGGCGAGTTCGGACTCTTCCAACACATGGATTGGCGCTTTGTTTCGGGGCCGTAAGTAAAAACCACATTTCATCACAAGTAATCACCGTGTCTAACAAACCTGGATCCAGTGTCAATGTTTTTTAGAATGTCACCGCAAATGTTCATTCTTGATTTCTTTTGCTAGGGAGTGATGAGTTTTGGCACCATTTTTGCGCGAACTTTGCGCATGTTGAACGATTCATGCTAAATCTGGCGAACACCTTCTTTGTCGATTCCTGTTATTTCAGCAAGCCCTCGGATGCTTAGACGACGATCTTCTCGGATTGATTTACTAATTTTTTAAATGTTTTTCGTCCATTTTTGTAATTGAGGGTCGTCCGGGGCACGGCTCGTCTTCGGTCGTTTCACGTCCCTCTTTAAACCGTTTAAACCATTCAAAAACTTGTGTGCGGGATAAACATTCATTCCTGTACATTTCTTTTAACATTGCATAAGCTTCTGCAATAGTTTTTCCCAGTTTAACAAGAAACTTCAGATTAACCCGTTGCTCCATCTGAACACGTAACATTTTTTCGAAGCGTCACTGCTACAGTCAAACTGAGCGACCCACTTGCTTGTACAGCGAGTTCAGGGTGGGAAAGTTCGAAAGACCAGACACAGTTCTGTTATTTAATAGCCACACCTTGTAGAAATAAATGAAATGGACACTTAGACCAAATTGTTAGTCCGAACATGTTTAACACTTTTAGTATAAAGTTAAAAATTTAAAGTGTCCTAAAGATTTATGAAAGTATTGAAAGATTGGAAGCAGATAATGACTTTTCATAATTGGTATTTGTATCTTTTATCCCCAATTTTATAAATTATTTGAGAAAAAGAATATCGCGAGATTGTTGAGTTAAGCACCTCGGCTATCGGGGTTAGTAGCCGTAGCTCGTTTAATATCGACAACAAATCACAAATGTCAGTTCTCTGTGCTCCAACTAACCGATCAATACTCATTGTAATACCCACTAAAGCGTTCTACTAATTGTACTGCACACATATCTCTATTTATATTCATTATTTCACGTCTCTGTAAGCCGGCTAACAATAATTGCGAAAACCATTACGGCACAAAACATATTAAATTCAATCTTTTCAGCGCTCCAACAAAAAAAGAAAAAACTGGCAATTAGAACCCTTTTTTCTGACCGACGATTTGCTCTTGCTGCGGAGTATCTCACCAGAAGACAGTAATATATATGCAATGAAATCGTGACCCTATAAAAATATTACCTAATTATTAAGTCTCTTTTGTCGATATTTCTACTGCAAATAATAATGTACAGTGTGCAACGAATCACCCACTTTTTGAGGGTTTTATGAATTCTGATCACAGTGATCATGTGATCACTTTTGTACTACAATATTGACGTTTTATTGTGTTTGATAGGATTACAGGTTGTGAAATTCTGCGTCTAGTAAGGCCAAGTTGAAGTTGATATGTCGATTGTGTGAAAAGATATCGTTAAAAGTAAAATGGCAATGTTTGCAAAAAAAAGTGAATAAATAATTAATCAATTTCAAAGTTTTTGGACTCATATTAAGGAATTAACGGATATAAGATAAACGGATAAGAAAAATTATTATCGATATTTTTACGAAAACTATAATAAGGACGGTAGACTTTTGGATTTTTATGATGTTTTTGGTTCAACTTTAGAAATTTTTTCATATCTATGAAAAATTCTTCCAAAATGGATCAGTTAACCAGATAGATCCTCTGAAGATTTCCCTTTAAGATGAGTCCAAGAGCTTAACACGGTATTTTAAAACATTGAAGTTTTACTTTTTTAGTGATATATTTTCACAGAATCGACATATCACCTTCAATTTGAACTTATTAGACGCAGAATTTCACAAGCTGTAATACTGTCAGGAGCAACAAAAATATATACCGTAGTACAAAAATGATCAGAATTTAAACAACCTTCAAAAGAGTATGATGACTTTCGTTGCTGACTGTACATAGTTGCAATTAGACTCACATATTTGTACATTTGTACAAAAATTTTCCATAAAACATCTCAGTCCTTTCTTAATATCATTGTGAACTACGATTGACCTCATCTGCATTTTTTATGCAATATTTTCGTGTAATTCTCCTTACAACACGAAACTATCATGTTTTTTATTATTACAGATGTAAGCATAATACGTTATAAAAACATTGTGTGTTATACCTATGTATAATTATGCAACTTATTGCTATTTCGATCCGTTATTTTATTAAATAATTGTCCGATTAGTTTATGTTGTACTTTTATTTTATTTTATTTTACAGTTTAATATTATTTGTGTATAAAAGAAAAGTCAGTGGTGTCCTTTCGTCAAAAGTGTAATACAAATATATGATTATTGTTAAGTGTATACATTGGTTTCAAAGAAAATTGATTTTATTTTTGAGTTTTCAACAAACATTAATTTTTAAACATTTTTTGTATGCAATCGTGCTGTAATATAAGGTTATAATGTATAGAAAGAGTTGTCAATTTTAAGGATTAAGGATATTTTGAAAAAACCAGCATCAAAGTGCTACGTCTCAAGTGTGGATTACTAAGATTATTCTGTAAATGTTTTATTTTTTTGTAAAGGTTTCTTTTTTGGTTTAAATTTTATTTTAAGCATTTTTTCAATGAACTATAAAAATGTTAATAAAAACGCATAGTTTTCCAGGAGTAATTGATTTGCACAAATTTTCATTACATTGTCAAAAAGGGGTATTTTGTAGGTGTAGTATTTTTATGCGCTGGTACATCAATATTCTGGCTTTTAAAATATTCAAGGGCATTCCTAAAGGAGTTCTGAGCACGCTGAAAATTGTATTTATTCTTTCAGTAGGTGCTCCGTATTGTGAAAATTATATTCGTCTAAATAAAGCAAGAATTTCCATCGGTTCTATAAAATGAGTGATATATGTAGGTATGTAAAATTTGTGAAATAGGCTTTCTGAAACACAGCAAAGAGTCACGGCAATGAAAAACTCTTTGGATAAATTCCCTTATAATAAATATTTTTTGTTACAACTGAAAAGACTGAATTTCCGCGGATAATACTTAATACGGAGTTATTTAGTAAGAATTATTCGTATCCACGTATAGCATTTAATTATTGAAGTAAACACAAATAGGTCGTGTATTTAGATTAATATCAATTTATGTTTGACAAAGCAGTAAGTCATAAATATAAATGATGACCGGACGTTCTCCAGCGAATTAATTAATTATTTGGGTTTTACGACCAAAATCGAGCTCAGCATTACGATTTCATACGATACGTTAGAACAGCTTCAGAAAGAACCTCTGTCTTAATCCCCAGTAATGCGCTTAGCGAAGCCAGACGAAAAAATAATATCTCAAGGTAGCTACGCCATCGTCTTTATAATAGTCCCTAAATTAATAGGCCTGGAATAATAGTCCAGGCACATTCAATGTCAGTTTAATATCTCAGCACCACAAAAAAAGTACTACGGACCATTGACTAGTATACAGTAGATGTTTAACCCACTGAATCAGTCAGTTAACCTGCAGTTAAACGTTGTGGGTGTGATTTGCAGACACCCTGTATACGACAAAAGCTTAATTTGATAGTAACGATCCCTTGGACGTGGTTTTTTTGAACTGTATTGAAGTGTTTTTGTCCCTTTTTCGATTATCTGGTCATCACCATTGGCATATTTCTCAACTGATAAATGTATACACTAAACTATATTTCGGTAGCAATTGAAATGGGTTAGATATGTATAGTCCCCCGCATTGGGCAAAAAAAAATCTCGAATCGTAAAATCCAGACAAGATGTCGCATCGCGACTATTTTAGCTTCAATTAATCATCCCCGTTGTCTAAAATTTGGCTCTGACGTCTGTTTTATCTGTTTGTTCATCGCATACAGGGAAGCAATTCCCAATAGATCAGGAATTTCGATGTTTATATCAAGAGATGGGGTATAATTGGTTGATAATTGATACTGACAGATCAATTTCCGAATAAAATAGTGACGGCACTCGACCAGCTTTGTTGCATTTATGCAACTGCGGACGTGCGAACTGTAATAAATGTAATTGGTCTGTTGTAGTGCCTGACTGTACTATCGTTTACCGGGTATATTTAAATAATGGGCATCTAAATTAATTTGAATTTTGTGTAGACGAATTTGTTTGTAAAGGCTGTATTAAATGTTAAATCTATAATTTACTATATACAGGGTGCATTTTTAGTGGTATAAGGAATGTAATAGATATATGAGGTTGTTTGCACCCTTTATTCCTTCTTTTTTAAAATATTGCCCAATTTATAACAAACAACAATCAATGTTAACAGACTTTAAAACACAATTATCCAACACTCTTTCTGTATTTCATCGAAATGGATGGTGCTTCAACTCAGTGGTGTGCTCTTTAATTGTTAAAAATGTTTTAAATGTTTAAAAAGTTGAAATGCTTTACTCACAATCAATTTATTATGAAGGCATGCACTAAATATTATTAGATTTACTTATTAAAATATATTTGTCGAGTAATTTTGCTACAGTTTAAAAAATGAATGAAAGCTTGTTTTGTCTAAAACATTACGTAAGATTGTGCTAGCGTTAATTGGAGTATCTAGGTGATACATTACACCGTTTCTAGAGATTTCACAAGAATTAAGGATATCCAATTATAAACACGGGCATTCCAGGAAAGTGCTGCATAAAAAGCTTATTAACAATAATTATATATATTTCTAAAGTGCTTTAATGTGTAAATAAAATGATTATGAGATGAATTTATTCATTCTTGATCGTTGTAACACATACATGGATTGCTCTTTTGCATTTTGCATATTTCATGGGCTATCGTACAAAAAAGGTTCAATTTATATGATTTTTTTATAGAAATAAATCAGCGGAAACGAAATGATAGCTTTTACATTGGATCAGTGTTATTATTTTTAATATCTAGTTGAAATTTCTGCCTATTTGAATATTTATTTAATTTTCCGTATTATAGACCCAATAATTTACACTCCAATTTACATAATCACGTATTCAGTTTGAATTATGAGAATTATAATTTATTAATATATTGTAAATATTTAGTTTATATTTAAAATAGATACCTCTATTATACCATCAATGGTGCTTATGAAACATTTTACCAAATTATTTGTAATACTGCGCAGAATAATCTTCTAACAAAACCTCTCTAAAATATTACCTTATTAAGCCATTTTCAGTTTTCACATTACATTACATTTGAGGTTATTTTTCTAAATAAAATGATAAAGGGGCACCAAATGATTAGTAGCCCTTCAGTTTGGCTTCCTTTGCTTTATCTGATATTCTGGACCGGACAAAAAAGAAAAGGAAGACCCAAAATGAAAGATCTCAAGTAGGCATAACAGTGGTGTAAGCTTGGCTTCTGTAAAAGTTGTATTTGCTTCTGCAATTTAATATCTTGAGACGAGAACAAGTTACTTTAACGTTAAACGTTTACATTACAATTACTTTAACAACAATTGTCATTGGAACATCATGATAAAGCTTTTACCTTTGAATTTTTACCTAGAATTTTCTTCGGGTTCAGTACCAAAGTTCTACAATGATCCTTGGAAATTTATATAGGATAAAAAACTTGTTTGGAAAAATATACTAAAAATAATCCAACACACTTGACAGAGGGTGGGAGAAATTTGAAACTCGTATCCTAATTTTTTCGTGGGAATTTAAAATATTCCTATGTAAATGTAAGAAAGTGGAAGTTTTACAAAAGTTACTAATAGTAATAACAATAACTATATAACTCATAATAGGAGGGTGTTCTGCGTCAGCATATCTCAGTTATCAGCACAATCCAACTTACGAAGATGGTTCACCAACAACTGGCATTCAAGCATTACCTGTTACTGACGGCTCCGCCGTACTACAAATATACTCCTTCAGTTGTACTGGAATCAAAAGTAGCAGTGATGAAATGGTCCTGAACAGTGGACTTCAACCGACCAGATAGTGCACTGATAAACAATGGACCACACGCAATAGACATCGCAGTGCCACTTATTCACAACGTTCAGAAGACTGAAGGAGAAAGATAGATGAAAACCTAGCAATTGAGCTGAAGCGTCTTTGGAGACTGGATGTGGAGACCTAGTGATATCGCGAGATAGCATTGGGACTGCTTCATAACATTATTAGAAATGACTAGAAGGCGATCTTCCGTCACTCTGACCAGAAGAGTTTGGGAGAAAATTCTGAGTTAAGCTAAGGACTTCTGGAAATGTATCGCTTATGTCATATACCAACAAAGAACAAGAGAGTTCTTTGTCTTGGAAGAAAATGTTTCGGTTAGTGATAATTGAAAAAAGGCTGACAGTATTCTGTGGTCTATAATGATCACGTATATTGTAGAACCGGACTGCAACTGGAAGCGAGATGCATGCTATGCGATCGGACTTGGAACAAGTTATATGTAAAATGAAGAATAGGGAAACTCCTTGGGAGCTCGAGGTAATTTAAGGATTTTCATGGAAGTTCGGCGGAAGACGAGACGTGAGGAAGGTTAAGGAGATTCAATTCAATTACTTATACAGTGTGTTTAACTAGAGGCAGAGTTTTGTACGGGTTTAAAGTAATCTAATAGAATTGATGAAGAAACGCTGGGGGAATTTGGAGCCTCCTTCAATAACCTTTTGTGACAAATGGGGCAATAATAGCCTGTTTAATTGGACGGCGTCATTGTTACATTATGGTCGGCGTGATACGCTGTTAATGATGTAATTTTATTACAAAAATAAATGTTCGTAGTGCATTAAAGTGAAACGATCGCGCAGCAAATGGGGAGTTTTATTAAGAGCGTCGATTAAAATAATGATTATAAAACTGATACGGTGTCGGAAAAAGGAATACATTATTCGCTTGAGACGAGACGAGCCGCTCTCGGCTGAGGCAGGGTAAATTGTAGATTAATTAAATCTTGATGGAGGTGCTGGGATCGGGAGAAAGGCGGGAGAGAGGAGCAGGCGAGCGTTCCGCTTTCTGCGATGATGATACATGCATAGCTTACTAAGTGGTCTGTTGGTATTGTGTCAACGCAGTTACTCGTTTGGCCGCCAGAGTGCACGATTTATCGCTCAATAAATTACAGAAACCGTCCTTGTCTCGCTCACGTGCCATAGTTCCGCTATTTCGTGGGGCGGCGCCTTGCCACTCGACTAATATACAAATCATTGCCGTTACTCTCGCACGCTGTTACATTGTCGCCAGCTACTGCCTTAATCACTCTGATAGATTATTATTTATCAGACATAATTGCCACTGGAACAGACTCCGCTTTATATGCCATTACGGCGTCGATATCGTCGGCTTTTTATTATCTGCCTACTTAATCTAGATCAGACATAAAATACCATTTGACAAGGCGACTTTGGTATACACATTTTTACAAGGGCAAGTTACTAAACACCCTAGATTACTGCTCGAGTTCACCAGGGTCGTACCCAGGACCACGCTACATTTTTAAACTAGTAAAACTGTTATATCAACGAAGGGATATTTATGTGAATTTATAAATAATAATGATATTTTAGTGTCGCGTCATGCATTTTTAAAAATTCGTTTCAACTTGGTAGGCTCTGTTAGTTTCTATGGATTGTTTGTTTATTATTTGCCAAATTGAATAAAGTGTGAATTTGGTGAAAAATTGAAAAACGACACGAATTCTGCAGAAATTCTGAAGAAGCTGAAGAGGCTATTTTGCATTTATTACCAGCCAAGTTCAGGGAACTTTATAAGAGGTCGCCGAATTTAATGAATAGAGAGAAAAAGTCGGAGTAATAAATGAAGAAGTGATGCTTTCGTATTTCTCAAATATCAGAAAAAGTATGAACATTTCCAGTAGGCTGACCGCTTATCTAAAAAGCGAGCTGAGAGGATACAAACCGAAGAAATAGCAGTTTTGGAGAGAGAACATATTGAACACACTGATTTCATTTATTCTTGTTCTCGAGTTGTTTGAAAAAAATTATCATATAGATTAATTCCATCAGAAGTAAGGACATTCTTTTTCAATAAAAATAATCAAAGATGAAGATATTTTTCAAATAATTCGAGAACGGTGGATCTTTGCCGACCATTGCGCCAGGCTCTACTCACACAAGTTTACAAAAAAAAGTTGTCTGGATCTGGAGTCAAACCATACGTTTCTTATGTATTTTTAGACACTGAATTCGAATCTATTTTTGCTCAATCACGTTAGGATTTTGAGATATCCTAACCAAAAAGTGCAAAAAAAATAGGGTTTTTGTCATATTTGAGGTTATGTTGCTTTGCGATTTTTTTTTTCGAAAAACTATGTGTGGGATCTTAAAGTACAAATCTTCCTCTTTAAAATGCCGTTGAGTTTGTTAAAGATTTGTACTTTTGTTTTTGATTTTTAGATTACGATATCTCAAAATCCTAACGTGATAAAACAAAAAAAACAAACAAACAGGAAAAAAGCATACAAATCCCGATTCCTAAACACATAAACCCCAAACCTAAAAATTCAAAACACACCAACCAACAAACGACAAAAAATGACAGCGATTTAATTTTTTATATTTCTTGGATTAAAAGGCGCCATTTTGAATTTTTCAATAGGTGATAATCTAAATCTGAATGAAATCTACAGGAAATTTCATAAAACCCATTGACTTTTAAATACTTTATATAGTTTTTAAACAAAAAATGGCAACTATTTAATTGAATTTTTGTCAGTTTTTGAAAAAGAAGGTGCTATTTTCAATTTTTTGAGAGGTGGTAGCGCAAATCTCTTTGCATTCAAAAGATCACTATAATAAACATAAATATATCATTTCAATAAATCATAAATAAGTATATCATTTCAGTAAACATAAGTATATCATCATCTTTTAAAATGCCGTTGAGTTGGAGTTGGATATTATATGAACAGACAATTTTCAAAATTCGATATCTTGGCGAAAAAAAAAAAAATATTTGAGCAAACTCAACGGCACCTTAAAGAGGAAGATTTGTACTTTAGATCATGCGGTTTTCTCGAGAAAAAAATCAAAGCTACATAACCTCAAATATGTCAAAAAACCTTGTTTTTGCACTTTTTAGATTAAGGATGTCTCAAAATCCTGACGTGATGGAGCAACACTAAAAATAGAATTCAGCGTCGAAAGAAAATACAAAAGAAACGTATGGTCTGACCCCAGATCAGACAACTTTTTTGTAAACCTGTGTTATTATTGTATGCCTTACACTGGCACCTTCGCCATTTCTGACTATGGCCCATTTAGTTTCAGTTTTTACATAACACGGAGTAGTACTTATCACTCACAGAAGTCTACAATGCATTCTATTTATCTTTCCAACCAACGAAATGTAATGAAAACTGAGGCAACTAAATGATCAAATTTTAAAAATATTTTTGTCCCTTCTAGAAATAAAATGTGTGAACCTAAAAATAACCGCTGTTGTGTCTCTAATAATTCCAGCCCATCTGGCAGTCCGCCCCTGGACTCTAAGTTGCTTTGTTTACTCTTTTCCGTTTCCTCGATCCTTATGAAGTTCTATTTTCTCCCAGTTCACACTATTATAATTATTTTTCCCCTTTAACTCGCTAACTTTTACTTCCCTCAACTGTATTAGGTACTTTACTGCTTCCCCAGCGTTTTCCATTAGCGGTCCGTTTTTCATAAGCAGTCAATGAACATATTAAATGTTTTTCTGGGTTAAATTTAACCGGGCTTGGTGTGAAGCATTAAAGGGAAATTCTCCATCTCAAGAAAACGTACACGGTACAACCTTGCTAAATGGTTCCACCCAGTGGCGTATCATGGAGGTCTCTATCCGGGTACATTGATAATAAAATATATAATAAACTTGATATAAATATATGTATATCATAAGTATTGGATAATTGTATTTTATTTGAAAGTTACTCGTACATTGAAAAATATGTACCGGTGATGTCATTTTAATATTGAAACTTATAAATGTGTGACTTCTTGTACATACAAAAAATACCCATTTAATCAAAATTGTCAAAGTGAATAAAAAAAATCATCAATTTATATATATAAATACAATTGTACCTATGCCTATGTCGTTTGTTTATCGAATGAGTATTGATTATTTTATTAAAATTCAGTTTATTTTAATTCAGACGTATTTTCTGGAAATACTTTTTAATCCATAGATTTTACTTATGATAAATATATGTTAATAAAACCTGTCAAATTGGATCCAGACGTTACAAGCCCACTTTTAATAAAACCATCATTCGCGTCATTTCATTACCTCAATTTTAGCGTAATAAAATAAGTGCTCGTCGCCATATCATCGCTAGAGGCTCAAACTCTAATTATGCTTTAATATTAAACGGCCAGCAATTAGCAAATTAAACGAATCTCACCCCTTTTTAACGTGCTTACTCTGGCTGTTCCGATAAACAGATGGTATTGTAGCATCTATTTTATATATCGATTTGTGTACAGGAAAGTCAATGATGAAAGTTAAGGTGGGTATTAATACGACGGGAGTTTTGATCATGCCTTGCGGCGTTCCCCAAAAGTCGCCCGGCCAGTGGCGTAGTTCTCCACACGCTTTAGATAAAAAATATTGAATGTACTTACGAGTATTATACATATTACACATCGAGCCGTCTAAATAAAAGTCATCAAAGTTGGCCAATTGAAAAAAAGAGATCTTAGATTTATAACCTTATTTAATTGTCAAAACTGTCACCTTATATGATAGCCATTATTTATTTTACAATTGTGACAGTCACGTTTCAAAGTTTGACATAACCGAAAAGCTTCGACATGACCGCTATCTATCTCTCTCGTTCATAGCCAGATTTAATGACGTTTCTTTGGATGTCTCATTATAATGTTAGGCACATAATTTCATAACTGGAATATGTTGATTTACGTTCATTTCATGTTTTGTAGTTAAACAAAAATGTTTTAAATAAATATTTCAATAACACTTTCACTTTTATCATGTTCGTAAGAGAAAGAAATTCGGTTAACAACTGATGATTTCCCTAGTATTTTCAAAGTGCAAAACTTTATTTGCTTTTACCATTGTTTCATCTGTGAGCTGTATCTGAGATAGCACAGAGTGAAAGGAGCTTCGTAATTTCTGGGTTCTGCATTTGAAAGAGCACAACACCATCAGAAAGTGTCGAAAAATTTTAATTTTGAAAGAATGAAAGAAGCTTCGTGATTTTTGTGCCCTGAATCTGAGAGATCATAAAGAATGAAAGGAACTTCATGATTTTTTGTGCCCTGCATCTGAAAGAGCATGAAAAACGATTGCAACAGAGACCAGCTGAGCGCTACTCCATCCGGAAAATTTTGAAAGAACGAAGGGAGCCAAATAAATCTCTTTTTTCCAACAAATTATTTGCACTCCCTTTTCGGTAAGAGCAGAAAAACTTCTTGAACTGCGCTAAGGAGAGGTACAGTTTTTGCAGTAATTTAATGAGCTTTTTATCGATTCTCCATTTTGCTTTGTTCGACAATTAGCATATATGAAAGTTTACGATCTGCATGATTTACTGCTCTCAAGTACCAGTCGTTTTTTGCTTTAAAACTCGGTAAAGAGGTGTGGCTAATTTGCTAATTACCCCTAACTTATACAAAGTTACACAATATACATATTTTACTTCCGTATAACGGCTGCTGTTGTGACTTCAAAAGATGAACAAGCTAAATATACTGTGCGTTATGTAAGCAATACTTTGCCGAACATTTTTTTACACTTTTTAATAAGCTCTTAAGCCACGCATTCTTTATTTTTTGAGGAAGCATTTAATACCTAAAAATACACATACATCAACAGAAATAATTAACATCTGTTTGGTGAGCCTCAACATTATATTTCTTCAAAGTATTTGATGCGTGTGTAAATCATTTCAAATTTGACAGAAAGTACTTTAAGTGATCTGATGTCCATGCCAAAACGTTTAAACGAAAATAACAAAGAATATAGGTTTAACATGTGGAACCTTTGCCAAACTAAACGTCTGAAAATAATTATTGTTATTTAAGAAGCATTTTTATATTAATTGGTTAATACAGAAACATACATATCAAATGCGATATAAGGTTTATAAGGTTCAGTGCAACGCCACTTGCTACATAATACGCTTTTAAAAACAAGATGTGTCGTAGAAAATCTCATATAAATTAATTTCCCAATAACATTAACCAAAAAATCCAATATTACTTATTCTACTTCTTAAAACATACATAAACAGAAAATACCGGTCGTTACAGAAGATACATACATATGTATGTCTCATAAATAGAGTAGAATTAACATGAAAGTATATTCCGCATACACAAACTAAATATACAGAATTTATTGACAGCAATACTGAAAGAATGTACATAAAATAAAGTATAAAACATAAAGTAATTACCTTATTTTTTTATCCTTCTGCACTTTTAACTATTCCACATGCACAAATACAACACATTAGATACAAGCATATTCGGTTGTCAACCAGCATAGGGTAGCGTGATTAAAATTGGACTGTGATTGGCTGAGCGTCTCCATCCTATGACAAATGATAAACCAATAAGAGAACTAGAAGTAAATAATACAATGTCATATTAAACGGTACTATATTATAAATTGTTGTCCGCTATGTTAGATTCATTCCTATTGATGTGATAATGGTACTCCAACAAGCAACAATTGAATTTATTGGTCTAACCATTTAAAACAACAATTCCTATTATATTTGAACTTAGGGATTTTGTTACCATATACATAGGTGGCAGCAGGGTAGTTCCGAAATCGCGGGAGCCATGTCTCGGGAGTTCAGTTTACGTCGTTAAGTGTGCATTGTGTGAAAACAGTTTTATTTAAAAAAAACTACTGTAATTTCGTAAGATAATATGGGTTTTATTTACTATTTTACATTAAAACGGCCGGGACATATTGTGAATACTATTGTGGTCAAAACAGCTATGAAAGTGCAGTGAATGACGTCATCACTTTGTAAGTAACTATTCTTATTTATTCTCAATAATATTGAAAATTGAGCTACAACAGTTATAGATAAAAAAATATCATTATACCTATCTGTTCTCTATTTATTACTTTAAATATTGCAAGTCCACGCTTGCTGTACAATTCTGAGAATTTTAACGAACAAACAGTTCTTGGAATTATCGCTCGACTGTTGTCCATTCTTGCGTTGATACACCGCAGTTACCAACCCCCGGTTTGCACGCAGAAGAATGAAATAAATCGAATTGCTTCGAAGATGACCTATCCTATAAGCGATGTAAACAGCAGTAATTTTTAATTAATTGTTTAATTATTTACCGAAGTTTAAAACAAATGTTGATACCATAGATTTGAACCTAGGGATTTTGTTACCATACAGATGGCAGGATAGTCTCGAAATCGCGCGAGCCTTGGTTTTGACAAGTCAGTTTACGTCGTTGGATGTGTGCCTGTTGTCAAAGTTTTATTTAAAACAAGTGTAATTTCGTATAATACTTTGTGCATAATTTTACTTTTCTACATTAAAACGATCGCGAGATATAAGTGAAGTAATGTTATAGTGGTCAAAACAGCTAGAAAAGTGCACTGAATGATGTCATCAGCTTGTAAGTAGCCATTGGAATTTTATCTCAACAAAATTAAAAATTAAACTGAATTGCTTACAGGTTCATGTATATTACAATCTTATAAATGATCCTCAAGTAATTACTTAAAGCATTGCAATTGTGTAGGTACGTTTGCAGTACAATGTTTTTAAAGGAACAACCGGTTCTTGGAATTGTCGGCCGACTGTTGTTTATACATACATGTCGTAGGTTTACATACAGGAGTATAAAATAAATCATGTTGCTTCTTCGGCATAGAAGATGACCTACAAGCGATGTAAACAGCGGTAATCTGCGGTTAATCATTTTATTATGTACCGAAACCAAATGACAGTGGGGGTTCGTCCTAAGTGGTTACAGTTACGTCTCGCTGAGGTCGTTGACCTGTTAGGTTTTCCTCCAGCGTTTTTGAGAATCTTTGTTGTCGAATGTGTATCAAACGTTTTTTTATTTCCTCGTATTCGCTGTTTTACTTATTTCAGTTGTTAGTACTATCACGTCGGTATGCCAAAAAAATCTTGTAATAGTGACATGATTGACTTCATAGTTTTTAGTGTATCTATAACATTTAAATAGGGTCTTGTTATGGCTGAGTATATTCAAGATTGATCTCGTAAATACAACAAAAGGCAAATGTGCGCCCCACCAGAACATTTTGAGAATTTGAATTATTATTTCACCCCATAATTTCGTTTTTGAGATTTTGCAGTAACTGTATCTTTAAGCAAAATGAAGATTTTGCAAAAAGTACAAAAATAAAATATCCGCTTGGTAGGTAATTGTTAATAAAAAAATTGCTTTTAATGAGTTTGCTATTATTGCATTCTATTTAGGTGTAGTAATCACCCTCCTAAAACATAGTGAGGCCCCATGCTTCATTACGAAAATACGTGATATTCAAATTCCATCAGCCGCCACTGCTGTCCGCGGAGCTCTTAGAGTCAGTGGCGTAGGCAAAACTTATCTATGGCAGGCATATACTCATACTAATTATTTTTACAAATGAATACCTATACTCATTTTTTTTAAATTATTTAGGTTTTTAAATAATATCTGGATAATATCCAATTCCAGGTTGGAAAATCATTATTTCTTTATTTATTTTAAAGAAATAATGGCGAAGTAATCTGATATTATAGTTTATTGATAGTAAAGTACAGTAAATGAAAGTAAAAATGCTGTATTTATGTATAAACATTTTATAAATTCATATTCTTGTACGGTTTGTGTAAACGATTGATTTTTTACCTTTTAAATGTTTCAAAAAATTAACCAAACGAACTTTTGAGCGAATCACCACCAAAAAAATACGTTTCCATAATTTAAAAATATTTATTTATGAATTCAAATTATAACCGTTTCCAGTGAAGCGTAATTAATTGAATTCGCAGTTCCTGCAGCCTCCCGTTGCACAATGGCCAAAAAGCGAAAAATCACGTGATCTCGCTCTCCCTAAACTCCCCGTATATCCCTCGGCATTAGGGGGGATATTTTTATTCCCTTCGGTCGCTATTAAAAGTTTCGCATTTTATGGCATTGTATAAGTGAAAATGATGTAGAACAACTTCGTCTTTCAAAGGTACTTTCCACACCTATTGAGCAGGGAGCTGTCTCCGTTAAGGGTAGATACTTTAGAAAGAGTGACGTGCAGGAAAACGGAGCGATGATCGAGGCTCAAACGGCTGTAGTGGCCATTTCCAGTTGGAACACTAATCGATGTGTTCAGTAATACATTGCCTGCTTCCCCGACCTAGGGTGCCAGAGACGGACCCTTCTTTGGCAGCCACGATTCACTCGGAGTTCATAATTCGGACAAAGAAATATTATTTATAATGTATACTTCTACTATACGAGAGAGTAAGTGGTGCAGTGAATTTTTTTATTACCTATGATTTTGCCGTAACCAGATTAAATTATTTTGTTGCTCAATAGAATTGCTAAGTGTGGTAGTCAGAGTTCGAAGCAGGTGACAGAAAGTCAATGGATGACTTAGACTGTCACACTCTGTTACTGTCCGCTAGATGCCGCTGTTCGGATTTGACAAAGACGATAAAAGTAAAGGCAATTTCAACTAAATACTAGCGAATATTGAAATATCTGTATCCCTTTATATGAAGAGGTTTTCTAGTTGAAAACTTTGTAATTTCCTTGCAGTAGGTACTAGAGATTCCTTGACCCAAAAGAAAACGATTTTAGCCAATTTGCATATAGCCATAATTGCTTCGTTTAGCAATTTTTTTAACGACACATGCATTAAAGGACTAAAGCAAGGCCTTCTACTGAAGGTACTACTACTCTGGTTACTATTTGTACTAGTTTTTCTGAATATGAATATGAGTCATTTGACAATTTTTTTTTGCTAAACCGCTCATCCAATCAACATTTTGCAAGAGGTGAAAAGTCATCTATTCGAAGTCATCTATTCGAAAAAAAAAAAAAATACATGTAGTAATCAGATATAGGTAGGTAAAAAACTACACTTGATATTATCAAGTGTTTCCATATTTTCGAAAATGCCCCGTATTTCACTAAAAAACGTCAGTTTTAGGAGATCAAAAGACATATCCCACAAACAGTCAAAATCGATATGCGTGTTTTAAGCTTATTGAAGAAAAACACATTTTTTTCCGGAATTTTGATGCCCTCTAGTGGCTAAACGGAATTTCTTAGTCTACTTTGGACATGTTTCCTATTTGTCAAGGAATCTCTACTATTACGTTGTACCCCGGTTGTATTCCCGGACACCCTGTATATTAATGCAATGTTTGCTTCAGAAGTGGGATGTTTTCATTTTTATTTATATACGTCGTTTTTAATATGAAGCGATGTCACCGCTGATACCGCTGATACCGCTGAGGCAAAATGAAAGATCGGGCGTTAGACCAATTCCACCCCTGTTCAAAGCCTATTCCAACCAGTTAAGCATCCGACGACAAACTCAATTGAAACGCCGATACGATGATAGTTAAGCACCACTTTGTAATTATTACTATACAAGTCCATCCGTGTGTTATTTCAGCCGATCGACATTTTATTTGTGGCGTTTTATATGTTTCTACCACTAATGTTAATTTACTGTGATTTTATTGCATGCAGCTATTTAACTGATAATCAATTAAGTTTTTTTTTTATACAATGTATGGCACGTTGTTATAATCATCTCCGCTTTATCGTGTGAGTTAATTAACAGGATATACTAAATTTGATTAGCTTCTTAATATTATTATATTAAGAAGATCGAAGCTTGTTTCATCCTAGTAATAAAATGTAATACATAGCTTAAGGCGAGCTTGAAGAGAAGACTGAAGTTAAACGTGTATATCAAAGAAACCGCACAAGACTTGGTTCGTGGCCTTATTAATTAATAGATAACTGATGTATATGTACATATATATACATATCTATATCAGCGATAGCTTATTTTAGCTCTTGTTAAATAGTTTTTGGTTATATGAATGGTTATATTAACAAAAAATTAAAAAATGACTTTTTTAGATAGGTATATTCTTTTTCAGAACACCAAAAAGTTGATCTGAAATTGATCGTAATCAGGTGATGTTGAGTAACAAAGATTCAGACCACAAAATATGAAAGTATTGGGGTTGAAGGTTTGTTTTTCACTTTGAATGTCTTTTTCTCATTTCTGTATTTACGTGGGTTGATTCTCTTTTGCATAATATCGTTTATTCTATACAACATTGTCGGGAGAACTTTGATATAGTTCCACGACTGAGTCAATAAGATAAGAAAAGAACCACTATAGCAGATTAGGTGTTAACGCCCACATAAGATTCAACGAGACAATTGAACCTCCTGTAATATTAGTCTTTCCGACTATTTATGGTAGCAGCAGGCCGTGGGATATAATTTTGACATAAAGGGGTGCAGTCTAAGCGTACGACTTAACGTTGCCATAGATACGACTTACATCGCTCCTTAACGCCGGAGTCACAGTTAGGCGTAGGTATTCAAAAGTACAATAATAATTTTACCCCTAATTTACCCCTTGCCACTGTCGGCACAAAGCGTTTGTATTATTCAAAAACCGAGTCCTAAATTAAGGACACCGGGATCCACTGCAGAACGTTTAAATTTAAAGCCGTGTTTATCTTTAGCAAGGAATTTTTCCACTAACGCGTTTCGTCAAACGTGTGGACATCATCAGGATGTGCTCTTTAAATCTAGTTAAGGTTGATCGTTTTGTCTGTCCAGTATACATTATTTGGCCATTTGGAAAAAGTCACAGGGAGTTAAATTAGATGGCCGGCCCAGACACCTGATTTGATCCCTTGTGACTCTTATGAAGATACGTTAAAGACCGAGCGTTATTATATTGGTTCTATTGGGCGATTTACCAAACAACCAAATTGCAAAAAAACTTTTCGCGAAATAATCGTTATGTAAAAAATGAAGATCGTCAGAACATGGTACAAAATAAGTCAAACAACTTTCTTTCAAACAAATAGTTAAGAAGATATAGACATTATTTAAGGCTTGGTGGGCTTTGTACGAGGTGTGGCTATTAAATAACGGAACTGCTGTCATAACACTTTTATTCGTCACCAATTACAGTAGCAACTCTTTCGCCTTCAATGTACTCCCCCTTGGCGATCTCTACACTGCTCTATACGACTTTTCCATTGTTGAAAACAGTGCTGGAAGTCCGCTTCTGTCAGCTGGTTTAGAACCTCCGTCACTTTTGCTTTAACCGCTTCCACACTTTTAAATCTTGTCCCCTTCAGTGTCACCGTGTCTGACAAGCCTGGATCACTGTCAATGTTGTTTAGAATGTCAGCGCAAATGTTCATTTCGGTCGTCTTCGGTCATTTCACGTCCCTCTTTAAACCATTTAAACCTTTCAAAAATTTGTGTGCGGGGTCAACATTCATTCCCGTATACTTCTTTTAACATTGCATAAGCTTCTGCAATAGTTTTTCCCAGTTTAACAAGAAACTTCAGATTAACCCGTTGCTCCATCTGAACATTTTTTCGAAGCGTCACTGCTACAGTCAAACTGAGCGATCCACTGGCTTGTCCAGCGAGCTCAGGACGGGAAAAGAGTCACGAGATACAGTTCTGTTCAAACTTGTCGCGACACGCTCGCAGCGCGCTGTTAGCAGCATCAGTTCGGTTATTTAATAGCAACACCTCGTATAACCCATACATTATTCGAGGTATTTTTTAAACCACTAAAAAAATGTTTTTTTCATTTTTGGGCTTTGGTCGCCCCTTAACAAAGCGTTTTTTATGTTAGATAATAAATATTTCTTGCTTAAGTAAATAACACGTTTAATTCTTGCGACTGTTCCCAGCCGCCAACGAAATATCGCGGGCGGATAATAAGTTGGAATAATAATTAGCGCGACTGGGATGGTTAAAGCGGTGGGGTTGTAATTGATCAATAGCGCATCATCAAGGGATGCCAGTTTTGAACAGCCCTTGGAGTGTTTATCTCGCGTTATGCATCGCTTGCATTACTAACGGCGTTTTAGCTATTGATTTCTGGATTCATGCGCCTATTCTGTTTGTTTATCAGATCGTAATTTACCTTGTAAATTGCCAAACTTTTATTGCCGATAAACAAACTCACAGAGAGGCGAGGTAATTGGATTTTAATTAATTAATGGCCGCGTAAAAACACCACTTTGTGGTGGCCAGAAAAATCATTTTATTAGATGTGTCCAGATCAACCGATGCGAAATTTCCAATATAGTCGAGGAATTAAGTCGATTGTGTGGAAGGAGTTACAGGGTTGTTTAAAAAATGACATTCCTTTGGATTTTGAAATTTTTTCCCAAATTCTTCACGTTTATTTTCCTTTAAAGCATCGATTTTGAAAAAATGGCACCAAAAACAAATTCTGTTCACACACAATAAAAAATCTTCTATTCTAGATTCTGCGCATTTTGGGGAAAAATAATCTAAACTCAACAAAATATGTTGCATATTATGTAGTTTCCATTTTTCTGCACAGTTTTGACGTTTCAGTACAGGTGATAGAGTAATTCTTGTGAACTGTAGGAAATTGTTTGTACTTGAATTAATCAAAACGTATTTTTCTGTTTTGCTTAAATGGATTAAAATGCACTATATTTTATTTACATGCAATTATTTGTTCTTACGTATATGCAACCAGCATAACGCCATTCTAGCAGTGCGGGAAAAAGTTATATATGTACATATTCAGGCCAATTCTGTAGCATTTTATGTTGTTATTTATTGTTAGTTATTTTTGTTATTTAATGCCGTTAACAGTGCAGCCAGTCGGAAACAGGTATTATTTAAACCAACAGTTTTTTATTGTTTTTTGGATAAGAATTATAACGGAGCTGTTGTTGATAACGTGAAGTGGTACAGCATAGGCCTCGTTAAGGGCTAAAACCACGTAAATAGACGATCCCGTGCTCATCTCATCACGCTATTCATACGGTCGTTGTATGTTATATGTATGTTTACCGTGGTTTCGTTGGGTTCGCATCAAATTCGCTTCTGTGCACTTCGTCGCGTTTGTGAAAGACGTATTAATTCGGCTAGGCAGCGACAAAATACTGTTGATACAGTTATCTAAGAGGAATATTTTTATGAATTACATTTTTTTTTTTGTAAATAAACCCATGGAATCTTGTGGATAAAGCTGATTTTAGAATATACCAAATTTTTCTTTACCCAGTACTCGTGCATTGCATTAGCAATGTATATTTTGATACGCAGAATACGTTTTTGTTAGTGACAGTGAATAAAATAATGTGCAAAATTTGAGCAACAAATCTGCAAGATATGTCGGTGTGAAATATTAAGAATTTTCACCAATATCGTGAAGCAGAACTTCCATTTTCATGTGCATAGTATAGACCACATATATAACTCCAAACTTAACAAGACAGAATGCAGGACGGATATAATTTGTCCATTTCAGAACACCAGCCATTCTGAACAATTACGTAAGTTATTATCATTTTTATACTTTTTTTGTTATTGACTTATTTACATCCTTCCGTCATATAGGGAACGAGTCCGGCCCTGACTGAACCAGATTTTGGTTCCTGCTTCGTACCATCTGCGTCTAAAGTAATAGGACAGATCAAGGCGAATATAATATGTACATATTTAGCTACATATATGTATGTATTAATGCAACAGCTAAACTGCGTTTTAGCTTGAACATGAAATATTGTTCCAATGGTTTGTGTATTACTCGGTTGCCTATATTTCTGGTGCATCCATATTTTATCATTTATCATTCAGCGTGTACCATTATTTTAGACGCGGATTGTATATACCGTATGGTCGATATATTTGGTCTCGATTCACTTTTAAAGTTCCAAAATTTCGACGCTTATATACAGTCATCAGCAAACATATTAACACACCCACTTTTCGAAGGTTGCTTAAATTCTGATAATTTTTGTACATACATATATTGTTTTTTTTTTTGCTTCTGATTGAATTTTGCGTCTGACAATCTCAAATTGAAGGTGATATGTCGACTGTTTGAAATCATATCGCCAAAAAAGTAAAATCGCAATGTTTTTCAAAAAACTGTGAATAACTGTGAATATTAAATCCTTTTCAGTTCTTGGACTCATATTAAAGGGAAATCTAATCATATTAAGCGGAATTGAACCGCACATTATAAAAATTCAAAATCTCTATTGGTTTTCGTAAAAAATACTGTTCATGAAATTTTAATAACACATAAAACATAGATTTTTTGATTTTTGTTTTTTGGTTCAAATTTTTGGAAATTTTTAATATCGAAGATTTTTTCCAAAATGGCTGATAGTCAGATAGACGCTTTAAAGATTTTGCTTTAATGTGAGTCCAAGACCTTTGAAAAGTATTTATTTTAATATTTTTTCTTCTTAATTATTTTCTTAACCTGTTTTGGCCGAAAACGCCACTCCCGGTACATCGCTCTTCAGCGCCTCATAACTAATACATATTTTTAAAGTTTAAGACGTGCCCTTTCCGATGGTGTCCATGAAAATCCTCCAATAAATTATTAATTATGAAAAAAAAACAATTTTAAAAAAAACACGATTTTCTTCACATTTTTTTTAATCAAATTTTCAAGGGGTTTCCGGTCTTTAATGGATCTGGAACCTCACTAACGGTGGAATAAATGTTTGAACTTTAAGTATACGTGGTTTAAAGATCGATTATTTGCCTTATGCGTTCAAAATGGCGCCTGAACTTCAAAATTTTTTTGTAAAAATTCTAGAATTTTTTATTTGAAAATGATGCACTTTTACAAAAAATTGTCAAGAATAAAAGCTCTTAAAATCGTTCAAATAATGCACTGATTTTTCAGAATTTTTTAAGCAATTTTTTTAATTTTGCAAAATCCAAAAATTGCTCAAAAAATTTTTGAAAAATACTAGTGAAAGATTCATTGGGTGTTTTTAAGAACTTTTTATTCTTGACAATTTGTTGTAAAAGTGCATCATTTTCCAATTAAAATTCTTTGAACGCATAAAGCAAAAAATTGATCTTTAAACCACGTATACTTAAAGTTCACACATTTATTCCACCGATTAGTGAGGTTCCAGATCCATTGCAGACCGGAAAGCCCTTTGAAAATTTGGTTAAAAAAATTGGTTTTTTTAAACTACTTTTTTCATAATTAATCATTTTTTGGAGGAATTTAATGGACACCATCGGAAAGGGCACGTCTTAAACTTCAAAAAATATGTCCCTGTCAAATTTTTCTGTCGCAAATAGTATTAGTTATGAGGCGCTGAAGAGCGATGTACCGGGAGTGGCTTTTTCGGCCGAAACGAGTTAATTATTAATCTTTTGTCTTACCTTTTTAGCGGCATCTTTTCATACAATCAACGGATCACTTTCAGCTAGAGCTTATTAAACATGTATTACTATTTTGCTCTTCGAGGTCCCATACCCGTTAAAAAAAAATTAAATTAAAAACAAAACACAAAATTCATAATATATTTTTTTGCTGTGATGTGGTGCCACACCAATTGGATTTGATTTATTTTTTTAAATTAATTATGTCTATTAATAATCCTGAAATTTATTTTATGGGTTCCATTAAAAAGATAGGAGATAAAGTTTGATCAGCCATCACGAATATTAGATAGAAAAGTGAAAAGTAAGTGGGAGTAATAATTACTTGGTCTGTTATTAGATCTAAAACTGATTAATCGAGACCAAACGTGCTGTCCCTAAATTTAGTTCCTAATCTGGGGATTTTCTCTGTCGGGGCATATCTTTCGAGTCGCTAATTAAAACTATTTCTTGCAGGTTAAAATCTGGTTTCAGAACCGGCGGACCAAGTGGAAAAAAAATCGACAACATATCCAACGTCGAGGCGGCCGAGCACAAGAACAACGGTACAAAATCCTCGGACGAGGGGAACAAGGACTTCTCCAAGCAGAGCCACAGCCACAGTCAAAGTTCAAATTCCTAGCATAGAAAGTGATACTTAAAAGCTCGGTCACCTCGGCAGTAGCGGATCCCATGCAGGCCAAGACCTTTAAGGATATTTTGCAGACAAACCACCCGGCAGTCCCTTTATCCCAAATCCCACTTCCAGAACCAGATCGACACAGCCAAAGACGTTCTGTTAAATCTGTCCTTCGACGTTCAGGAGAAATCTTAAAGTCTACTGCAAAGAGTATCAAAGTTGCGTTGCGATAGAATACATTTACATTTTTTTTTTTACACAAAGAAACCGATTTAGAACCTGAAGTTTGGTAACGTAGCTAAAAGTTAACAGTACACAGGGTACACACGAAAACATGAGATCATACAGGATTTTTATTTTGGTATAAATTTTTCTGATGCTTATAATTTTTTTCTTATCAATTAAGTATTTACTAGGTATGCAGCGTCTTTGGAAGTGTCCTAATTGCATGATGTTTTCAGTTTACACTACAGTGTTTGAAATCGTAGATTTTTTCGGAAAAACATGGCTGAAGTATCCTCAGTCATTCCACAGGAAAATATTTAAAATATGGGGTGTTAAGGGATTATTAAAATTAAAGAAGTCCTCAACTTTTGGCTCACAGGTTGCATTGTACTTACTATATTGCGGTTTGATTTAGGACCTTCCTTTTACAAAAATATTTAAGAGTAACTTCTTACAGTAATGTGCTTTTTTTACCTCAGTGCCATTTTTTTACCTAATTTATACGAGGTGTAAGCCCAAAAATTTAAAAAAGGTCATTTTGTGATAAATAACATAAGTAAAAAGAAGACATATAAAAACAGTCAGTCAATAATGTGATATAGATTTTATTTATTTCCTTTTTTTTTAAGTTAAATTTTTTTCTAGCCACCTAGGTACCTAAAATTTTAGTTACTCAACTGGGGGTGTCAGAAATAATATGTGGATTCCTGAAAAGAATCCCAGCAATATCACCCTGTATGTAGTAGCTCGAAAATAAAAAATAAATCAACCCTTGTATGTCAAGTATTTATATATTTATATCATCATCAGCTTTGTTTTTTGTGCTGACAGATTTTTTGCCGGTATTTCTTTTCGACTTGTATGATTCTCTTATGACTATGATTACTGTACGAAGATGTAAAATTAATTTTTATAAACACTATTTATTTGGAATGTTAATTTTTAGCTGTTACCAAATTTTATTTTAATAAATCGTACCTACCATATTAATGTGTAAAAATAAAAGTTTCGTCATGTTTTTATTATGAACTATAGTTTACCATAAGGCATATTTTTGTTACTTATATTATCAATATTTTCTGGATAGAAAAGGTTCCTATTCCAGACAGCACATTTCAAAAATGTATATATAAAAAAACTTAATAAGACACTTCGTCTTATTAACTTATTATATTGGGTGACATAGAGATCATGTTTTACCATTTTAAATCTAACATTTATTGTGATCATAGTATGCTGTATATTTGAAAATTTATTTGTCTTAATAAAATGAAAAAAAAGGGGTATGCTATGGTCCTGGGTCCCTAATATATCTAATAATAGAAACTATAAAACTACACAAATCCGCATCTAGAGAATCAAAAGTGATGTTGAGCCATTTGTAATACCAACATCTGAATTTATTTAGTAATATTCCAAATTAATGTTTTTAGTAATATGTGCTGTTTGGGATCAAACTTTTTACCACATCCTAAATGATCGCCAATTTTTTTCAATAAATGTTACTGTATATATAAATTTAGTGTTAGTCATAGTGTTATGCAGGGTATAAGCGATGTTTTCGTACCTTCCATGAAATGTTCAAAATGTTAAAAGTGGCTAGATTAACGAAAAACATTTCATTTTAGTTCTGGCTGTTCCTATTAATAATTTAGACGTTTAGTTACAAAAGTGTTTTGATACAGGGTAGTCCCCATGAATTGTGTAGTATGTAGTGAGATAAACAAATTTTATTTAGCAACAAGTGTTTACATAAAAGTACAATTTTGTTAGGTATATATTAAACGAATATTAGAAAGATATTTTTAATAAAAATTCGTCAAATGTACCACCTGTCTATTCTTGATTTATCAATCAATATTTTATATGTACATGCCACTATTTTGTAATTAGTAATGATCCAATTCATGTAATGATAATGAATAAATAAATCTGTTTCAGTATTATTTGTGTTTTACTTTAACATACATACATATGTACCTCCAGATCTCAAAAATATTTATTGTTTACAAACAATCTTATAATAAATGGTCAAAATGTGGAGGTTTTATCCAAAAAACTATAGTTCGGAAATGGATCTCTATATATTTTTTTTAGGTCTGTTTGTCTGTCTATAACATTAGGTATTTATGTTCTTTAACACTAAAGATTATTTTATTAAAATTCTGGCCTTATTTGGAGTTATCTAAGATTACAAATTCTTAACAGTTGTAGGTATTCATCTGCCATCTAGATGTTAATAGATGTGGTCTGTAGTGGTCTTAATATTGACTTATATTACTACCCCTATCAATACTTTGGGATTTCTATTTTAGAATTGAGGGTTTGTTGTCGCGCCATCTACTGGTGAGTTGCATTATATGTTTGTCTAGCGAGGTATAAAGAACTCTATTGGGCCCATACATTTTTTCAAAGGACGTTCAAAATAAGAGAGGACGCTGAAGTCAATCGTCTGATTAGTAGTAGCGATATTGATTGATCTTAGAGCGTTTATTCTAAACTAAATTCTCTTGAGCATGTCTTTTATGCTTTGAGCCATTTATTATGACGCTAAAGAGTTACGAGTTCTATCCAGGTTTTGAGAGTGTTTTTACAGATGGTGTACATATCTAAAAGTCAGTCGCAATATATCGTCATCTATACACAGCTAAATTCCCTTTTGTATGTGATTAGCTTATTAATGATTAATTAATAACTATCAAGGACAGAATATGACATTTTTTCATGTCCACTTTTATAAGATAAAAATATCTATTTCATATTATCTGTAGGCTGCTGTCGTGGGACGGCATCTATAGACGTCATCGTAAAGCTACTAACTACCCAATTTTGTTCTATTCCTATTTTGAGCATGCAACTTTAATTTATGTACGTCACTGTTAGATGCCGGTAGCTGAAAATGTTTGAACAGATTGTGTTAGAAATCATAAATTTACGGCTAACAAAAAATGCATGAAACTGGCAATTTTATTGTTTTCCTTTTTAAAACGACCGCAAGATGCATAGCAAGACTCGATCTAGACGGTAAGGCGATAAATCCAAAAATTGCTTTCTATAGATTTTCGAAGTCGCGATTGGAAAACATGTCGTAAAAGGCGGAATACATCAGTTTGTACACAAAGTATGAGGATATTTTATGATTTTATATTGTCGCTCAAATGACCTTTAATTTATTTTCGAAAATAAGAATATGTAATATGGGAATCGTTTTAGTTTTTAACATTTCGCCTTTACAGTCTTTTTATAGTCCCGTTTTATTTGTTTAGACAAATGGATGGAAATATACTGCTACAAATTTGAAACATTTTGTTACTTGTATAGTACAATAAGCACTTGCTTCATGCACATGCATTTTTCTGGACTGGTTTTCAGCTGACCTATGATTTTATGCCTTACTGGCAAAAGTACAACTTGCCTTAATAGATGTTATTTGTGCTTTATATTTAGAAGAAAAGTTATAAACATATTTTTTAAAGAATAATATCAAAGTTGGAACGTGTATACTAGACATGAAAGTAAAGTATTGTGAAACTGTACGAACAAAATCGAAAAAAACGAATATTTGTTCATAGCCTATCACCATATTTTTTTATAGTCTATAACCAGATACTTTTCCTTTGATCAGAAGAAAAATTCAGGTATCCATTAGAGCTTTCCAGTCATAAATTGTCTACAAAATGGAAGAGGGCACTGAAAATATTTTTAGTCAGTTTTTTTAATTAATGAAATATTATTGAATATTTTTGTAAGTAAATTAACAGCTTCACAATTTTTGGGGAAAGGTATTTATTTATTTATTCAAGCAAAGTGCCACATTGTATTTTATTGTTATCTGGCTTTGTTTTTAAACTAACACACACAATACATGTCTCAGCTGTACATTTTTTTGATTAAATACGTTTTATAGACATAACATCATAAAAAGTATCAAATTTTCGTGATAAAGACATTGGTAATAATTGCACACTGTCGCAAGTCAACTCGTTTTTTTTGACAACTGCAGAAATTAATATACCTACCCAGACCGATGCACGTCACCACACAAGCGTTAAAATTTTATACTGATTCTCATAAAATTGTTCAGTATTTGGAAATAATTTTGACTAGCATTTTGATGGATTATTTGTTTATGTATTGTTAAATTAACATATATTTTAAACATAAAAAAAGAAAAAAATTAAAAACGTACAAAAGAGCAGGAAAAAATTGGTAATAAAAGTTAGTAAAGGTGTTTTTTAATGAGAGGAAAAATAAGTAGACAAAGGCACACGGAAGTGTTACGAATAACACTTGTATTCAGTGCTATATTATTTTTAACCCTCTTGGTAGGATTACGCTTTTTAGGTGATTTCAAAAGTTCATTGTTTTTTGCTTTTTGTGAATTAGATTTAACCGTAGAAACATGCAAGTTCAGGGCTGCTGTTCTGTAGATTCTTTTTCAAAATAGCATATAAAAGGTGTTACCAACTATTTGCAGCCATTGTTTAACTGTTTTAGCAATTTGCAAGTCTGACAACTATAACACTTCAATTGTTCTGAGGATAACAGTTTTTCAATTCGGGATTTTCAATACATTGGTTTTTATTTTGTACAAAGTATAGTATCCTTTCGCACGTTTGTCATATTTTATTACGAAATTGTATCACACTACTCTTTGCGTATAACGAGGTTGTACAACAGCTCGAGCTGTCACAGGACTCCTGCAATCAAATCAGATTGAGGCAACAAGAGATCATTTTTGTATAGATACGTCTCAATATTTATTCAATTTTAAAATTTAGTTTCGTAATAGAAATTAAAGCAAAAAGCTTTAACGCCCTCTGCGACACATATTCTAAATTGAAACAGTTAGTTTTATATGTCCAAGATCTCATTTTTATTTGTCTGTGGGCACATAATTCTATTTGAACCCTCTATAAACGTCATCTTTCCCAATATCAGGTATACTTATACCCTTTACATTAATTATTACATAAATCAAGTGGGCTTTATAAGCCGCAATCTAAAAGTAATTAATAGTAGTCAATATAATTTGAGACATCTTGAGTAACGTTCCCTATAACTCGTTTTTAACGACTTATTTGATATATATTTATGGTACGCTGTTAAAATATGTATGTACATGAAATCTGAATAATCTTAAATATAGATGGAAAATATGCAAGATACAATTTTGACGGTGATGTAGACAGGTTAAGTCACTGTTTATTACAAATTTCAAGCAACAAAAAATGTTATTTGTAATGATGTATAAAAAAAATTCAGAAGCCGCTAGTATCTTTTGGATTTGTTATATACGAGGTGTGGCTATTAAATAACCGAACTGATGTTGCTACCAGCGCGCTGCGAACGTATCGTGACAAGTTTGAACAGAATTCTGTCTGGTGATACTTTCTCCACCCTGAGTTCGCTGGACAAACCAGTGGGTCACTCAGTTTTATTGTAGCAGTCGTTTGAATTAGTCTACACATCAGTGACGCGTCGAAAAATGTTAAGCGTTCAGTTGGAGCAACGGGTTAATCTCAAGTTTCTTGTTAAACTGGGGAAAACTTTTACTGTTAAAGTTTAACAGCAGCTTATGCAATGTTAAAAGATGTGTACGGGAATGAATGTTTATCCCGCACACAAGTTTTTGAATGGTTTAAATAAACGGTGTAAAGAGGGACGTTAAACGACCGAAGACGATCCGCGCCCCGGGCGGTCCTCAACCTCAAAAACGGACGAAAACATTGAAAAAATTGGTAAATTAATCCGCGAAGATCGTCGTCTAAGCATCCGAGGGTTTATTGAAATACCAAGAATCGACAAAGAATGTGTTCGCCAGATTTTGCACGAATCGTTCAACATGCGCAAAGTTTGAGCAACAATTGTGCCAAAACTCCTCACTCCCGAGCAAAAGGAATCAAAGAATAAACATTTGCGTGGACATTCTAAGCAACATTGACACTGATCAAGGTTTGTTAGACATGGTGATTACTTGTGATGAATCGTGGTTTTTTACTTACGACCCCGAAACAAGCGTCAATCCATGTGTTGGAAAGCCCGAACTCACCGAGGTAAAAAAGCCAGGATGAGCAAATCCAAATTCAAAGCGATGATGATCGTCTTTTTTGACATTCGAGGCATTGTCCCTGAGGGTCAGACGGTCAATAAACTACTGTTTTTGTATATCCTCTCTTTAGCAACGTGCCAAATACAATAAACGATGGAAAAAAAATTGGGAAATGCCTTTCCCAGTTTTTTTGGGAGTGCTCTTTCGAATGAAAAATCATAATAGTTGAACCTTACCCCTGTTTTTGGCCATTTAAATTGAAAAGAGCACGATTTTTCAAGGTCAATTTTTTTCTAACATGATTTTTGACTGGAAAATTTTTTTCTGTCGACAGAAAACTACGGGAAAAGCAAACGTACAAAAGGCATTCGAGAATTGTACTGAAAAGTTATGTACTTAGAAAGAATTAATTCCAACATGGGGTGTCCAATATCTCGGCCAAAAGGACACATTGTGTGGGGAAACTTTCATAATTTTTTTTACTCAAACCTGGAGAACTTTGGGAAAAAGTTTGGAGAACAAAAAGTGTTCAGATTCATCCAAGGAGCACGCCTGTTTTTTTTCAGAATTTTTGGTCACATTTTGGCCATTTTCAATTTGGCCATTTTTTCAAAAATCCGAAAATGGCTCAAAAGTTCTGAAAGAGGTGAAAAACACCTCGCTTGAAGAGTCCTAAACAAATTTCTCAACAAAAATTTGGCCCAGTTTGGCCATTTTCCCGATAGGTTTCAAAAAAATGGTCTTTCCTAAAATTTCACAATCATTTCCAGACATCTGGGAAAAAATACACGTGTTCTTGGCTCATACTCAATAGAGTCTGCGCCAAAATTGCTGTCCCCAAATTGTCCATTTTTCATTTCAATGGTCCAAAAATTGGCCGAATCCAAAATTGCAGGAGAGACCGAAAATTCTGGAAAAATTCGCACGTCTAAGGCGAATTGACAATTTTTTACAGTTTGACCAAAAAAAGAACAAATCGGAAATAGTCGCCTTAGAGCTTGTATTCGGAAAAAAAAATTCAAAATCTTCCATTTTGGTACGATTATACTTAGGCGTGCTCCTTGGATGAATCTAAACACTTTTTGTTCTCTAAACTTTTGCTCCAAAGTTCTCCAGGTTTGGTAAAAAAATTATGAAAGTTTCTCCTGACAATGTGTCCTTTTGGCCGAGATATTGGACACCCCATGTTGGAATCAATTTTTTTTAAGTACATAACTTTTCAGTACAACTCTCGAATGCATTTTTCCCGTAGTTTTCTGTCGAAAGAAAAATTTTTTTTCAGTCAAAAATCATGTTACAAAAAAATTGACCTGAAAGCTCTTTTCAATTTAAACGGCCAAAAATAGGGGTAAGGTTCAACCATTATGAATTTTTTTTAGTACCATTCGAAAAAGCACCCCAAAAATAATCGGAAAGGCATTTACCGATTTTTTTTCCATCGTTTCTTGTACTTGGCACGTTGCTAAAAAAGAGGATATACAAAAACTGTGGTTTTGACGTTAAAGGGTTAATAGCCACACCTCGTAGTCATACATTTCGCTGAACATTTTCTAAAACACTGGGGTATTATCATTTGTCGCTATTAATATCAAAATTTTGGTAAGGACAAATTGCCCCTACATGTGCCGTGTGTTTTGACTGCATCGTTTTGTTTTCTTAGCGGGTTTTTACAAAAATCAGAAAACGTTTGATTCAATAAAGGGCACCCATTAATCGCAAGGGACGATAGGCGGGGTAGATGGGATGGTTCAACTCGAATGGATGGGGGTCAAGTGGCCAGTGGTCGCGATAAGACAATAGAAAAGCCTTTTGGGTCATTTTTCGCTACCGCCGAAGACGTAACAAACGCCGATCTGGCCGCTGCGTGCCCTAATCGACCTCTGTCGCACGTAAGCTGGACTAAATTGAATCAAAAAGCGTTTAATGCCGAAAGCAAGACTCCAATGGCGCCGTCATTATACGCGCTAACGTCTCCCTCACGGCATTGCCCTTCATAATTGTATATAGCCACCGTTTTACCCTTATATACGAATTCAATTTAAACGTTTCGGCGCAATAGCTGACTTTATATCATCTCGCCATGATTAAAATTAAATCACATCATATCTACATTCGTTAAACTCGAACGGATAGCTTAGAAGTCTCGTACGCGTTTTAAGCTGTAATTAAATCTCTCGTTATGATTTTAGACTGACTCCGCAGACAAAAACGTTCAAAAATAATCCCTCGCCCTATGTAGATTCACTAATGGCGGTTCTACAACTACGTACAAAAGAACAGAGCTTTTAGTTTAAGATATATTGTAAAAAATATATTTTCAAAATATCCATTGGCATTAATGGTGCCTTGGTAGTCCTGAACCACCACAGCCGATTCTTACACGTTGAGGAACATGGTTTCAGGCAGCTCTTTTTTAGCGAAACTGTTAGGTTGTCGGAAAAGTCATGACGTATTTTTGCAATAGATGGCATTACATGTATTTTTACATGAGAAATGTCAGCTCGAGTGCTATACCTGACAGCTGACAGTTCAACCTTCATTTAAGACAAAAAAAGTAATCGATTTGGTCCCGACGTTTGGTTTTTACATCAAGTTGAAAATGCCAGATCAAACTGTGCATTTTCTGCATATTTTGCTTTTTTATTTCCGCAAAGGGAACAACGCAAGGCAGGCCTGTGAAAAGCGTAAAGTTGACGGTAACAATGCCCTACAAGAGTGTCAGTGCTAGAGATGGTTCAGCAAATTTCGTGCTGGTGACTGATGTCACAGATGCTCCCTCGCTCCAGAAGGCCCATGGAAGCTAATGACGACCAAATAGAGGCACTGATCGAAGCAAACCCACATTCGACCACTCGTGACATTGCGGAGACACTAAACCTTCATCATTCCACCGTTAATGATCACCTATGAAAGCTGGGATTCATCAGCAAGCTATATATGGGTTCCTCATGAACTCAACGAAATTCTTCTCACCAGTCGCAATAATACCACCGATACTCACCTGAAGCGCAACAAAATCGATCCGTTGAAGCGCCTGGTACAGGCGATGAAAAATGGATTGTTTACAACAATATTCGACGTAAGCGATTGTGGTGCAGTGGAACTAAGCGAGCCCAAGAGCGAACACAATCCAAAAGCTGATCTTCACCAGAGGAAAGTTATGCTGGGATTATGGTGGGATTATAAGGGCGTGGTGTTTTTTCGAGCTACTACCGCGGAATGATTTGAATACATCCCTTACGGAGAAGCGGTCAGAACTCAACAATCGCAAAGCTGTAGTGTTCCACCACGACAACGCGAGACCCCATACAAGTTTGGTGACTCGCCAAAAGTTGCTGCAGCTTGGATGGAAAGTCTTGCCTCGTCCTCCATACTCACCGGACATTGCCTCATCAGATTACCATTTGTTTCATTCCTTGCAGAACGGCTTGAATGGTAGATCGTTCGATTCTGATGAGGCCATCAAAGAGCATCTCATTCAGTTCTTCGCTGGAAAAGAGCGGTCCTTCTACTAGCGCGGAATCATACAGCTCCCAGAAAGATGGCAAAAGACCATAGATCTGAATGGGCAATACATCATTGATTAAACTTTGTTCTATTATTAATAAATGAGCCATGAAAATCACCCAAAAAAAGCGTCATGACTTTTCCGACAACCTAATAAATTTTTTTTTTTATATATAAAATGCTCTGTATATTTTGTGATATTCTTTGAGGAGCAGATTTTAATGAACTAAAATACTTATAGTATATACCAAATTTCATAAAAATCGTTTGAGTCGTTCTTGAAATATCGTGCACATCGCTAAATGTTTTTTTTAACTATTTTTGATATAAATGCGTTTTAGGTTTGATTTTAACGGTAATAAAAAAATATTTTTTGCTTGAAGATAAATATGAGAAATGAACTACAGGGCCACAGTTAAATCAAAATGTCCAGGAGAGTCTAAGGATTTTTAAGCCAATAAGAAATCTGATTTTTGGCATACTACTGTCTTCTTAATAGTTCCACTCTTTGATTTTGTAGATTGTGCGTGTCTAAATAAAAAAACGCTGTTTTTCTATATGGAATGGAAGTTTTCGTTAAATTTCACATTCATTTAAATCGATGATGAAAAAGTATGGGCTATTTACTTTGTGTTTTTGTTCAAGTAGATTTTTGAACTATGTCCATATGAGCGTAGATCCCCACGCGGACAATATATTTTTTGTGTAAACATCGTGTTTATCGCGTAATTGGATTTGAACGTATTCCCGGAACGTGGCCCACTACAAAGTGAGCGATATATATCGAAAGACCCTAAATCCGCGCCGTCTTTTCTCCCCGGCAAATGACGTGATATTTTTTGGCATTTCAACCATCGCATCTGCCGGTAATCACGGCACTCTCAGGCCGTATTTAAATTTTTCAATTTGAGGCGCGTAACATGGACGGAGATTGTTATGCTTTACGGCGCCCAACTTGGAGATCTCGAAATAAAAGGGGGATAGCGTACACTGAGAGAACAGATTACCTATTAACTATTTATTTGTAAATTTGTCTATATACCCTCTATGTGTAATGTGGGGAATGAAACGTTTGTTAAACTCATAATTTCAGTATGTATAGGTCATATCGAATGTCACATAACAGATACAAATGGTCACAATGATACTATTAGGTATCTACTTTTATTTATGTACAAATCCGTATTACCCTCATTCTTCAAGACAATCGATTATCCTTTTTTTTTTGTTTTAAAGGGCGGCGAAAACTGCTACTTCTGACCCTATCTCCACTTTTAAGATGCAGCCCCATGGCCTGCTGCTACGATTTTTTTATTTAAAAATCGAAATTCATAGCGTTAATCAGGACTTATCGGAACTTCAGTGAAATTTGAACAAAAAATATACGAGGCGTTTCTTTCTATACGATCTCAAAATTCGGCAAAATATCGAATTTGAAGTCAAGTGTACCATGGAATTATATCAAGACAGTTGAATGTTATCTGAAATCGCTTAATTTTGACGTAATTGTAGTTTACTGCAGTTTTTTTATTGTAGAAGAAAAAACTTTCCTTGCGAACTAAGGTTACTCTACATAACTATAATTTCTAACATTACTACAATTTCTACAGAAATAGCCAACAAATATTAATACCAGCTATATGCTGGTGTACAAATGCTATACATAATTACCAAATCTAATTAAAAATAATTCGACAATTTTACCAATAATAAAAGAAAACATTTTTCCATATTTAAACTTGATGTAATGGAAACAAACTTTTTCTCAGTGTAGTACGGTGGATGCGTCCGTCTTTTATATATTAATAAAAGCATAGGCCCGTAATTTTATTGATATTGTAAAGGATTTTGAATATTAATTTTATTGAGTTTTAAAGTGTGTCGTATACATTTTATGGAACGATAAAAGCGGTGATTGAATACAGGAATAAACGACTTGGCATTTAATATGTTCCACCAGGCTGGGCCGTTTAAATTATTAGGTTTTTTATTGTTCGGTCCGGGGTTGTCAGCGACGAATATAAAATCTGGGAATTTTTAAATTCACACTCCAGACAAAAGCAAACAGCCTGCTTAGGAAAATTTCTTCAAGAGATAAATACCCGAAAATTGTTTTGTGAAAATGAGAACTGTTTTAATCATCTCCTGATGATGCCAACATGATTAACGAAATGTGGGCGTTGAATGTTTTCACAAATTTAATACGTAAAATATACTTAACATTTTTTTTACCGAAACATTGTCAAAGCAATTTCCAGCAATGGCTAATCGCTTCCGTCTACGCTGTCTATTTTCGTAATTGAAAATAATCCGGTACCCAGGTGTAAATTTATTCATGGAATTCGATTAAACTATGAAATTACAGTTGCATCTTATTAAAACAAATATTCAGATTTAAGCTTCTGATGGGCTGTCATTCCATCTGAATCTAGAATAATCATATAACGAGATGACAGAGATATAAATGAGACGACTTTCAGCCAATTTACATGATAAATTGAATCAATATTTCTTTCTATAAAAATATTTATTTAAGGAATGAAGCTTAGGGCTGAAAGCAAAACCGTCTTAAGGGCGGATCTGCATTCGGCAGATTTCCTTTCCTCGATCCACAACATAACACTACCACCAATTATCCCTTTTTGTAACTATACAGGGCGCGATAACACTGTGGGCCTGAATTTTCAGGGTTGGCAATTTTGTAACCAGTTGACCTGATCTCGCATTTAATTTTTTTAACATTACAGTTAATTTTTAGTATAAACCATCATTTTCATTTCGAATTTGCTTTAAAATTTGCTAATGCAAGGTGTAAAATTTATATTCAGCCTTTTTAAATAATACTAAATTTACCAACACCAAAAATAGGGAATTGCGATTTAAAAGAATTGAGGATGACGTCATTTCTCAAAGTCGATGATTGAAAAGTGATATGGAAATCAAAATATGCATTTTTTGTATTTAAAATGTGACCTGTCACGGGTTTTTTCGTGAAAACTTACTTTTTTCGTTTTAATTGAATTTGGGCAGTATTTTTACCGCTCTCTGTATAAATGAATAGATAAAAATATACTTCTCATTTTACAAACAACCAGCCGTGGTAAACTAATGTAATATTCGAGGATTTTACCTTTTTATTTCCTTTTTTATGCCCATTTTTATTTTTCTTAAAGCCGTAAAAAAAAGAACTATACAATTAGCGATTCGGTAAAACCTGAAAAAAGAATTTCGGAAGATTGAGCGAAGTCACCATGACAATGGCTGCGGTGAGGTGTGGATCTTTGTCAATTGCCTTTTAGGCTTCACAGGTGCGAGAAAATAACACAATTAACCGGATATAGTTTATAAGACGAAAATGCCGTTCTCTGGGACTATTTGCCCATAAAATATGTTAATAAGGCTATTCAGGAACCAAGAGGGCGTAAGAGAGAAAGAGACGGAACAGTATAAGGATGTTGCACGAAGCATTAGATCAGGTACAAAATATGTTCGGAAGGTTACGCTAGACATACTGGCACCGAGACCGTATTTTGAAGGATAATAGAGAAATTTCAGTGGTGCCTATATAGTACCTACTTGACTTATATGAATATTTAACCTCCTACCATTCTGTTTACAGCAATAGTATTTTAAATAAAATTCAACTAATACACTTGAAATGTAATCAAACAGTGTAATTAGACTATTAATAATATACATTAGGCATATTTATTAGTAAGGTTGGCGTACGGATACTCCTGTGTCAGCTGGTGCTGTTGTATAGTGTGGTATAATTTTATTATGGAAAACGCGTGAATGGCTATTAGTTACTTGTGTACATTACATATGATTATTGTCAAAACCATGTTAGGCTAAACAATATCTGTCTAGTCTACCATGCAAGAGAACAGGTTCTTTGAATCCAGTTAAAAATTACTTTTTCTTTACTCAATATACTTTGTTCGCAGTTTTCACAACTTATCTCATTCATTTCCGATTTCTAGTTGCTATTTGTACTCTTGTGAGTTTTGTAATTTATTTTTTGAGGTGTTTACCAAATTCACGTCAAGGTCTTTATTGTCCAAATCGCAGGAGAATTTTAGTTCGTAAGGTAAAACAACAATTCAAATCTTGAATTTTGAGTGCCTTTCCGAAAAATCGTGGCATTGTACAGATTTTTCTAAAATGTACGTTGCTTTCCTTTTCGTTACTCTGGATAACCGTTATTTAAAATACAAACTTATTGTGCAAACCTTATAAGTTTATATCAGCGTTACTGCAATTGGTTTATTAAATCTTCAGATATATCGTTGTGGACCCTTCTAACAAAAGGTGCGGCTGAGGAACAGGATATATAAAAAGGTCACCGCAATACCATAAGATCGATTACCTTAAAGAACTAGAAAATAAATAGTTTAACGATTTTAATAATCTGGTTCAGGTACGGACACCCATACCCCATGAGCGGGACACAATAGGTGCCCCGTATTAAATCTAATGGAGGCTCTAAAAGTCAGCTTCTCAATGGTCATTGTTAATGCACTCCATTCAATACGACAAATTGCATCAAAAACAGGAAGTTCGTGTAAAATACCATTCATAGATGACTTTAGCCGCGTTTGGGTCGGTCACAATGTATTCCTGTGTCGAATAGACTCCGTAAATCCATTCAGGCCATGATTTTTACAGGGTCGGATCGGCCTATCACTTCATAATTCGGTTTTTCAATATCACCAACTTTTCTATTCTAAATATCCGAAAATACATAAAAAATGGTTTGAAAAACTCAAAATGACCAATTTGACCAATGAAAATTTCACCAAATGCCTAGGGAACTGATTCATTTACTGACCATCTCGATAAGCTCTGGGATACAATCGAAGATTCGAAGATTTACCCTGTTGTAATATTAGAAACTAACAATAATAACAAAATAAAAACGAATATCAGCACCAAGAGAGGATTGTGGATATACAGGATGTGAATTTCTTCAGGTCAACATACCAACTAAACAGGAAGTCCAAACACAACAGGAACATTTATTACCAAGCCGTTTTCCAAAATATTTCACTCAGACTACGAGTATGTGGACAAGAATTCCCTGAAACGGCTTACCGACGGCATTCTGTACGTAAAAACCAAAAATTACCAGAAGCGTATCTTGAACACATAGGAGGGTGTTAGCAAAATCTCGGCACAACAGTCCATCAACAACTGGCACTCAAGCAAGGTTTTTTAGCGACTGCTCTGCCATGCAACAAATATGTATATTCCTGAAACTGTGCTGGAATCAGAAGTAGGAGTGATGGATTGGGATAGGCTATCGCTGATCGAACAGTGGACTTCAACCGACCAGATATTGTAATAAATAAAAAACGTCGAAGAGGGATCATCATAGAAATCGCAGTGCCAGTTACCCACAACGTTAAAGACTAAGGTTGAAAGCCATAATAAATCATTGATAGCATAAGAGTATGAAACATAATTTATCCTAACAATGTGCTTATTACAATTTGTAAAAGGATACGACGAGTTAATTTCTTAACAATAACCACGAAATTAATTTTACGTTTTTTCACTAAAAGGTGCACTATTTAATTCAAATGTAATTTAAATAATTTCATTTTATGCATATAAAACCGACCCAAACGTATGTCCAAAACTAAAACCAGTTTGTCTCTCATCAACCATTTTTATAACAAAGTGCGTCCCTGTTTTTGGCTCTGATACGACACATAAGTAGGGGTACAAATTTCCACCCAGGTGCAATGCCGGCTGCTAAAAGGGCCGTTCCAAAGTCAACTATGACACCTTTAAGGGTAGACACAAACCCCAGCTTATTTTCTGCATCGTTGATCACGTCACAAATACCTCTCTGCAAATCTGTCTCATTATTAAAATCACCTAGAACGTCCTCTGTATATTAAAAGGCGGACCCTTCATATTAGCTCTAATTTATTATCTAAAAATAGACAAATAATATGGCGTAGTGAATAAAAAAGCGACACGTATAAGCTATTACTCGTTATTGGTGTTACGATGAATTTGCTTTTGTTTTGATAACGCCTATTATCTTTAGATATATTAAAGCTTCTGTTATCTATTTATTGTTAACATCATTCATCATAAAATTAATGTTGACATTTTTTATTGTTTCAAGGCATCTAGGTATATTATTTTAGCAACAATCGTTTCACAAAGTAGCTTTATTCCACTCACAAGCACAAGTCATTTTGTTAATTTCTACACAGATGCGCCAAAGTATTTCGATACTATTTAGTTATTACCGCAATGTACCTATTTATGTAATACTGATGCTTACAGACTAATACCTACATGTGTAATATCGAGCTCCACTTCGAGATGAAAAAGTATCACCAAAGTTTTGACATGCTTAGCTTCAAACCCACAAATATCTAAATTTTAGTTTTTTTACTGGTGTCCGAGAATGTATCTCGCACTGACTCCGAGAAACTGACCAAACGACATGTGCTTCTATCAAAACTGTCACATTGACGTACCGCTATTTTTTTACTTACATCTTACTTTGCAATAAGAAGGGTGTAAAATGTGTAAATTGCTTTGCAATATAACTTACTTGAATGAATGAATGAATGCGAAAAGTGGGCGGGAAAACCCATGTACTTAGGCCGCCTGACGGGACCATTGTGCACCCACATTCCATGAGTATTCACCCAGGTATGCCGACCTCTCTAGCAAAGGCGTATATTTTCCTGGGGTGAATACTCTTAACATCCTCTGGGTTCAGAACACAGCTCCCAAAGTGCCGTTCTCTGACCCTTGCAATTGCAGGGCATTCTGTGAGGATGTGAGATGCAGTCTCCTCATCCTCCATGCACCATCCACATTCAGGATCATCTATGACCCTTATCATGTGGAGGTGCCTTTTTAAGGTGACAGTGGCCTGTAAGGAGTCCTGTCACCGTTCTAATGTCTCTTCGGTTCATACCTAGCAGACTTTGAGTTAATTTGAGCGAAGGCCCAATAATATGGGCCTTCGCCTGCCTCACACCCGGAGCTTGACTTTTCGTACTCCTTATTTAGGAGCTCTTTCATGGTTGAAACCCCCATTGAATATGGGACCCCTAATATAGGTTCAGGTCCTATGGGGTACCCTATTGATCCTACTCTGGCCAGTCTGTCGGCCTCCTCATTTCCCGGGACACCTGAGTGTCCCGGTACCCGTATATAACTTACCTAATACGAGGTGTGTAAATTAAGTAATGAGACTGGCAATGTAGTGCCCGAACTAGCAACACTGCGGACACGGGACTTGGAAGGGCGGTAGGTTAACATGTAGTGCATCTTCAGTGCAAGTTTGAATTTGTTAGTCATATATCAGTTGTAAACCGTTTTTTTCTAGTGCGTTTTAAAAACGAGTGACATTGATCAATGGATACTTTGCAAAACTTCAACGCGCCTACTAAGATAATATTTTTTTCAAGAGCCCAGGTTTTTCGGTGGTTTAAGGCATTCTCAGAGGGAAGAGAGTCGACTGAAGACGAATTACGCAGAGAAAGGCCTTCATCTTCAAGAACCAATGATAATGTCGATATAATACGAAATAGTGTGCGTTCAGATAGTCGGTTGACGACAAGAATGATCGGGGTAGAGTTAAAGAATCACACCACTGTTTATCACATTTTAACTAACGAATTGGAGATGAGAAAAATCTGCGCAAAAATGGTTCTAATAAACCGTTCGCAGGAACAAAAGGACATCAGGAGAGAAAGGTGTCTTCAATTTTTGTCAAGCTCTCCAAGACCCAAAAAAGCGAAGAAGGAGCAAGTCGAAGATCAAATGCATGCTGATTTGCTCTTTTGATAGCCAGGGAATTGTCCACAAAGAGTTTATGCCTCCAAGCCAATCAACAGTTTTACAGAGAGGTTCTTGAAAATTTTGGAAAAAGGGTCATGCGTGTGAGACCAAACATCAAGAACAACTGGATGTTGTTGCATCACGACAATGCGCCTTGTCACACTGCCATTTCAGTAAACGAGTTTTTAGCCTGACTTTAGATGTCATTTTGGGACCATAGAGAACATTCAAACGGCTGTAACCGACCATCTGAAGGCTATTCCAGTATATGAGTTCCAGCACTGCTATGAGGAATGGAAGAACCGTCTCCAGCGTTGTGTGACTTCCCAAGGAAGTTATTTTGAAGAGACAATAGTCAGTCTCGTTACTTAAATGTACATCTCTTATCATTGTACTTGGAATGAGGTGGGGACTAAATTGTTTAGTTACAAAGGGTGTTATTTAAAAAAATACTTGGTGGTGTATTTTTTGAGGGTTGTAAGGTACAACACGGATTTTAAACCCTAGTCAGGTGTAGTATTTCGTGCCATTTGCAGGTTTTTTAGTTCACATTCGGATATTTTCAAATAACGGGGATACCGGCTGTTCACGTCATTCTGGGATACCCGGTATATTAATTTTGGGCTGAGACGGTCCCCACGAGGAACGCCCCAGTCCGCCCTTGTCCCCATGTACGAGCATATAATTAGGGTGAGTCTCAAACGGCTGCCTTGGCGGCCAACAATTTAATTATATTCCTGATTTACGAGGGAGCAACTGCAGATAACTTATCATAATTAAAGTTCATTATAACTATGCATCTCTTTAAATAAACGTGTTGCTGGATCCCGCTCGGGGCTAAACCAAGATGAACTTTTAATGTGACCGTTTATAAACGGGAAGGATGCTTCGTAGCGTTCTAAAACCCATCCTCGAACAAAATGACCCATGTAAATTCACTTAGCACGTTGCCCCCATCCCGCTTCGTGCGAACACATATTTTCGGTAAGCGTCCTTTTCTCAACCGTAGCCTGTTCTCGATTTAATTATAAAGGGCCTAATCCCTAATCGCTACTAGCATGTGTTGCAACCACAAATTTTGCGGCTTGCAGAGAAAAAAGTAATTTTTTGTAATTTACCGGTATATTAAATAATATTCCTTGTTCTCTTCCCCTTCTGTTCGCCAGCGGAAGATATCGGCGGTTCTCTATTTTCCTCATAACAAAAAAATGCCATTGCGGCACTTCACAAAACAATTTCCAGAATTGAGATGCAGTGTAAGTAATCGATTGCATTGTCTGTAATTCTTTAAATTTTTAGAAAACAACAGAAACAATTAATTTTTGCATGTGTAACTTTTTATTATTGTTCGCATTAAATTTTGAAGCGAGATTGTTGCGAACATTCGTCCGTCTCGCGTCGAGATAACTTATTGTACTAATCGACGACGGAACGCTCGCTACGCTATATGGATAAATTGCATATACCCTTTCCTCGAACCTGCCGCGGAAGAGTCCTAGTGCGTTACCAAGCACGGTTGGTGGCGTACGCATGCACGGGCAAGAAATATACGCGTACATAATATACAAGGCGTTTAAAAAATACGGTTTATACTCTGATTATGATGGAGTTGTATAGTGCCGGCCCTGCGTCGTAACATACTTTCCGGGCCCTGTATATGACTACGCATTAATGAATCAGAGCGGATAAAATTCCACTTCTGAATGACAAATGACGGCTTGGATGCAGGTAGGTTTTATCGCCAAGGTTTGGTCGTCTGGCATAATTTGGAAGATTTATTTGGGATACAAAACATCAAATTTTATATTAGGCAAGAATTATATTATTTTAATGCTTGGTTTCCGGTGTTTTTTTATAGCAGCGTATAACATTTTTACGTTAATAAAACAAAAATATTGCTTCGTACAGGGTCGATCGATAGTGCTGTGCTTTCGAAGTTCTAGAGAGGAATTAATTTAAAATACACTGCCCCCCACTAAAAAGTACTTAGTGTAAAATATTGGCGATAACATAAATTTATGCTTATCGACGAGTGTAAATCGTCAGATAAAATTTAAATTGTCCACAGTATAATTTGATGTTATATTTCGCTGCCGAAACTGAATTATATTTATTTTAAACGGGCATTTTATCTCTTATCTGCGATCTCAAAAACACAATGATGCATAATAGAGGTTCCATTCGTTATCAGGCCAGTATAGACCGTGCTAAATTCAGCGGTTGTTAAATTCGCCCCTAACTCTATTAGCCGCGCTATCTAGATCAAACTGCGCATTTTGCTCTCTATATGCAAGCTTTTTGCATATAATTTTACAATCTAAACCGCATAGTTACCATGAAATTAGGTGCACGCTGGAGGATGTAAAATTAAAGCGTTTTAGATAATATTTAGAACTGCGAACATACGAGGTGTGTAAATTAAGTAATCAGACTGTTGTTTTAATTACCTTATTCGAATAGAATTACAATTCAGTATTGTCTCCTTCGAAATAACTTCCTTGGGAAGCCACACAGCGCTGAAGACCTGGTTCTTCCATTCCTCATAGCAGTGCTGGAACTCATATACTGGAATAGCCTTCAGCTGGTCGGTTACAGCCGTTCGAATGTTCTCTATGGTCCCAAAATGACGTCTAAAGTCAGGCTAAAAACTCGTTTACTGAAATGGCAGTGTGACAAGACGAATTGTCGTGATGCAACAACATCCAGTTGTTTTAGATGTTTGGTCTCACACGCATGACCCTTTTTCCAAATTTTCAAGAACCTCTCTGTAAAACTGTTGATTGGCTTGGAGGCATAAACTCTTTGTGGACAATTCCCTGGCTATCAAAAGAGCAAATCAACATGCATCTGATCTTCGACTTGCTCATTCTTGCTTTTGAGTCTTAGAGGGCTTGAAGTGTGCCATCCAATGCTTTGGAGCTTGGTATCGGGTCGTACTCAAACGCTCAAGTCTCATCACCAGTAATGACACGTTCCATAAAATAGGGATCATTTTCAATCGATTCAAAAAGTCAAGACACTTTTCTCTCTGATGTCCTTTTGTTCCACGAAAGGTTTTTTGGAACCATTTTTGCGCAGATTTTTCTCATCCTCAATTCGTTAGTCAAAATCTGATGAACAGTGGTTTGAATCAAATTGAACTCTTCCCCGATCGTTCTTGTCGTCAACCGACTATCTGAACGCACAAGATCGTTCGACATTTTCATCGGTTCTTGAAGATAAAGGCCTTCCGCTGAGTGGTTCATCTTCAATCGACTCTTCCTTCTGAGGCCTCTTGAAAAACACTGTCTCCGTAGGCGTAGGCAAAAGTGTCTGCTGCGCTGTGTCCAAGTCTGAAATGCCTTTGCTCAAAATTAATGTCACTCTTTTTAAAACGTACTAGAAAAAACCGGTTTAAGAAAATGGTCACAAAGAACAAACAAATGACTCTAAGTCCATGACTTCCAAGTCCCTTCTCTGCAGTGTTGCTAGATCGGTCGCTACGTTACTAGTCTCAGTGCTTAGTTACACACCTCGTAACTTTTCTGAATAATTGTTGTTTTCCACAGTGTCTCACACATACCTCATTTTGGACCTTTTAGCTCTCTTGCAAAAAAAAACAGCAATTGAAAGTTTTGTGTGCACGATATATTGGGCAAACAAAAAATAACTTTTAAATAGATTTAAATAACATTAGTTCAGTATTTATCTCCTGATGATGCAAACCTGACTGGCGTTGTATACATAACGGTTGCTTCCCTAATTGGATAACCTAAATTTCAGCTCTGTACTTCTGTATCATAAAACTTTGGAAGAGGGGTAACTGACACTTTGTGTAACAGCTCCATTTGGCAAGAAATCGTATTAATAAAAACTAACGAGGATGCATTTGTACAGAGCGCAAAAGGCGATTATTAAAAACACATAAATACTGAGTGCACTTTTAGAGCGGGTATCGGAAATAAGGACACAAAAGGACTTATCGGATGGAAAAATAAAAATCGCCAGGACCTTTCAGTTCACAATAATAACTCTAGACCCAACCGTTTAGCTTTTAAAAGAAGTCAATTTGTATTCACAGTTTAATATAATTGGCAGAAATAGGGTGTATATAGGGGTAACCAGTGTTGGGGAGGTGCATTTTCAAAAGGGCAACATTGAGTCTGTAATAAAATAATCTTTAGATGTAAACGTGAAACTAATATTGGCTTTTATGTTAGGTACATAAAACTCAAAAAAATTAAGTTTACTCGTAGTATGATTGCTACTTCTTTTATGATACGATTAATATTTCAATATTGGCTAACGTGCATTTATTCTAATGTTGAATTAGTAAAACAATACATTAATTTAAGTAATAAAAAATAATTAAGAATAAAAATAATCTTTTTTCAATGTTAGCTACTAATTCTTTAAACGTTTACTGAGGAGTTAATATAAATCGTTTAATGTCCCACCGCAAGAACAAATAAAAGTCGTGAACATTTAGCTGTTGGCCTTTACATTGCTATTAGCTACCCGGCAAGGTTATTATAAAAGAATTTATTATAAAGAAGTATTTTAGCATCTAACTTCGTCATCTGCCAGGTCTGAATGGCTGCGCCTGGTCTTAACGTTTTGTTATGTAAATAATTAATGACCATATACAGCGTGTCCACTTTTCGATGATATTGCTTTGGTGACTCTAAGGAGATGTGACATTAATTAAATTAGAAAAAAATGCGCATTTGTGCCTTTTTAAAGATGACATAATTTCAAAATTTTAAGAAGTAGTCTGGAAAAAATCATAGAAAAAAAACGATAGTTTGGAATTTTGAAAATAAGTCACAAGGTTGTAAGATCTAGACAAAAATCCTCTAACAGAGATTTAACGGGATTATGTTTCTTACTTAATTTTTTATATATTTACAATTTTATCATTTCGACGGTAAGCGTCGCGACATTCCAGTTTTATTTTTCTCACGAGCACCCATATTTTTTATTTCATGAATCAACTCAGCTGTAATTTTCGTCCTACCATTTGCAAGTTGTTTCTGAAAATCCAAAACAGCATCTTTCAAGTCTACCATGATTTTTTCGAAACTACTGAAATTTTTTCATCTCATCAGCTTCGCAGGCTATAAAAAAACCAACTTTTTGTAATTTTAACCATCCTGCTATTCAACCATCCAAGAAAAGCGTCATCAAAGTCGAGAAAAAAACCGTATTTCTTAATGAATATTCTTTATTTAATTGTCAAGGCTGTTATATTATATGACACCCATTATTTATTCTTCAATTGTGACAGTCACTTGTAGAAAAGTTTGACAGAACGAAAAGCTTCGACATAACCGCCATTTCTACTCTCTCGTTCCTTAGCCAGATTTGATGAAGTTTTTTTGTCTCTTTATCTCTTACGGATTCGAAGTTACAATCTCATCAAAAAGTGGACACTATATGTAATATATGAGGTGTGACTATTAAATAACCGAACTGCTGTCATAACACTTTTATTCGTTACCAATTACAGTAGCAATTTTCGTCTTCCAATGCTCCTTGGCGATCTCTACACCGCTCCATACGAATTTTCCATTGTTAAAAGCGGTGCTGGGGAGTCCGCTTCTGTCCGGCTGGCTCAGAACCTCCGTCGCTTTTGCTTTAACCACTTCCACACTTTCGGATCATGTGCCCTTCAGTGTGTAACAAGCCTGGATCAGTGTCAGTGTTGTTTAGAATGTCAGCGCAAATGTTCATTCTTGATTTATTTTGCTCGGGAGTGAGGGGTTTTGGCACCATTTTGCGCAAACTTTGCGCATGTTAAACGATTCATGCAAAGAATCTGGCGAACACATTCTTTGTGGATTCCTGTTATTTCAGCAAGCCCTCGGATGCTTAGAGGAGGATCTTCGTTGATTAATTTAACAAATTTTCAATGTTTCGTCCGTTTTGACGTTGAGGGCCGTCCGGGGCGCAGATCGTCTTCGGTCGTTTCACGTCCCTCTTAAGTAATAATAAAGTCAAACCATGATATTCTCTTCGAAGTCGATAACCATATTATTTATTTATGTTCACTAACTAAACTTTTATGATATAGCGTCATTGTTAACAATCTAAAAATATTTATTTTCAATAAAAACAGGACGCCACTGGCTTTGAATTTCGTTAGTCGATGTGCGATTCCCAAAGCGAATGCTGCTCCTTGTTTCTGGAAAACGGGGCCATTAATAAAAAATATCGAACGAATCGTTTTTGATACCATTTCTTTCTGTACGTGTAGAGTATAGAAGAAGCGAGAACTCTTAAAAAGGGACAGAGCCTGCGAAATTCATAAGCAGTGCCCCTAACGAATGTAATTTTGCTGATTCTCCTAATTACTAGCATTTTACCGTTTAACATTGTACACTAAATGTAGCTAATACATTTAACAGCTTAATAAAATTCGTGTCGAGGGATTTCCCTTAAAGTGGAAATTTCCACCCCTCGTTTTGCTGCCCTTATTACGCGGTCGTTTTTGAATTAATGCTAGAGGAACGGTATTTTCCACTTCAATTTACGTTGCGTTTTAATATTCCCTCCAACAATAATTTGAAGAGGTTGATATAGAATTACTCCGAAATAATAGCGGCAGAAATATCCAAATTTAAGTAATTTTCTGTCAAGTAACGTCTTTACATGTCTGGACATAAAATATGAATTCTGTTCAAAGTGTTTATAGTTAACTCTGTCGGTTGAAAATATAGGGGACCTCCTATGTACCTATTCCAGTACCATAGACGTTACTGAAAGTGAACAAGTCATCCATGATAGTTACTTGTTTTATCATTTGAATTTTAAAGTTTATTAGATTATATGTTTCTAGAAATTGTTTTATATAAAACCTATCTCTTCCAAACATATTCGGGACATCACTACGTACCTGATTTCAATACTATCGACGTTGTTGAAGGCGAACAAGGAGCCTACATGATGTATGTATTTTTTAAGAGATCTAGTAAAGTTGGCTATCAAATATAATAAGGCAGTTCATTTAGGATCTTAATTAATATTCATCTGATAAAAAATGATCCACGACGTACTCTTATCAGTGCATACATTTTTTGTAATAGCATGATTATGGAGAATTTATTTTCATTTATCTAAAAGCAATTGACCGTGAACGAGTAAAAGAGAAGGAAAAAATATAGTAGCGAATGATGTGGTATGTTGAGTTTTAAGTAGTAGGGATGAACTCGCTCACGACGGCGGGCGTCGGCGTCGACAGCACCGTTTAGGAGATGGCGACGTCGCCAAGGCAACGTCCTGGCGCCTGGCCACCTATTTCTCATCCCCCCTCCCCTTTACATTCCAGATAAATCAAGTGGCATATCTTACACGAAAAACTTGGGATTTACATGTGTACACAACATGACGAGAGATGGCTTTCCGCATTTTTATCTACAAATGAGATTGCAACTACGGAACGGTTACATTTTTGAATAATCGAATTATTCTTATCTATTCGTATCTTAATTTCATTGATTCTTTTTAGACGCATACTGTTTACGAATGCTTATTTAACGCAATGAAATATCCGGCTCTAAGGACCAATTTTTGTTCTAAAGTCTAGAACTTTATCGCCCAGGTTACTTACCCATACAATACCACAACTTCATTTAAAAACTTTATGTTTTGCAGTCCCTAGACTGGATCAATTAAAATAAAAAATCCGGCTCTAAGGACCAATTTTTATTCTCAACAAAGTCCAAGACATCGCCTGTTTACTTACCTGTACAACTTCATTTAAAAACTTTCACACTATCTAAAATCTAAGATTAGTCGATTAAAATAAAACCACATGTGCTGAAATCACTTGAACATATTTATTTAAATATTACAAATACAGTTTTTAATATACATAAGTGGCTACAAAACTGCCGCGGACTATATTATAAAGATTGCACGTTGTTTTTACACAAATCTAAATTTGCAGCCGAATTTAAAGCGGCCACTGTCAAAAAATAAATAAGAAACAAAACAAACTAAAAAGTGATATTTTTTATTATTAATAAGCAAAAATTCTTAGTATTATATTTTATAATTTCATTTTTTGTTGGCGTTTTTTTTTTTAATAAAAAAGTATGGTTGGATAAATAGAATAATTTTTTAGCTATTGTATTAAAAAATGAAAAATATCACTCGAGTTGCACGAAAAATATAAGCCAAGTACTATGCAGTACAGCAATATGTATAATTTTTAAAACTGTTACTTATATATTTTTTTCAAATTAAAGTCGAATTTTTTACAGTTTCATTGTTTGTTTCGAAAATAGTATTAAATAGCACTATATATACGTATACATATATATTTATAGATATATAACATTTTTACAAAGTGCGCGTGCGCATTATAATGTCCCTGTTGATGTATGCTTTCACAAACACTGAGATCACTAAATTATTATTTACAACATGAGTCCCTTGCCCCCGCTCTTTCAAGAAGTCCAATTGCCTCACTGCAAATTTTGCCGTTTTGCCACGTGTTCTTCCTCATTGTCGAAATTATGTCGCTATTTTCATCTGTCTGATTATCGAGCCTTGCTGTTTTCGCTTCGCTGTTGCCATTTCCGCCGCGTGCTTTTTCCTCCATTTTGTACGTCGATTTTGGAACCACACCTGGAACAGACGAAAAACTGTTTGATTATTCCACCAAAGATCGCGAAAATGCAAAATCGATATTATAATCTGCTTTTATTGTCATCATTTCTTTAAAAAAATTGAAATCATCTTGTTTCTTTGAACTTGTGACATCACTAGTGAATTTCATCCATATCACAAAAAAATTAAGGGTATGAATAGAAGAGTGTCACTTGCTTTTATTGTCATCATTTCTTTTAGAATACAGAAGAGGTTGGTAGTTGGTCATTTTGATTCCTTGAGCTTGAGAGATCACTTCTGATCATCCAGATCAGAAGAAACTGAAGAATAAGAATATGTAGAAGATAGGACTGAATATAGAAGAGGGTCAGTTATTTTATTGTCATCATTACTTTTTAGAAAACGGAAAAGGTTGGTAGCTGGTCATCTTGGTTCTTCGAACTTGCGAGATCACCTAGTGAATTTCGTCTAGATCAGAAGAAACTTAAGATATGAAATAGAAGAGCGTCACTTGCTTTTATGGTCATCATTTCTTTTAGAAAACACAAAAGGTTGGGAGTTGGTCATTTTGATTCTTGAGCTTGAGATATCACTAGTGAATATGATCCATATCAGAAGAAACTGAAGGAATGAGATATAAGAGTATCACTGGTTTTTATTGTCATGATTTCTTTTAGAAAACAAAAAAGGCTGGTAGTTGGTCATTTTGATTCTATCCGATAAGAAGAAACTGAAGATATGGGACAGAAGAGTAAATTGGAGTTTGATTGGAAAATACAAGCGAATATATGTTGCAAGAAAGATTTCTTAAATGGACAAACAGTAATAAAGAGAATAAAATTATTCAACATCTGGCAAGCCTCTTGGAAATTAGAGGAAACCCTTGAGGTACCCTTTATATATAATCATTAAGTATATAATCATGAAAGAAATGGGAAGAAATGGGTTCACCGGACCTTTCCTGGAAAAATTGGAACTGGAGGCTAACCATTTCTCAAAATCGAGACTTATAGGTTTGGGAAGCTTTTTTAAAATGCGTCTGATGATGCGAACATTTGCTGAAATCTACAAGATATGTTAAAAAAAATAATGGGAAACAAATTATATGAATCTCTAAGTATCCACATCTTCTACAATTATGAAAATAACTTTGTCACAGATTAGTGAATATATTAAATATCCTTGCCGATGTGGTATGGATTTGAATCATAAAAAAAATAAGTGAATTTTTTGAGTGAAGTGAGTGAAGTTGTGTTGGTGTAGAAGATATAGGGTGGGAAACAGACCAAAACGTCATAAACCATAACCATAATAAACTTAATAGAATATAGACCAAGTAGTATGCTTGGATAAAGTACATGCAATCAGTGGCGGTTGGTGATATTTCAAGTTAACCATATATTGAAAACAAGCGCATGGGACCCACTTCACTTTTTAGGTGATGACTATACCTCTTACAGAAAGGATTTATAGTGAAAAAACCATCAGCAGTTTGCGAAAAAATTTCAAAAAAACTGCAGAGCACCCTAGGATCTTAGTAACGCTCTGTGGAATATTTGCAGTATATTTTTTTCATAATCTAGAAACCAAATATAAGGAGAGGTTTATCGATTTGTTACAAAATATTTTTTTCCATTTTCAAGTTATGGCCATTTTAATTTTAATTTTATACGAACATTTTGTTTCCCAAAATTAAAATTGCCTTAACTTGTGAAAACAAAAAAAAATTTTTTATCATATCGAAACTTCTTCTTACTTATATTTGTTCTAGATTATGAACAAAAATATGCTGCAAATATTCCACAGAGCGTTACGATATCCCGAGTTCTGCAGTTTTTTTGAAAATTTTTCGCAACTTTGCTGATGGTTTTTTCACTATAAATCCACCATACAATGATTACTTTAAATCCAGTGATTCAATATTAATTTTAAGACATGTTTGGAATGTTACTGTAGCTAACTAACAGATTATACATAAACTAAAATTGATCAGTGTTTGGCTGTAGAAAGCGAATTTATGCTTGATGACGGGGTAGCGCATAGTTTTAGTAAATATGGGGCGTTCTGACATCGCGGCCATGTTCCCGATTGAAGCGTAATTAATAAAAGTTTTATCCGATGGGGGTGAAGGCACAGTGGCGTCTCGATTTACGGTCCAGGGTCGCGAACGTTCCGTAGGGGTGGCGAACGGGCAGAGGCCTCCTTTGATAGAACGAAGGGATGCAAATATATTAACCTTCCGCAAAACTACTAAAGATCTAAACACGGGCTATATGTTTTCAGCAGATTTCTGGCACAGCAGGCCCATTATATATTAAATTTTGCAGATTACACGGTATTTAGAGCCGTGGTACGACGATAAATCACGTAAATGGGGTCTCGGAGTTATTGCAGGGCATAAGCAGCGTGCGCGAAACTGCGGCTCGATATTTACCGAGAGAGAGATATGATATCGATAAAGCTAGAAGAATCTGCATTGGTGTTATCATCTAATAAAGCAATATTATAATCACGTAATCTAGGGCGTGTAATAGGATTACCTTGATTCTTCGTATGTTTATTTGTTAGCGAGGCAATTATTAATCATGATCCTCGACATTGTGGCAATGGATAGTCACGTAACCGCAGCCTATGACTGTTTACAATATGATATTACAAATCGACCAGCTCAATTAATTGTTATTAGTACATATTGAGAAAATGAAATTTAGTATTCAATGGTATCTAAATATTTTAAGTAAATAACACTATCCTGCAACATTTTAAAAATGTTGTGCCCTTGGACAATGAATAGTTGTTTCCCAAGTAATTTTTCCAGCTGAAAACAAATCCGGACTCAGAATTATCACGTCAGAGTTTTGAGATATTAAAACGTAAAAAGTGCAAAAGACACTGTTTTTTGACATATTTTCATATGAATTTTTATGTTAGTGATTTTTCCTATACCTGAAAACCCATTAGGAACACGTGTATATCAAAAGATTTTTTTATTAAGAAACGTAAAAAATACTTTAAACTCAATAATAAGTTTTTGCACTTTTGGGTTGGAATAACTCAAAAAGTCCTAGGTACCCATTTTCCGAATTTTCATGGTCACCATATTAAATTTTTTCATGAAGAAATGAAAACAAATATAACATCAAATTTGACTTCAGCTACTTCGAAAACATAGAAAATGAATGGTCAATCGAATACTCATTTATTTTATCGTAATTTCGCACTTTTTCGTGCCCATATTGCTTCCGACATAAGAAATATAATCGTTATTTTATTAACATTATTTTTATATTACTATAAATTTCCAGTAGAATACAAATGAATCTAAATAAAGATGCCATTCTTTCATTAAAAACAGTTCCTGAAACTTCCATAGACACTATTGTAACTTTAGTCAACTCAGGCCGGCCATATTGAATTTTCCTTCGAAAAATTTTGAAAATCTAACCTTAGATTCTGAACGAGCAGATCTTTTGACATTAGAAAATATTGATTTGTTATTGATTTTTAAATATTTTTTTACGTTTCTTAATAAAAAAAACAATCTTTTGATTACATACGTGTGTCCCTAATGAGTCAGGTATAGTGAAAATCACAAACATGAAAATTTCAAAATGCGATATCTCGGCGAAAAAAAAAAAGAAGATATTTGAGCACTCAACGGCATTTGAAAGATGAAGACTTGTACTTTAAGATTCCACACATAGTTTTTTGAGGAAAAAAAATCGTGGTGCTACATAACCTCAGATATGTCCAAAAACAGTGTTTTTTTGAACTTTCAGGTTAGAATATCTCAAAAACCTGACGTGAAGCAATTCTGAGCCCGGATTTGTTTTCAGCGGGAAAATTACTTCGGAAACAACTAATCATTGTCCAAGGGCAAAATCTTGCAGGGTAGTGTAATAGTTTTAGGGTAGTGAGATTGTTTTTGAAACTATGTCAGGTTATTGGAATTTTGTTGGTGCTCTGGTAATTCTTCCACAGTACCTAAAATAGATTTTGTTTCTTCCAGAGATTACTACTGATATTGATTTTACGTTTGACGAAACTTGAAACGAAACAATCTAACAATATATCTCGATTTATCTCGAAAACAATTGAAGTAATCAATCATACAATAATAATGCATTTTTATGATAAAAATACTACGGAAAACATTCCATTTTAAAAACATATTTTTTGTTCTCACAAACATACAATGAGAGACTGTACTTCTCGAAGCGTCAAGGCTACAGGTACAAAAAAATTTCTAGGTTTTGTTTACTGCGGTCAGGGGCAAAGCGACTCTTAGAAAACTGTGTATGTGAATGGATTTTGTTTACGCTAGTGATAGTATAGAGTAACAAAGCCAGATCCGTGGTACAAATACCTGTAGGTACACGATGCAGTACGTTGTGCAGCGAACTGAGTAGCGAAACGTCCTGACCAAGAAATGAGATCGAACCAAGACACTTTCATGCTTATTTTATCACATGACTAGTCACAACCTGGTCTGTAAACTTTTTTCGGTTTGGCGATATAAAATGATAATGGCAGCGACTGGTCGGGCTGAGTATTCATCATTTTGAAATATAATTTTTATAATGCTCGGATGGCAGCGAAAACGATAGAATTGCGATGGTTTTTCTTGTTTTATAACAGTTAAACGGCACAACAATGTTAGGCTCTCTTAGGTCTAAACTCTTTAAGATAATGACATGTGTTCCATGTTTCCTTAGGAAAATAGGTAAATGTTCAACCACTACCACTACCTACTTCCCTTAACCCGTTTTCGGCTGAAAACGCCACTCCCGGTACATCGCTCTTCCAGCGCTTCATAACTAATACTCTTTGCGACAGAAAAATTCGACAAGGACATATTTCTTTAGTTTAAGACGTGCCCTTTCCGATGGTATCCATGAAATTCCTCCAAAAATTATTAATTATGAAAAAAAACTCTTTTAAAATAAAAACATGATTTTTGCACATTTTTTTTAATCAAATTTTCAAGGGGTTTTCGGTTTGCAATGGACCTGGAACCTCACTAATCGGTGGAATGTTTGAACTTTAAGTATACGTGGTTTAAAGCTCAATGTTTTTTCTTTATGCGTTCTAAATGGCGTCTGAACTGCAAAATTTTTGCGTAAAAATTCAAGAATTTTTTTATTGGAAAATGATGGACTTTTACAAAAAAATTGTCAAGAATAAAAAGTTCTTAAAATCATTCGATGAATGCACTAGAATTTCAAAATTTTTTTGCATTCTGGAAATAGACAATTTTTTGCAAAAATTTAAAAAATTGCTTAAAAAATTCTTGTTCTTTTACAATAAATTGTCAAGAATAAAAAGTTCTTAAAATCATTCAAAAGATGCACTGGACCAGAATTTTTTTCAGAATTTTTTTAAATTTTGCAAAATTTGACTAGGTATTTGTAAAATCCAAAAAATTGATCAAAAAATTTTGAAAAAATTCCAGTGCAATCTGAAATTTTACGCTCTTTATTCTTGACAATTTTTTGTAAACATGCATCATTTTCCAATAAAAAATTCTTGTATTTTTACGCAAAAATTTTGCAGTTCAGGCGCCATTTTGAACGCATAAGGGAAAGAATCGATCTTTAAACCACGTGTACTTAAAGTTCAAACATTTATGCTACCGGTTAGTGAGGTTCCAGGTTCATTGCAGACCGGAAACCCCTTGAAAATTTGATTGAAGCAAAAAGTGCAAAAAAAACCGTTTGTTTTTTAAACTGTTCTCATAAATAATACATTTTTGGAGGAATTTCATGTACACCGTCGGAAAGGGTACGTCTTCAACTTCAAAAATATGTCCCTGTCAAATTTTTTTTGTCGCAAATACTATTAGTTATGAGGCGCTGAAGAGCGATGTACCGGGAGTGGCGATTTCGGCCGAAACGGGTTAACCGGTCAGGGTCCTCGATTTCTCGACTCTAATAATAACGTAACAGGGCGGCATATAATGATAATGGCGGCAACTGTTCACCATTTTGAAATAATATAATTTTCGTAATCGTCGAGCGGCATCGAAAAGAGGGGTGGCCAGATAGGCTTTGGAGGGTTTTTCTTGTTGAAAGATAATTTAAAAAAGTCCGAATATCTGCGGTGAGAGGTTGTTCGGGAGCGCCGAAACAAATTGGAAGTGAGTGGCCCTTAATTTGGCCTGGCGGGGGTTGTCGAGATTGGAAGGACTCCGGGGTCGGTCCGGGGGCAGCGCAATCCGCAGAGGCAGCGCAAGCGGCGCGGCACCATGCACAGCTAATTACGCAGTCACTTAGCGTTAATCGATTCGGTCGCCTTACGTTAACGGTTAACGACACACTAATGACCCGGAATTTACATAGAGACCGGGGATTGGGCGGGGACGCGAGCCCGCCCCCACCCGCCGGGAGCGGCGCTCGTGTAATTCATACAGATTTTATCTGAAATTATAAAACCGGACGTTCCGCGCTGGCAAACAATAAAAACATATATATGTCACGTAGATTAGCGACGTCAACGATAAATCAAACCGTCGCTTCGCGAGGAGCCGATGCCCGATTCCCGGACAACTCGTAGCCGATGCATCGATACCGCAAAATAAAATTCTATATATGTGTCATGGAGATGATGGATCGAGAGCCCGACAGACAGCAATGGCGAATGGCGTCCCAAACTGGTCCCAGGCTGGGGAGCGGGACTGCGAGCCACTACCCAGCCAGGGCCTCCGGTTCGACCCACGCGGTCGCGCCGAATGTCATTGCCGTAAGGGGAAATTTATATACGATATATCAGTTAATTGAATTCGGTAAATATTACGCTTTGATGGCTCCGCTGCAATTTCATTTCTGTTTTAATATTTATCTCGCGCTTCTGCATCCCCATGCGCGTCGTCACGGGACTTTTTAGAGGTTCCACCAGCCCCAAGCACCACCAAATTGCTCAGCCAAAAGAACCAATCCTACAACTAATTTAAAAAACACAACAAAACACCATAAACTTAAGGGAAAACACCAAAGCGACAAGAAGATCAGAAACATAAGAATATGAAAACCAAGAGTCCTTATAAATAACTCCAGTCAAAGTATTTCACCTTCAAGATTGAGTAGTTTAATCAACATGTATTAAATGGTTCATGCCAATTAAATGTCAGAAATACGAGGTCTGGCTATTAAATAACGAGACTGCGCGCAAAAAGGTGTGTTTTTTTCGCGTGCCGATAACAACGTGTGACGAAAAACACGAGCAACGGATCAATGTGAAATTTCTCGTTACATTAAAAAAAAACTCCGACTGAGTGCAATAAGTTGTTAAAAGAGACCTATGGTGAGAATGTATATCTCGTGCGCGTATTTTCGAATGGTACAGACGGTTATCTGCAGGCCGAGAGCACCGAAGATGACCAACGTCCAGGTTGACCTGTCTCTGTTTCAACTCCGCAAACAGTGACCAAAATCAATGAAATTGTGCGCGGAGATCGTCGTATGAGCATTCGGATGATTGCTGAGACTGTAAACGCCGATAAAGAAACTGTCAGAAAAATTTTACATGACGAATTGAACATGAAGAAAGTCTGTGCGAAGTTGGCCCCAAAAAATTTGACCCCTGACGAAAAGCTCGTCCGTCAACTGATCTGCTCAGATTTTGTTGAGAGGTTAGATGAAGAGTCTGAATTGATGGAAAACATCATCACTTGTGATGAAACGTGGATATTCCAATACGATGTTGAAACTAAGCGGCAATCCTTGCACTGGAAAACTCCTGCATCGCCAAGAATGAAAAAAGCAAAGGTTCCAGATCATCTAGCCAACTCAGACTGTTCAGCGGAAACAGCCAATACTCTTACAGCTGATAAAAATATCCTAAACATTTTTTAAGGAAAACGCTAAAACGGGAGTACTCCAGAGTACTCCAACTTCAAGATCTACTGGGAAATCTAGGAATGTGTGTTACGTTTATGGCGTCATTGGACTTTTTAGGAGTTCTACAGTCATCAAGCCCAACCAGACTGTTTAGCGAACACAACTAATATATACTCAGTATTAGGTTTTAAAATGCAACAAACCATTTAAGAAAAATGCTAAAGCGAGAAAATGGGAAGTTTAGGAAGATGCGAACCAAAATAAATCACACCACAGAAATTCACATTCTCCCTCTAAGAGTCATTACGACTGTGCAGAGGGAGAATACTTAAAGAATTAAAATATTATTTTAAATGATACATCCAGAGTATTTCAATATTTAAGATCGATTGGGTGATCTTATTAAAATGTACTGACTGAAAGTGTGCGGCAAAAAGTTTCACTAAAATTTTTAATCTGAATTTAAAGCACTTCACTTGTGCTTTTCTGATTTTGGTTATACCTTCAAGTCAAGCTCTTCCCAAACTAGTGTTCACAAAATTACCAAGCAGTATCCATGTACTTTCTACACCTAGACTGCCCATATTATGGTCCAAGCTTCTAAGGAGACAATACTGTCAAAATAATGATTTCAAAAGAAGTTTGGTGGAAGATAGACAACAAACATTAGTTCTCATTAATTTTAACACAATGTAGCAAGTTTCAGATGAATGTCAATGCTACAGACGATCAATGGAAAATAGTGTGTTCTAGTTAATTAAAAAGTTTACCGGGTATATACTGCTAAATAACAACTATGCTCTATTACATAAAACTCGATTGATTACTCCTGATCATCATCTGTTTATTCCGATAATGCTTATTACGCTAACAGCGTCAGGAAATACACAGACGGTCATCACGTTTTCATTGGTCGCCGGCGGCTTTTCGTTTGAATTAGCTATTAATTATTCGATACTAACATCATTAAACATGTATGTTCTAATTATTATTGCTATCGTCAATCAATTCTAATTAAATGCAGATCACGTTGTTCAACCAATCGAAAATGATAACAAAAACGAGACATGTTATTGTGCCATTACTTATTTTTTAGTTACAGCACAGAAAATTGAAAAAACGACTCAGCGACAATGGTGGAAAATAATTTAAGTTAAATAATATTCCCAATTCCTTTCAGTTCATATGGTGAAATAGTTAAATCTTGGTTGGTGTATGACATAAATGGCGCAAGATAGTGCAGGGTTGTTTAAGAGTTTTAATTATAATTTTTTGCGTCTGCGTGGAAGATGGGCTCCAGAGGAGCCGGAGTTAAATTCGACACCCGCTGCGAAAGTCGTTCATTTTAATTTAATTAAACTTGTAACAAAGATAAAATTAATTTTTAATTCCTGCAGCTAGGTAATGAAGTTAGCGAGATGTTAAGAAGTAGAAGTTTTACGGTGATTTCCTGGGCCGTGGAACTGCAGCACGGGGAGAGTTTCGTCCAGATTATTTTTTGTTGTATTCCCCAGTGCCCCCTTAGATTAATGAAGCGCTACACCGACCGTGGTTTAACGGGCTCCCCCGGTCGGCCTTATTTATTTACTCACATCAAATAGAGGCTTCCCCCAGCGCCATCTCGCGTTCTGCGCCCGGTCTCGAGGAAGGATTTAATTTATAAAAATGCGGAATGTTTTATGATAATAAAACAGCGCTCAGATTAAATAAAAATGCTAAATAAAAAGCTCTCCGGAGAATTAATAACTTAGCGGGATCTCGGCCGGTCTGCTTCGTTAAGCTGCGAGTGGGAAGATACGGATTCCCTCCCGCTTCCTGAACAAACATCACCGGGTAACAGTCTACTTAATTGCGTCTACTTAATCCGATCCATTTAGAATACACGCATACACACTTGAAACACCGGTCGTACAAATTTTGCACCAGACTGTTCTAACTGTAACTCAAATTTATCCACATATACTACAACCCAAAAGAAATGTAACTCATCGAGAATTGACTTTGTTTCCAAATCTGCATTTATGCAACTAAACATCCATTCCAAAACCTCATCAAACCTGACCAGTGAACAAGAAATATACCTAATCAACTACAAAGCCTTCATAAGTGACAATTCATTTACAAACCCTCCAATGGGTTAAATTTCCCATTCCCATCCCAACATAAACCTCAACTACACTGCAAAAAAAATATGGAGGGGAAGCCAATTGTAAGTAGAAAAATAATTATGTTGGTCCATGATATTTTGTTCTATCTCCTGTGTAAAATCTCTTAATTGATCCAAAGTTGCAAAAGGTAGAGACAATCGTTGAAGAATTGTACAAATGCTGATTTTTAATAGTCCGCCAGTAATAACTTGAAATAAATTGACGGAGTTGGATGTTCTAGCATCTGATGTGTTGTTTGTAGTAGTTGGGCATATTGGGAAACCAGGAAGCCGCAAAGTTATGACGAGTGTTCGTAACGTATTTTTCTCCTATCAAGTTGCCTCTAATGGTGACCTATTCTCACACCATGATGTTTGGGATGTTTGGTTTTCACCACTGAAATATGTGATTCTTCTAGGTCTAGACTATCGTGCATGACCGCTCAACGCTTTTACATGATACTGCATTACATGATTTGATAATAGAAATGATAATATCAAATGGAACTCTATATCCAGCCACCTCCACAGTTTTTTAGGTAGGGTTGATAAAAAGATACCTAAACAATTCAATTCCAATTATAAAATATTTGCTTTTTCGGTATCTGATTCTTCAAATCTCTCGCGTATTTACCCCCTGACAAATCGGTTAATGCTGAAAAATTCGACGACTGAAATTTTAGCCCGGAAACGGTTTTGAACGGATCAGGGCTTATATCGCTTTTCCTATGTTCTATCCCATATCAATCAGATCTGAAAATCCTAATAGCTATGACGATGTTTGTTATAAACAAGTGGCGCCCCACTGTATCTCGACGCCCTAATTCAATTTGTCAGAAGATTATACGGCATAGCCGCACCCTCTCTTAGACAATACATCATACCGCGTACAGTTGCCCTCGCAGCCCCATTGACGGCGAAACGAGGGAGGCTAAGTCAGGCACTCATCTGCAATCGTATACTATCTAATATCCACATATTATACCGAGAGAGGCGAACGGGCCGAGGATAGCGTCATCAGTTAATTTATTAGAAAATTCTTCTTCTATAAATTGATATTTTAAAATCGTATATTGATTTTATTCACTTAAAATTGATTTACTCGTAAAATATAGCTTATGCCGTTATGATCATGCTCATACTGTGTTTTATTAAGACTAGTTGAGCCAACAAAATGCTTATATTGAATATTTGTTAAATATCTTGATCTACATCGGGTGTGCCCCAGGTTTTAAAATATTGGAATATTTGGTTCAAAAAATTAGAAGAAGAAAAGTTGGAAATGTTGTGGATCTGAAGACTGAACGAACTGGATTGAATTTATCGTGGAATTGGAGATGTTTACTGATAGGCATGCTCCATGAAACCAGACATATCGATCAGAAGGATATCTCTTTATTCGGATCCTTTCAAACCAGAAGCAACTGCTGCTGGAACTAGAAATTTTCATCAGTATTTTATGGACTGTCTTCTAACACGGCCCAGTATGTGACGGTTCAAATCACTTTGTGACTGCTGGAATGAACCTTCAAGTCAGACCAAAAACTGGTGAGAAGACAAAACATCTGATGATTCAAATTTGGTGGTTATCAGCTTTGGCCAAGGATCGTGAAAAATCTGATCTATTTAGGCCATTTTCGTTCTGTTTCTGTATCAGGTTGGGGTGGTATCAATCGAAATAAGATATTTACTCTTTATTCGAATCCTTTCAAACCAGAAACAAGTGCAATGCTGCTGGAACGTGAAATTTTGATCTGGAGCTTTTGTGGACTGTCTTCTAACACGGTGCAAAATATGATGGTTCAAATCAGTGTGTGACTGCTGGAATGAACCTCAAGTCAGACCTAAAAACTGTTGAGCAGACCAAACATCTAGTGATTTATATCCGATTGTCATCAGCTTTGGTCAAGGATGGTGGAAAATCTGGTCTATTTAGGCCATCTTCGTTCTGTTTCTGTATCAGATTGTGGTGATATCGATCGAAATAAGTGTGTTTACTTGACCAAAAAAAAAGATCCATTTGTTGTCGGAGCGGTATGAAAGAATTTTAATTTTACAAGAGTTTGGACGATGACAAGAACCGAAACGGCTGGATGAGAACGTAAAGAATATGGTAATTTTTCAATTATAAATCTAATACAAATATGTTAAATATCTGGTTAGCGGTAAGTCGACCGTATTGAAAACTGTCATCCGAGCGATTAGTGCGGACACGCAGCCGATATATCGGCTCGTTTCAGAATGAATCCGATTAAGTTTAAGTATATTGTGGGGTTAAAATAGGCCGGATCTAAATCCCCCATGAGTAATTCGGTGGCAACGCGTGTTTCTACGATATGTTCGGAATTAATGAAAACAGAACGGCCGAGGACGACGCGCCGGAAATTCCGCCTGCTTTGACGAACGTTTTCGACAAGTGTAAATGCCCCCTTTTGTTACTCTCTAAATTTGCATTTTTATTGAATCTCTAGCCGCCGAGATTTGAATATAAGCCCGGATGTCGACAAAAAATAATACGCCTAATATTGAGATTTCGCCGCCATCATCGTAACCTTCATAAAGCCATTTAATTCAATTTATAATTAGATATTTATTAAAACGGATGAACCGCAATTTATTTTTTACTCAACCGCCGCACAGTGGGAGATTTCGTGTTTTATTTTCCAAGAACCTAATATCTCGAGAACGAAACAAGATAGTCCAATAATTCTTTTTGGACGTTTAAGCTAAGATCATGAAGAATAGAAAAAAATTATTAAGAAAGTCCGTATATTAAAACTTAACCTATAACAATAAGGAATGTCAAAAAAAACTTGAAAACGTAGTGTAAAATTTCAAATATCTCGATAACAAAACAATTGTTCTTGTTTTTGCATTGACAATCCGAGATTGATTAACCTTAAGTCACAAAAGTACTCCCCTATAACACAGTGTCAAATAGTCACGTGAGTACAGTTCATTTTCCAGGTTATCAAATTTGTTGATAGACTTGCTCGCATGAAATCTTTGATCAAGTTCTAGAGGTTAGGAACGGACTACGATGTGATTTAACCGAAATAAAAAGTTTACCTTAACTTGAGATTCGGTCATCCCTAAAGCGTAGGCTAGCTTCGCCCTTTCCGGTCCGGCAAGGTATTTCGTTTGTTCGAATGTCTTCTCCAAGGCAAATATTTGTTGACCGGAGAACGTAGGCCTCGTGTGTTTCTTTTTTCGCATCCTTATCTCCTCCTAGTCCTCCCATATTACTTTGATTCACTGGAAATAAAACGCTGTTATTACTAACTTCCATTTATGATCAGAGATCTCGGGCCGCTATTCCAGAGACGGATTTTGTTTATCGCCTGATTCTACGACTATTGATATATCTGGTTTTTGTAAGATTATTAAAATAGTGTATAGTATTCCACAAGAGTATAACGCACTCAAAAATAGGTACAAAAGACAAGCTTAAATTAAATTAAAGTAAATAAAGAAATTATAACACAATAATAAACGATTATATATAACATTTCACAGCAACGGATAGTGGCTGGTACTGCTAAGTCAACGTGGATCCGCCTTATTTAAAGAGTCTGTTATTGGCACAAAGACAACGTGGGTTTCCTCTCATTGGTAGAATACATGACGTGATCTGTTTTAAAAATTAATGGCCGACAGAAATTTTAATCCAATTCCTTTAAAGCTTGTAACATTTTGTTAGCGCTTTATGCCTTTGTGGATTACTATTCATTAGATATCGATTTCCTCAATTATTGTGTATGAATCTGTGAATTAAATGAGACTTCTTCAAAACCAAGTCCGCCCCTGTATTTAAGAATAGCAACCTGATATTGGGTCTCAAACGATAACTATACGATAAAAGGTTATAAATAAAAACTATTATAAATATTTCTTATGCAGAATGTTAAGTAATAAACCTTTTTTTTACTATAGTACGAAATGTGAAGCTGATTATTGGCAATGAAATGAAATGATGCACGTTATTACAAAGCGTCCGTTGTCATCACGAGTGTTTCCTTAATCCGGTCAATAAAAAAACCGTTTGGCGTGGCAATAGTGGGAGCCGAACCTAATACGGTAAAATTTATTTTACAGTCGTTATACCTATGGATAATGCGGGACTGAATTTTACGTCTGTCTTAATTTGTCAGCGTCATTTACTGCGATTTTAAATAAACTCCGCTAAATATAAAACGTACTACATTTTTTCCCAAACAGTACGTACCAAATGGATAATATACACAAAATTATATCGGTTTAATCTATTTGTTTTGTTTCAAAACCAGCCACATCCACAATTTTTTCAAGTCTCCATAACATCTTTCCTGCATATCAAGATTTCCAAATATTTGCCCAAACTGTTACCAAGAGTACTTCATCCACGTTATTAAAAAGCTACAATTCCTCCTTTGTTAAGAAGCATAGCATACGATGTGTAAATTAAGTAATGAGACTGGCAACGTAGCGCCCGATCTAGCAATACTGCGGAGACGGGACTTGGGAAATCTCTTTTTCTAGTGCGTTTTAAAAATGAGTGACATTAATTTTGAGCAACGCAACGGTATGCTATCAGGTTTTGCTTCACATTTTCGGTTTTTTAAGGCATTCTCAGAAGGAAGAGAGTCGATTGAAGATGAGCCACGCAGCGGAAGGCCTTCATCTTCAAGAACCGATGAAAATGTTGATTGAATACGGGATATTGTGCGTTCCGATCGTCTGTTGACGACACTAATAATCGGGGAAGAGTTAAATTTGAATCACTCCACTGTTCATCAGATTTTGACCAACGAATTGGGGATGAGAAAAATCAGCGCAAAAATGGTCCCAAAAAACATTTCGCAGGAACAAAAGGACATCAGGAGAGAAAGGTGTCTTGACTTTTTGGAATCGATTGAAGATGATCCCCATTTTATGGAACGTGTCATTACTGTTGATGAGCATGGAATGACACACTTCAAGCTCTCTAAGACCAAAAAAAAACAAGAATAAACAAGTCGAAGATCAAATGCATGTTGATTTGCATTTTTATAGCCAGGTACAGCGCCTTGTCACACAGACATTTCAGTAAACGAGTTTTTAGCCAGTAAAAATGTTCTTGAGGCTCCTCAGCCTCCTTATTTTCCTGATCTGAGTCCTTGTAACTTTTTCTCTTCTCGAGATTCAAAATTACCTCAAGGGACGTTATTTTGGGATCATAGAAAACATTCAAACGGCTGTAACCGACCAGATGAAGGCTATTCTAGTACATGAGTTCCACCATTGCTCTGAGGAATGGAAGAACCGTGTCCAGCACCGTGTGGCTTCCCAAGGAAGTTATTTTGAAGGAAACAATACTGAATTATAATTCTATTCCAATAAAATAATTAAAAAAAACATTACTTAATTTACACACCTCGTATTTTGAAAATTTTCTCAAATTGGATGCACCCGCTATTGCAAGTAGACGCCTTGTTTATTTGATTATGAACATTTTTTATTGGATTTCTAAAAGATTAGATCCTTTTGCGTTATCATTTCATATTAAAAAGAAGACGTCTCGAAACATATAACGATTGATGTTATTGCAAATTCGAGTCAGTCAATGTTATTGTGATGCCGGTAGAATATTCAAATAAAATCTTGGTGTTTTTGTGGTGTATGTTTGGTGTTCGTATTTATTATTGTCACCATGTTCCTCCAAAAATTGTTTAAATCTCACATTAAATATTGTAACCATTCTCAGTATTACTTGTATATATATGTTTCTCATCAATGTATTACTATTTTTCAGAGTTGGTTGATCAGTCATCATCAGTACGGATCAGGGGTGAGTCGAACAGTAGTATAAATTACATTATTTAATTAATACTGTCCCAACGCGTTAAAAATTTCACCTCACTGCACAAGTTAATGCAATTAAGTCGCTTTATAAAAATATAATCCACAGGAACAGCTGTTACTGTATAGAGAGAACTAGACCGTTAAGATGGGAAAAATTAATCCCGAAAAAATGCAATAATCCCATACCGCTCGTATAATTATATTTTGACGTGAAAAGAGTGTGTTAATACAGGATGTCAGATTTTGAAACACGCGATATAGACTGACACATGGTAAGGCAATGACACTGTGTCGACTCGGTGAAACAACACTCTACACGATCTCAGTGGCTAGTCATATCTTGTAACATCTGTTGGGGGAGAGAGATAAAGATATTGTTGTTAGGCACTAGGCAGTGATTTTCTCGTTTCGCGATAGGGATTCCGTATTCAGCTGGCATTTTCGTTTTCTCGATATTTTATATTGGTTAACTATCGAATTATTTTTACTGCTAGTGAAACACGGTCGCTTTATAGAGAAACAACTATGAAATTTTATGTCTCCCTCCACTTCCTAGATATTTATGTCGCATTCGCGATCTATACAGGGCTAAAAACTGCTCCCCACTCTTCTTTTACTTTTATGATATACCTAAAAGGAAAGATAACACTGGCGTTATTTTTCTGGTCCAAATTTATTGAACCAGTAGGGTCTATAAAAAATTTTAAAACACAGATATAAATACTCTTTTAAATGGAACACCCATACACTATATTATTGCATATTTGAAATCCTCATCATTTTTCTGAGTTCAGTAATACCAAATAAGTTAGTTTTTAAACACCTAAATATTTTTTAAATCATTTTTCAAATTATTAACTAATAGTTAAAATGATAGTTAAATATATGATTATTTTATTAAAATTAGTGTATTAAAAATAAATATATATATAAATAGTTAAATAATAGTTAAATAGCAATAAATAAATAAAAATTTCTGACCAAAAACTTTTTTCTAAAAGTCTAGATTGCATCATATTTGGATTAACATTATATGTATAACGTATTTATAAGGGGGTTGTGACCATGTGACGGTTGCTTGCCTGTCAAATTATCATATGTTTACATAATAAGGTGATACTAAGATTTTTTAGGGTCACTAGGATTATTAAAATGAAATTAAATGATCATGGCACACTTGAACTGTAGATTAGAAAACAATTGAAAAAAAGTCCTGAAAAACTCACTTATTTGATATCATTGAACTCAATATGCAATAATATATAGGGTGTTCCAATTGAAAATTGTAAGTTGTGATTTTTATGTAGGTGCATATGTCAAAAGTTGACATTTGAATATATTATTAACGTTTTATAATTTTATATTGATATAAGGGGAAACAATGGGGTGTACCGTGATCCTGTGTCACTCAGTATATCACGTACATAGTATGTAAACAATTATGTTCTAGAAATTATGAAGCAAAGGAAGTAATTACTGAAAACTTCACATAATGTTATTATTGTTTAGAAACAGCTTTTAATTTAAAAAAAGCCTCTGGCTCAAGTTCCCATCAATTATTTGAAAGCAATTAAGTACGTCGTCTTCAAATAATTAAAATAAATTAATTAACTGGTATTAGTAATTGTAAAATAGACTTACCATACCGTACATAGACATCATTTTCTGCAATAAAAAGGTAGTTTATTAAAAACGAATTTGATAGTTCATTAATCAGTTCAGTAATGTTTTTAAAAGGAAATATAAACATAATAAACAGGGTCATAAATGTATGAAAGAGGTTATTATGGAGAAACTATCAGTATTACAATTCTGAGGAATACAACTTTAAATTAATCAACATTCTTGTTCTTAGGAAAAACTCATAAATGCATTGTAGTTATTATTAATCATTTACTGTGGATTAAATGTTATGTTACTTTGTCTGATTTAAGATATGAAAAATTAATTTAACTGCTATTAAAGTTAAAATGAAACTTAGTTTTGTTGTCACATGGTAGGGAGGAAATTTGAAAGTACATATATGAAAAGGATGCACGAGACAAAATTAACTTCAGTCGATTTTAAAGGTCGAAAAACGCCATGACAAAATTAAGTCTTAATTTTATTCCATACTTTTGCATCTCACTATATACTGAAGAGTTGAATTGCATCATGTTTATGTGTGTCTTTACCCGGTTTTTATTGGCAATATGCGACAGAAAATACCGCAGTCAATGCAAAAGAGTCCAGGTTAGTTTTCCATTGTGTTGAAGTCGATACTTTTATATCTGTAAGATTCTACAGTGAGCGGACCAGATGTCGATATAATAATCTATATATGCTGACAACGCAGAATGTAGCGTAAGATGGGCCCCGCGGGATACATAAGCCCGGAACAAATTCAATAATGCATCTACAACGCTTCCAACGTCTTCCGGAAAGCAGGAAAGCTGTCGATATCAAATGGATATTCGTTCAACGAGACCTGACCGGATGTTCATATGATGGTCCCATATTCTTCGACAGTGAGAATAGTGAACACATTCTTGTAAATCATAGGAATCGATGAGACTCGCACAGCCATTGCCTTTTCTCTTCTGCCAAGTATACAAGTTTTTCATACATTCGCTTTGTCATAAGAAATGATTTTACACACTCGAATTTGATTTCCTATTTGGACAAGGAACGAAGACATACAAGAAGTTCTGTACTGTAATGATTTAGGACCACCATGGATTCTAAAAACAACAGAAGTATAATAAGTTTATACACAGATATATGTATTCATCAGTAGGAAAGCAATAGAGGAAGCAATTTAAATTGACCTGTCTCTACATAAGTACGTCGAGGTCGAGGTATCGTATAGTCGAGGAAAATGAAGGTACTGGTAAGTTTGGAAATAAAATTTGAAATGAGAATGTATAATGATTTACTACTGGGTTCGTTTATGAGTAAACCGGTGTCAGGCCATTAATATCCGGGCAAGTATTCAGGATAGAGGGAAGCTATTAATATAACAAATGGAGGAGAATTAATTGATACATGTAAATATCTCCAGTATTAAATAGTAAATGAAGGTCTTGTTTAGTCGGGACGGCGTCTTACATTCCATCAAAGCACAATCTAGAATTATTCATATTAAGAGAAGGATAACAGACATAACTACGGCATGTAAGAGTGTGTTAGCATTTAGATAAGCGAGATGGGGCGATACTAAAGTAGATAATCTCATGATCCCGTTATCTGGAGATATAATTATTCTAACAGGGTGTCTTGCTTAAAACAGCTTGCTCGATCGGTGCCGCTGCTCCCACCCCTTCAGTGTTCCTCGTTGCTAGGTTACCGCCTCCGGCAACCACAGAAACACTGCTACAATGGTGATGCTTGTAGAACACGACACGCACAACACTTCCCCCGATACGGAAGATGGATTGAGGATGATAACAGTCTCCCTTGCACTCGGAAACCTTCTATCTCGCCGTAGCCGCCGTCTAATTTACATTTTTAACTCTTTTAATGGTTGACCATCATCAGTTACGTTCTAACGCTAAAGACCTGGTAATGCCACTGACAACATTTACTGATAAGCGGGCCGTATCAGCCTGATGTGCTCGCTTAACCACTGGAAAATCGCGACACGTGTCTTCGTCGAGTCGTAAAGTTATAGGTTTCACAACTAGTTTCTAGTTAAATTGTAACCCATGCAACAGTATGTATGGGCTCATTTTATGCATTCAAGGCATCTAAATTTGAGAATTTAGGTATATTAAATTTGGTAGATTGGAATTAATTAGACCATAATTAATATGAATAAAGTAGGTGGTATTTACACTATTATTTATACGAAACTACTTATGGAATAAATTCAGTTATTCCAAAATTGTAAACATTGCACACAAACGCTGAAACTGTTTTTTTTACGTACTTGTGACACGTCACCAGTTTTTGAATCATTATTTAATACGTGTTTGTTGTTAATGAAATATTTTTGTGCCATTTTTGGACAATATTTTTAAAGCTCCTTTCAAAAAAACCCACACTTCATCACACAAGGCATCTTTATCTTCAACAGTTATTCAGATATTACCACTTTCTGGGAAAATAAGGTTAACGATAAAAACATTATAAAATGTAAAATGAGGTTTATTAAACTTTAGAAGACGGGAAATCCAGTATACTGGCTCAAAAAAAGGGTCCTCGTCTTTGTTCAAACATCATTGTTTTAGGGTTTTAGGGTCGCCAGAATTTGGACTGAAAACTATATCCATGGGTTTTTGAGGTTGCTGATTCCGAATCTAAAATCAGATTTTAAAAAATTCAAGATGGCGGATCCAATATGGGGGACGAAAATCTCAAATTTGCTCGAAATCGGATTGAAAAGTGTACACACGGGTTTTTGAGATCGCTGATTATAAAATCAAAATTTTATTTAAAATATTCAAGATGGTGGAAGATAAATATGGCGACGAAAAGTTTTTAATTCAATCAGTTGTGGAATAAAATCTCTATCCATTTGTTTTTGGCATTGATTGCGTTTTGGGGGTTGCTAATGACAAACATGATATCAGATTTTTAGAATTCAATATGACTGATTCAGTTGGATGGATTCAAACTGGTCAGTTTCTCGTTTTGGTGACATTTGCAGTATCGTTACGTGATAAGCTAATTCAATACGTGATTTTTTGTTTTTCGATCGCCACCTTGAATCCGCCATTTTGAATTATAAAAATTTAAAATCAAATACGTAGTCAAAAAATTAGCAACTATTATATATATTATAGCATATATTATATAACTGTTTGTAAAAAAATCAGCAACTATTGTCAGGATCACACTTTGACACTATTGCCAACATTTTGTTCAAAGATATAGGTAAAATTTTCAAAATCTCAGACACTGTTAAAGATGACAATATTAAGTGAGTGACAAAAACATACAATTCCATATGACGATATAACTAGCACACTGCTAATGTCACATGCATATAAAACAAATCCTTAAATGTATTATGTTGATGTTTGGTGTTTTTTTGTGGGATTCGAATTCAAAATTTTGGATAAAAAATTTGAAGATGGTCATTTTCTTCATTCGTTTTATCAAAATGAAAAGTGTGATTAATAAATATATCTATACAATGAACGATAACCGTTTGATGCCAGTGATGCTACGAATGTTTATAAACCCGACAATTTATTAGCCCCTAGGGCTATAAACTAATCATGGGCCGGTGAAGCATTCGCAATTTTTTATGATGGAATGCCGCGTTCAGTCAGCAGTTCGCGTGTATAACCCTCGTTCAAGGTATTCAATTCGGATAGACATTTTTAACTCAAACAATAAGCGAGTGGAAGAGAGGTTCCCCTAGGGTAATATTTTTTCAATCAATGAATGATATATGAGAATAAAATTGGTATCCAAATTATTTTGTTGTTATGAAGCTATTAGTATCTACCCTTTCTAAATACGTTAGTAGTAATAAAACAAGTATTGTTAGGATCTAGTAAGGAATTAATAATAGTGACCCTAAAATTGATATGCAATAATAAGAGGCATAAACTTGGATGGAGGACCAGGGGTAACAAAATTCGTAAGTAAACCGAGGTGAAATAATAACATCCGTATATAAATTTAATTAAGACAACTTTGTATCTTTCGCCAGTAATAAACAGTTATCCGAAGTATTTCTCGCTGTATTATGGCTACATGGGAGACATGATAACCTTTGTATTATAGCATCCAACTTCTCTAATTGAAGACCCCGTTACTGAATTACTTGTTCATCCCAGCTACATTTAACGGTATGTCATGTTACTCTACCGCCATTCAGCCGACTTTTACTGCCTCCAGCAGCCGTGTTGTCCACAGTCGAGTTCCTCCGGAACTGCTCGAGGGCAAGCTGCCCCTCGTTCGGAATGTTACTCCTTAATTAGCTGCGCCACATAATAATAACTAATTTTGCAGTATGTGCATCCTATGGGCCGTAATACCTATATAATGTTTACGCCGTATCCAAAATAAAACTACCCTTCAAGAAAAAATTACTCGAAATGGAACAATAAAAGTTCTCAGTTTGGAAAGAAGGAAATAAGGTTTTTAAATGAGCTTTCTCAAGAATACAGTAGTTATTTGTTGAACTAGGCAGGAGAGTAGTAGATTTCCAGCCAATCCCGCTTGGCTGCTGAAAAATGTTGAATTAAATTTACTGCCGGGGAAGTCTCGGAGTAAATATGAAGGTAATTATAAACGATTTTACAAATTACTGCATGGAAAAAATGCAGTAAAGATTTTCTTGAAGGATGTATTAGAAAGGAAATGGAGAAAGAAGATGGTGGTGAAGAAGAAGCAGATGAAGAGGAAGAATAGGAAGAAGGAGATGAAGAAGAAGAGGAAGAAGAAGGCTTTCCACATACATTTTTTCTCATAAATTTGATACATTTGTAGATACCATTAACTGTAATGTATTTTAGTAATTCTGAGGTAAATAATATTGTTCTAAACCAAGTTTAGAACTAAAACCTAAACTAAATTTGCTATTATTTTGCCAATTTCAAATCGACATTTGAAATGATGACGAATTGATTGAATTCGTCAATTCAACTGGATACCTACGTGCTGAAATCATTTTCATCACGGAAAAAGCGCCTGTAAATTAGATTCCTTTGTTTTTGAGAAATTCGTGATTATATGGCTGCGCCGACTTCGGCAACATGTGACGTTAAAATAAAAGGATGCGGATCGAGTAAACCCGTGTAGTTATCGTGTTCCCGCGTCTAATTAAAAATTTGTCCGCAATACGTTATCGATGGCGTTCATTTCAAGCGTGATTATGTTTGGAGAACATCAAAATAAAACTGTTTATGAAATGATGATTATTAGTTTTGAATATACGCGACATATGCGTTTCTTCATTAGCGAGTTGATTAGGCGATATCAATACTAATTCCGTTATCGCACAAAGAGCACATATGTTTGGAACATTATTACATCATATATCACAATATACAAGTATAGGTGATTGCGGCCAGTAGACTAGAAGCGAGAACCTCCGTCCAATGGAAAGCTGGATCGGGGTGCGGATACGTAATGACCGGTGACGTATGTGTTATTTGTTTGGCGCCATCTGGCAGTAGCGTTATTAACTTGGCAAATCAAACATGCTCCAGACATTAATTACCGGGATCTGATAGCTGTCGGTCCGATTTAAACCGTGTTTTCAAACATATCGTAATATTTTATACTTGGCGCCTGCTAGCTTACGTACTCCATACTGAAATCAGACGATTGTAAATAACTCATTTGCGTTGACAAGTACCGTGTATGACGTCCGGTAATCCTTCTCTAAGCTATCTGCTTTTCTCTCCATACGCGCTAAATCACAAAATCTGCTCTAAAATTCTTTGTTAACAAGGCGACTCCATAAATGACGCAATCCGTTTGCGCAGCAGCAGCTGATTCTGCGCAGGCCCATTTCACAAAGGCGGCTAGATCAACCGTTCCTTCGTGTTATATTCTTAGACGCTAAGAGGACTAATATCTATAGTATTAAATTTGAGTGCAATAAAATAGGCACAAATTTAATGTATTTTATCAACAACATTGTTAGTTGTGTCGTCAGGTTTGCAGTTTATTAACAAAAATGTCAATTAACTATCAATAAACGATTAATTTGACATTTAATAGGTTGCTATTAAAAAATGTAGATACAGTAGATTTCGGTTGTTCTCATAAACATTTCTGAGTAGTAATTAAAAAAAATACTTCTAGTTTTCGAATATCTTGAATAGTTCTAGCCTCATAGCAGGTACCTTGTAAAAGTAGGTGCGTAACAATTCCCAGCCCTGATCAGAACAAAGGGGAGAATAAGGGCCCTAATAAATTGGCTGTACACGTAATCTGTTCGAATTAAATGGTGTGCAAGTAATTCAACTATTAGCTTAATGATAATAAATTTGACAAAGGACTTATTAAGCCATTTTACACACACAGAGTGACTTACAGTTAAAAAAATTTGGGGTGAAAAATAAAGACATCCAAAAAAAAGTCATCAAATCTGGCTATGAACGAGAGATAGAAATAGCGGTCATGTCGAAGCTTTTCGATAATGTCAAACTTTTGACAAGTGACTGTCACAATTGTAAAATAAACAATGGATGTCATATAAGGTGACAGCTTTGACAATTATTAAATAAGGTTAGAAATACGTCTTTTTACTCGACCAACTTTGATGACGTTTTGGATGACGATATGTTATATGTGTATCTACCTAACTACTAGTTATCCTAATGTCAGTCCTACTGGAATTAAGTCACACCGTACAACAGTAAATTAATTAATATCACATTATAACTACGTCCTTCTTAAGTCGTAGCTAAGGTCAATTCGACACTATATTAAGTATAAATAACGTATAATGATGTATAAGTCTAATTGCTGCATAATCATGATGGTTTCATGATAATAATGCTTATAGGCTTGGTTACGTTATTGATAAGAACATAATGAATACCCATCATTGAAAAAAACAAAAAGATAGCTGAGAAAATATCAGAATCTTGTTAGTAGAAGGATTTATCATTGCCCGTCCACAGTTTTCACTCTTCTGTTCATTTTGTTGCTTGACGCATTTAATGACATAGTTCAAACTATTCTTTGTTGGTACCTACAAAAATGTTCAGGAGATTTAGAAATATCAACTTGGTTGGAGAAAAAGAATTTATTTGAAATAAGAGATTTTTCAATGAGTCAATTTACTGAATGAGTTAAATCCACCCATCGTACATAAAATCCATATAATTTTAAAGCTGACAACTTTTAACTGAAATACGTCTACATTACGTTTTCCAAAAATACGTCTTAGATGATAGAACGTGAGACTACTGTGAGAAAAAACAATAGCAAACAAAACTGTATAGAGCGGTGAAAAGATTTTCGTAACATAAACCTATCGCCAAATCTTTATCGAAGCGGTCTCATACATACATACATACATACATTCAGGACAGTAAAGCTCATCAAAAATATCGTTTGATCACATCCCTCCCACAAATATTATTTTCTGTTCGACGTTGCTTTATTTTCCCTTGTTATCGGCACAGTTGCAGACGAAATAAAATTCCGGACGAAATACAAAAATATTATTCCAGAGATAGACATTTCCTTCGCTTTGTTGTGGTGCTTTGACAAACCAACCGTATTGAGCCATCGCTACAATTACTTGAATAAACATTTGTTCGGATTTTACCTCGGGCTATTTGGACCTATACCTATTAATTCCAAACGATGCTATTGCCTTTTGTTCTTTAAGCCCATCCACCTCTGGCGAACTATCAGAGATATACAAAATTGCAGTGGCCATAAAGAAAGGTAGAACGAGAGCATCCGATGACCTGAAGACTTTAAAGGCTTGTTATAACCCATTTGTAATTAATATGTCCACTATGAAAAACTGAATGAGATAATGATTTTTGAGAAATGTAGATACGAGGTGTGTAAATTAAGTAATGAGACTGGCAACGTAGCTCCCGATCTAGCAATGCTACGGAGACGGCATCTGAAAGGGCGGTAGGTTAACATGTAATGCACCTTCAGTACAAGAACTTTTGAACTTGTTAAGAGTCATCTGTTTTTTCTTTGTGACTGTTTTCGTACACCATTTTTTCTAGTGCGTTTTAAAATTAGTGACATTAATTTTGAGCAACGGTGTGCTATCAGGTTTGCTTCAGACTTGGACACAGCGCAACGGATACTTTTGCAAAACTGCAACATGCTTACGCAGACATTGTTTTTCAAGAGTCCAGGTTTTTCGGTGGTTTAAGGCATTCTAAGAAGAAAGAGAGTCGATTGAAGATAAACCACGCAGCGGAAGGCCTTCATCTTCAAGAACCGATGAAAATGTCGATAGAATACGAGATCTTGTGCGTTCAGATCGTTGATTGACGACAAGAATGATCGGGGAAGATTTAAATTTGAATCACACCACTGTTCATCAGATTTTCACTAACGAATTGGGGATGAGAAAAATCTGCGCAAAAATGGTTTCCAAAAAACCTTTCGCAGGAACTAAAGGACATCAGGAGAGAAAGGTGTCTTGACTTTTTGGAATTGACTGAAAATTATCCCTGGTGATGACGTGGGTGTTTGAGTACGACCCGGAAACCAAGCGCCAAAGCATGGAATGGCACACTTCAAGCCCTCCAAGACCCAAAAAAGCAAGAATGAGCAAGTCGAAGATCAAATGCATGCTGATTTGCTTTTTGACAGCCAAGGAATTGTCCACAAAGAGTTTGTGGTTCCCGAAAAACTTCGAAAAAAGGCTCATGCGTGTGAGACCAAACATCAATAATAACTGGATGTTGCATCACGATAATGCTCCTTGTCACACAGCCATTTCAGTAAACGAGTTTTTAGCCAGTAAAAACATTCTTGTATCTCCTCAGCCTCTTTATTCGCCTGACTTGAGTCCTTGTGACTTTTTTCTCTTCCCAAGATTGAAAATCACCGGAAGGGACGTCATTTTGGGACCATAGAAAACATTCAAACGGCTGTAACCGACCAGCTGAAGGCTATTCCAGTATATGAGTTCCAGCACTGCTACGAGGAACGGAAGAACAGTCTCCAGTGCTCTGTGGCTTCCCAAGGAAGTTATTTTAAAGGAGACAATACTGAATTGTAGTTCTAAATTTCTCGTCTCATTACTTAATTTACACACCTCATAGATACATAACTTTGTTTTTTACAAATACACTGCATAAAATATTTACCAACATTTTTTTAATGACAGTTTTAAGTTCAGTTTTTTACTGAATAAGTTCAGTATTCATACAATAAAGTATGTATTCAGCCTTATGCTGAATACATATCCTTAACACGTCCTTAAAAACCCTTAAAAAATCTTCTATTTTTCTGTTTCTTTTTTTTATACGAACTAACCCAACATTATTCCAACATTCGCTTAAATTATTTCATTATTATTATTAGCGTTACATTTTTGGAATGGCTAGTTTGGTCGAGTTTCTTCTAGGGTTTTATTTTATCTGGATAAACTGATTTAGGTAAGTTTTGCAAAATGACAAAACAATAAATAAAACTAGATTGGGTGCAAACATCGTTCATAACTCATGCAAGCACTTCAGAAATACAAGTGCCACAATGTAATTACGCCATTAATCTCAACATATGTCAGTTTGATAATATCGTTTGTTTCAGTGGAATATCTACATTTATGAGTTGTAACATTTGATAACAGAACAGGTGACAAATTTACACCTTATAATATAGAGCCTGGTTAACTTAATAATAGCAGAGATACAGTTTATTGCTGAATGTATGTATAATGTAAAAACATGCAGATTGACGTGTGATCCTTTGCTTTTAATTGTTCGAGTGTGTTAAATCTGTCGACCATATTAGGTGTATTATGTGCAAAGCTGTTTCTTGTTATTGTTGCTAATGCGTGCGTAGAGAGAACCGACCAGCATGTTGATCAATTCACGTCCCCATCGGGTTTACCTATTCGACCATAATTCGGATCGTAAACAGTGATATCTGCACGTTGCCGCACCACATCGCCAGAACCAAATTGTTGATCCTCATTGTTTGCTCTGTCACGCGATGCAAACAACCAGATAGTTGACTTAGTCTATTTGCAAGTTTCTGATAATAATCAGTCTGTTTACACCCGGCCAACACGTTACCTACGATACGGTATTAACTTAGAATGACTCCGATCTCGGACGAAAACCGTCTTAAGAATAACACGAGAAAAGTGAGATTTGCATGGACAAGCAGAGTAATGAGAAAATATGATATGATGATAGGTTGTGAATTACTACTACTGAGGCGATCTCTCCAGGCGATGGGATTGAGTCCTTGGATGCCGGGCCAGTAGAGGCCCCCGGTGCTTCTTCCGAGCTCAACTGGGGGTTTGTTCACGGAGTTGGCGGCGTGATGGTGGAAAAGGCAGCGGCGGCAATGTTGAATCCTCGCAGTCCGGAATTGGACGCACTCTGCGTGCTGTTGGAGGCCATACCCAGAGTATTCTGCGTAAAACCAAGATTATGAGGGAAATGCAAAGGGCCGGTCGTAATTTGGGTGGGCCTAGATAGTATATGGTCGATGCCGTGGGGATTGGCCCCCTGGGAGCTATTGCTGTTGCTAGTAGTCCCTAAAGGGCTTCGCGACGTCAAGCCTGAGCGTTCTACGTGTAAACTTGTACGTTCTAGCAAGACGTCAGCGTCGCTCTTTTCCTGAACGTGGAGGTGATCCGGACTGAGATGGGTCTGGTGCTGTTTCATTTCCGTCATCGAGTGCAAGGCTGCCAAGGAGCCGCCAGCATGCTGCGGTGTTCTAAGTTAAGGAAACTCAAGTTCTGCTGGCTGGCGAATTCGAGCATTTTTGATACAGGCGGCGGCGGTGTTACGGATACTTCAGAACGGTCACTAGACGCGTCGCTGTGTTGCGTCATAGCTACTGGAGACGCCGTGGTTGCAGGCTGAGGACGCGAACTAGCCGCGTCGCCGATTGTCCTGGGCCGATAACTCCTTGAATATTTCACTGCACGCTAGTGTCTGCACATCACAATCACCGTTCTCGTCCGCTACCGACTAGTCTTTGATAGTGCTCCACTAAATATCGCCCGTGTTTTGGTCACCAGTTGGTCGACAATGAACTGAACTAGCTCTCGGCAAGAGTATGCACTCGCCGAGGTGAGACTTAGTGGGCGGCGGCCAGGACGGCAAGGTGAGCTAGTGGGGATGTCTATAAACTGAACTGCATGTTAAATATGTGCTACTGGTAAGCTCATTACGGTGGCCTCTATGGCAGTTAGCGATTCGGTGCGTGTCGCCTAGCTGCGTGGTTGCACTCTGCTCTATTTTTAAAAGAGATTAATGCTTTTTTCATTGGTAGGAAGGAGGATCGTTCCGTAGAGAGCGCTCGCGTGATTGGCGGGCATCCACCCTGGAACCGCCCTTATTGGTCGCCAGACCGCCCTACCCCTTCCGCATTCGTATTATCGCAGTATACATGGAACTCAATCTGTAAGGAGGTATTTTACTAGCATAAACATGTTAGCGGTGGAAGCAAGATTTGACTAGCAGACTATCTACTCCGGTTTCGTCCGTCGGACGCATGCTATGCTCTTTTCAACGTTCTTAATACAAGAAAAATATTACCCTATTCCGAATAATATCCATTCCACCTAAGTAACGCATTTTATAATAGTCATAATTCAATAATTTTGTATATTTATGTATTTCAAAATATCTCCACCGTTGTTTAAGTTTCACATTTCATAAAAATGAAATATAATACTCGATTCCTATCTACTACCGGTGTATTTAATTTCTTCAATTCAAAATTTAAATTTACTTACGTTTATTGTCACTATACCAAAAATTTTTTTTTATATAAAAAAACCTATTATATTTTTTTAACATTAAATTAGTATACTTTTTATCGAAAGTAAGTCGAAATAATTACTCGTATACATACCTACTTAATTAAATGAGGGGTTTAATTTAATAATATACTTTTATTAGCACGGGGAGTCATAAATTAGTTTTTTTTTATACGTTTTTCTAATATATCGCCCTAAAAAATGGAGATCAGAATGGAATAGCAAACTGTGTAAGGCACCATCTATCTAGGTTCATCCAGAGCGCTTTAACGCCCGACAAGGATATCTAAAGGGAAAGCGTCGTTTGCACCAAATTTATATCTACACTTTATAGTCGCGATATTTATTCGATATAATTAATTGTGGTCCTTCGAGCCGGATTTGTGGCATTATATACCTGTTTCTTATAAAGGTATTTCACATAATAACAGATTAATGCACATTAAATTACATAAAGATCATAATTGCCTTGCATTATCTGAGCACGTGGAGGTTGTAAATGTATATCTACTTCTGAGAAATAAGTATCGCGTAAATGAATTTTTTTAATTTTTCAAGGTTGAATCTGAATTTTTTCAGGCTCTTAAATATGCTTATATATTTATAATATTATGTCTAAAGCTGAGATGCAATGTTCACTTTTCCTAAAACTGTAAATTGCACAAAATTTTTAATATGTTGTCAGACACTTCAAGGTTTTTAACTCGGTCGCCTAAATGTTTTAAATTTGTCAATATTATCTTTGTCTATAATTAGTCACTACCGAATAATAAGCAGGGAAACAAAAAAAGTGGATTTTTTTTACTACAACCACAATCTATACATTTTCCATAAATGTCTCGATTGAATTTTCTATTAAAAATTCAGGTTTGCCGTTCATAATTAAAATACTTGAACTGAGTATCAACTCTCAATATGTTTATTAAAATTTGTCGTAGTGTAGATTTGGCAAAGTATGAATCAATCGAGATAGTTGGCACATACTGATCTCGATTTTTACTAGATATACATATGTATATGTTCACCTACGCATTTACCTTCATGTTTAGGTATAGTTTGAAGTTTCTATAGGTAACAATTTATTTGTTAGTTCGAAGGACCAATTTTGTTCGAGGATTGAATGATGCGAATTGGAAAATGGTGGGGTGTTAAATTGCAACGATTGCAACTAAACTATTCTTCAAAAATTTCTGTGAAAGGAACTACCTGTATACAGGGTGTTAATTAAGTATGTACACAAACTTCAAGAATGAGACTTGATTTTAAGACAAAAGTTCCTATAAAAATAGGTCCTAAACGGCTTCGTTTTAAAAATATGGGATGTCGAATTTTGTATTCCAAGCCAGGTTTTTCCTTCAATAATTAATAAATGCCGTCGTATCAAATTGACATTTGGTGGACAATTTTAATGCATTAGAGGGTACCTACTTTTAAGCAAATGACTATTTTTATCATTTTACCAACGGCGTGCGCAGGGATAACCTCCGTGGTTTAATTGAAGAAAAAAATAGTATGCCACTTATGTTTTAAAAACCCAATACGATTTTAATTCTAAACAAAAGACATCCTCTCGACATTTTGCCATTCAATTAGCCGTTTTTGAGAAAAATAAAAAAAACTTTGTATTCCTAATTTTCAACTAATTTCCGTAGGTGTTAAACTTTTACGGAATTTTTTAAAATTTACTTTATTTTTTTAAATTAAACCTTGGTACCCATTAACATCTATAAAGACTACATTTTGAAAGCATTTAGGTAATCGTTTTTAATTCGACCATAATGTTCTCAAGATTTTTCAACAAAATTACACGTTAATGACTAAATTTAAAAAAAATACGAACAAGCGTCGAAAACAATTGAATTTCGGACGTACAGGGTATTGAAATAATGATTAAGACACCTTTAAAGCTTTTTAGAAAAAACGTTGAACTTTTATTGTTTTTTTTTAATTACTTAATATTAAAGTAATTTCAGTAAATGAAAAATGAAATCAGTTTCCTCAAGCTAAACAGTAACTTTTTCCTAGACTACACGTGCTGGAAATGACCACCTTCGGCTTCAATACAACCGCCTATTCGTCTCATCATTGAATTACGGACTCTATCGAAAATACTTGGTGTATTTTTGATTATCAAAAATCATCTATTCTATTTCGTAGGTCTTCTTCATTTTGAACAGGAGTTTTGTACAGTAATGATTTAAGGTGTCCCATAAGGTGTAATCCAAAGGGTTCATATCGGTTGCTCGAGGAGGCCAGGGTTGTGGGCCTCCTCTTCCAATCCAACGATTAGGGTAATTTTGATTCAAAAATTGACGAGCAGTTAGACATTTTATAATTATTAAAGAAGAACCTGCTTGGAATACAAAATTCAACATCCCGTATTTTAAAACGTTTAGGACCTATATTTATAGGAACGTTTTGTCTTAAAATCAAAGTTTCATTCTTTGAAGTTTGTGTACATACCTACTTAATTAACACCCTGTATAGAAAGTGTTAAGTAAGTCACACTTTTTCTTCATTTTGGTAATTCCTGACAACAAGATACGATGACAAAAACAATACTAGACAAAAAACCGAAACATTTCGATAACAAATAAGATTACAACTTTCACCTAAATTTACAAAAAAATAAGCAACCTTAGCACCAAATTTAAACCGCTTGTTACATATTTCCCGTTCCAGAACCCTTTAAAAATGAAATTGTCGATCCACTCGAAGTTTTAATTACTTCTAATCCTTGACGTAATTATATTATACCCTTAAGTATTCCAATCTGACCAACCCAGGTGGAGCGCGCTATTTGGTGCAAACGGCGGGGTCCCGTCAGGATCAGGCTAAAAGCTGTAGATGATGTTAATGGAGGGAGGCGGAAGCAGCGGCCTCTAAACTGAAGATAGAACTACTCTGCATATCATTAATCTTAATTAAAGTTAAATTTAGTTATCTTGTATGGATACGCGCCGGTGTCTATTCGAACGGCGTTTCTGGAAAGCGTGCGTTTCTTTTAATGATATAATTACTTTTCTTCGGTATACACGGCGTCGCTGCGACGGCAGCTCCACCTATGTATCTGAATTAAATATACTGTGTATCCAGCTCATTTTTCGTTCGTAAATAGGCGAAATTAATATTTTCATAAAATTCAGTTTCTTTGATTTTACTTTGATTTTTTGACTACGTTACTTTGATTTTTAACGACCTACAGTTGACTGTTTAATGTAGAATTTGTAAGATTATTATTGTTATCATATTACTGTAATATTTTTAAGCAACGGAGGCGCTGAAACTGTGTTTTAATAATAATAAAGCTTCTAAAAAGTATTCATTCCCATTTTAGCAACTCGATAAAAAGTAAAAAGCATTTGTATTACATACATTTAAATATTTATTGATAAGCCATGATATTATCATGATTAGGGTCCCCAAAGTGTGCTACAACGCAGGGTCGGACTCGTAATCCGGTCATATCATTAACGAAATGACACATGAGAGACCAACAAGACCAAAAACGCCGACTGTCTTCACTGTTTGAGTGTACGTTGCAACAACCAGTAATCTTTCTGCATTTTTTCTGGTTAAACGTGAGCGATTTGGCCTGTACATATGGTTGAAAAAGGAAAATTATCGTTCCACATCTACTGAAGTTAAAGCTGCAAAATGAAAATAGTTCACATGAACAGAGAACGATACACCACGCACATTATTTTCACGACTTTCGCAGAGTTGTTTGTTGTCACTTACATCAGTACATTATTATTTTTTTCATTTACAGAGGACAATGCGCGTGTTACTACTATTTCTATACTAAACCGTTGTTTGCAAAACCCGTTTATTAGCTATCAATATCTGAAACACCTAAAATTCGTATCAGAACATTAATGACTTTATTACCACAAAAATATACTCTTGTTTCGTCCACTGTAAGCCACATACATTTATTGCGTATATCTTCTTTGATATTTCCCATGACGGTGATATGTCTTCTGTTTGTTGTCACTAACATCAGTACATTATTAGTTTTACATCTACAGAGGACAATGCGCGTGTTACTACTATTTCTATACAATTAACCGTTGTTTGCAAACCCGTTTATTAGCTATCAATATCGGGGGCGAAATATCTAAAACACCTAAAATTCGTATCAGAACATTAACGACTTTATTACCACAAAAATCTCTTGTTTCGTCCACTGTCAGCCACATAAATATATTGCGTATATCTTCTTTGATATTTCCCATGACACGTTGATATGTCTTCTGTAAATATGTTTTACGCAATGTATGGTTAGTCGGCAATGGAAAATCGGATACATATTTAGGAAAAAAACGTCTAAAGTGAATATTGTAATAATGCGAGTTCATGTACACGTTCCATGAAAGGCTACATCGCATAACATTATACACAAATAAAACCGAAATTCCTTTTTTCTAACAGAACCAGAAATATTTTGTTGTTGGATATTCAAATCTAAATGTCTTTCACGCTCTCGGCGTCTACGAAATGTATATCGGCGATTGCAAGGAATACATAAAATATGTGGTTCGTCTTTTGTAAAATTCTCGTAATTTTCAGTCTATTTTAATCACATGTTTAAGTCTATTCACAAATGGTAACGACTGTGCCATTATTGCAAAAATTCAGACAAAACCAGATACTATGTAAATACGTAAATACGCTACATGAACCCTAAAATAAATACGTACATGGTGCAAAATACGTATGTAGACACGTTTATTAGTTAGATAATCACTCACGACACATACAATTATTTTTAACTCGGCGTTCTACCATTCGTCCGCTCGCATCAAGCTAACTTACAATGCGCTGTATGGACAAATTGCATATAGCCCTTCCTCGATCCCACCACAGGAGAGTCCTAGCGTGTTATCAGGCACGGTGAGGTGGCGTACGTATGCACGGGAAAGAAATACACGCGTACATAATTTGCAGTTATGAAGGGTATTTCAAAATAGCTGTGTTTTCGCCATTTTATTACGAGTATTTTAGTGTATACAAAGTAAATATATCTATGCAAAGAGATCTAACTGCGTGTTAATACCAACCTTTTTTCTGAGTGTATAAGTAAAAATTCTTATAGAGAATTTTATCTTCCAATACATTTTAATTAAATGCTGCGTGACTTTGTTAAGGGTACCTTTACAGCGTAAGTCCCTTCATAACCTGTACGCCATACGGATATGTTTTTCAAGTCTTATGTATTTGTGAAAATATATGGATTTGAGGTTCAATTTATTTCGTTGGAAAAACTGATCTTTCTTGCAATATTGCTATTCGGTGGAATATAAGATGATGTATGGGCCATATCATGAGATCGCTACGGGTGAACGCATTAGTTCAAATATATGTCAGAAATCAATACATTCAATCGCTATACGTTAAAAGCATTTCAAAATCAACTGTTATTTTACAGACATAACCCATCATAAATACATGCATTAGATAGGGAATATAAAAAAGTTTTCTAATATCGTTTATAGACTCGGTTATTTACAGGCTACAAGTTTAGGGGTTATACTACCCAGCAAATTTTTTTCCAGTTTTTTTCTGATGTATAAACTATCTAAGAATGATTTTCAAAAAGAATTTTGGGGGCTAGCTTTTAAAAAATTTTACAGCTTATCTTCCTAACACCTCTCAGCGGTCCAGAACGTTCGAAAAAGCCACTCTGCTGTATTATTATAGTTTTCATTGATAGTTTTCGTCGGTACAAATGAGTTATACTTTCTCAAAATATACAGTGCGCGCCTAAAGTATGGAATACATTCAGTAAATGTGAAAAAAATTTTGTTTCACATTTACTGAATTTATTCCATACTTTAGGCGCGCTACTGTATATAGATGAGGTTATTCAATCTTAGGGGAAGCTAATAGGACCCTACAATAGTCGTATTATTTATTATGATTAAATATGTTTTCAAACTTTAAACGCGTTTTTCTCAGAAACTGTGTTTCAAATTTTCGTACAACGTAGTAATATAATGGGAAGTATAACCCTTTAAGTGTTATAAACAAAATTAGTTTCTTATATTGATGAGTACGTACGCGGTATATCCTGTGAATTGGGAGTGAAGTGATTTCTGGAGGGTTATTATAACCTTTAAATGTCGTTCTGAATGACCGTTTTAGAGACATTAAAATAACAAATTAAAATTCCTCTCCACCAAAAAATAAACCTTAGTCACCAAATTTTGTGAAAATATTTAAGGGAAATATTTAGAGTATTTGTCTGACAAACTGATTCATTTTGGAAACATTTTTCCTAGACATTGAACATTTCTAAATTTCACCAAAAATATAAAAATTCTCATTCACCTATAAACGATTTCTTTGGCAACCACTGTATGTTAAATTCAGCATACTTACGACTAATATCTATAGTAAGTATCTCTACACACATTTTATCCAACTATATCTTCAATTATCGACAAATACTTTGAGTGTAGCTGCTAATATACCCATAAAATTAGAAACGTTAGAGTGTCATATACTTAATTTCTGAATAAATGGCCTGACTGACTGACGATTGTATTGCACAGTAAACCGTTTTAACTCCCCGTCATCAATTAGGCGAGAAGATCATTTGGAGTTAGCAGTAGGGATGAACGTAGGGAGATATCTGTAACGACACAGTTACATTGTAAATACCGCTGTACTTCGTTTAGAATTAAGTAGACCATGCCGGTTTATTGCATCGTCAAATAAACCGTTAATTAAACAATAAAATTCAGGAACTACTAGCTAGGTACACTTAGTCGTTTATTATCGAATTTATGTAGGTGAGGTTAAGTGGGAAAAAACTTGGAAGTTTGTTGCAATTTTGACATATCAAAATAAAACAGCAATGCTTTAGCAGCAGTATGATTAATAATTAAAACAAATATCAAACTAAATCCTACACAGAGAAAAATAATTCGTTCAGACTAAGGAGTATTGACACCAAAAACTCTTAACACCAATTTTTTTATATACATACTTTTTTTTCAAATAAAAAGGTACTAAAATCAACAATTCCTATTAAAAAAAAGCCCATTATGGAATTTTGAATTTTTAAAACCATATTTTTATGGGTTTACACCAGGCGATATGGCTATACCTGAATCTAGGCAATTGCCATAATTACGTAAATGTAAAAACTTTTTATTCTTAAGGTGAAAAGCTTTAGTTTTCTTAAAGTTGTGGCTATTACAAATAATCGGAAATGATGGTATGAAACAAAAATTCAATCTGGCATTCACTGATTTCACTTGGTTTCATTATTTTTTTCTGTAATCCTAGCTTGGAGATGGACTGAATCATTAAAAAACTAAATAAATTTGAAAAACTGTGTTTTTAGGATGAGGCTATAAAAATAAAAATATGTAACTGTAAAGTAATGAAATGATAGAGTGACTTTTTTTTGGGGAAGCAAACATTTTGTAAAAAATGTTTTTCCTAAATTTTTGTGATGATAAACATTGTTAGGAATATGCCGCATAGTAAGGAGAAGGACCTCTACTTGGTCAATAAAATATATTAGTACATTTGTCTAACATAATGTACCTAATATATTTTATTGGTTCAGCAAAACCATCGGAGAGGTGTAAAGTTTCCTTCAAATTATTTTACAATTAAAAGATGCAGTGAAATAAAATACGGATTTTTGCCAGGCCTGCGTCAATAATGATTTGTCGGGCTGAATTGATCACTTTCATAATATTTTGTTTGCCTAAAAGATGTAATTTACACACAACTAATATGTTCCTAACTTTTTGAATGTGTCAACTGAACAAGGTAAAGTTTTAATATTTTATCAAATCCAGACTTTGTGCAAGCATCTTCGCCACGATTTGAAATTAATACACACGGCCAACACAATTTAAAACACAAGTTAAAGAAACACTTAGCCATTGCATTTATCATATCACGTATTAACAAAACTACGAGCCGATTTACCCTGATTAATTAAAGTTTTACTTAGATCTGGCAGTGGTACTCTTAAATCTTTAACAAATAATTTATCCTGATAAGACAGGCGACTAAATTTGTACTTTATATGATACTTAACAGTATCATTGCAGGTTCGAATATTTATTTGAGTGTCATGACAACTCGTATTGTTATTTTTATGAAACAAACTGCTACACTCGCCAGTTACCTCCATTATAATCTTGTATAGTTAATTAAATAAAACTTTTCAAATAATGACTTACGTAAGTAATATGGTACACTTTCAATAATTATTACCCTCTTATACCACTCAAAACACTCTAAAAAAACCCGGCAAGAATAACGGCACTTTCCAACGAAAATTTTCAAAAACACAGAACAATAAAAGATATTAAATTCTGTAGGTTAAGTTGTTAGGTTTCATGAAATCACATAACTCGCTTTCTGCGCTATCACGTGTGAGAGGTGGGCGGTTGGCGTGTTTGTCTCCGGTATGCAGTTTTTTTAATGACCTTTAATGCCACTGGAGTTAAGGGTTTAATTTGTTAGCAACGCAGGATCGCGAAGCGTGAGGCCCCTATTCCGTATAAATAGATATGTGAAAACATTGGCATCGGAGGCTTGCCACCACGGCGATAGACTAAGCGCTGGGCCGTTTATGAGGGCTAATATGTTGCAAATAATAGTGCAGGAACTCCTTTGACATATGTTTATTAATATTTTTATTTTCGGAAATTAATGTTTTACCCGATATATGAATTTAAAAATGAAAGGTAATTAAAGTATTATAGGTGGTATATTAAATTTTAATTTTATTGAATACAATTAAAGTATAGTAGGTTTATAAAAAAATTGTAATTTTCACAGGGGAGGCACTGCCTCCTCTGCCTCCCCTGACGAGCCGCCACTAATAGTGACTGTTACAAACATCACCCGCAACAGTGGAAGGCATGAAGCGGTATGCCTTCAAATTTCCATGAACCGTTTGACTTTTTTTTGAACGTGCGTTATAAAAAAGGAATCTGTTTGGGCAAACGAAGTTGACGAGACGCCTCAGCAGTTTAGTTTTCGGTCTTGGAGGAGAAAAGTTGCTGGAAGTCCAGCCGGGAGATCGAGAAGCAATTTCCCGGTATCCAGGCGAGATATTCGATTTTATATCTGAAGTGTTAATATTTGCCGTGATATGTCGGATTGTACGGCGGACGCAGGTGCAGCAATCGGATCTGATTTCCGAATATCTAAGACGGCACGGCATTTCCATACACCCCTGTGGCCAGCCCGATATCTATCTCTCGGGGATATACAATTGAATTTGAAATGCGAATGACCAATACCGAGTGCACATTACGATTCCGAAAATTGAATTCAAAAACTTGGATGGAATCTATAATGCCGCCTTCCTCAAATATATATCTTGTTTGCTTTTTTTCTGTCAGCATAAGATTGGTCGAGTTTCGGTTACCCGGACCAGCGGGCATATATCATCAGCTATGTTATTTGACCCTCTCCAAACATATTGCTTATGGATTTTTATTTTGGGAAACTGGGAATAGCATATTTTAAGGAGCTTCTTCAAGCGTGGATATTACCAAATAGCAAATTGGCTGTTAGTGAATTTGATTTACAAATTACTTATTAAGTTAGCTTCCTGTCAAATCTGAAGCTCATCATTCGCCACTAATTAATTTTAAAAACTGACAAACCAATTGTGCCATAAATCCAACTCAAGCATATATCACTTATACAGTGCGGAACAGCCGAATGGAATAAATTCAGTAGCTCTATTATTATGCATTTTTTTAGAAAATAATAAAAATGACATCCCTAAATTCAACCCCTTCAGGTGTCATCTACAACCCCTAAATTTTCAAATTGGAAGTAGGGGCTTGTGATACTTCATTTGAAAGGCCTTTTCATTCTCTATTCAAAACTGCTATTGTTTTAAATTTTATTGCAGAAATTAACAAGAAAAAAGATAAGTTTCTCCAGCGTAGGAAATTCGTTACATTAAAATAAAACTTTTATAAGTAACGCTGTTTGTCAATTTTAGGTTCTGAATTGTTAATAATAACAAAATACAATTTACAATTACAATTTTACAATTACAATTTTTTGCTTGACAATCGAATGACAAAAACTAACCGGATGAGGGAACTACACACGCAAAACCCTGATAAAGTTCATCTTTGGGCAGGAATAATTGGGGAAAATATCATTGGTCCCTTCTTCATTGACGGCAATTTGAATGGAGAAACTTATTTAGTGCTGCTCCAAAATAATGTTGTACCGACGATGGCAAACTTGTATTCAACTGAAGGAAACCCACAACTTCCAGGTAATGCAATATGGTTCCAGCAGGATGGTGCACCAGCACATTACGAAGGCAATGTCCGACAATATCTCCACACAATTTTTCCAAATCGCTGGATAGGGACGTGGTTCTGTAGAATGGCCTGCACGAACACCTGATCTCACGCCGTTCTTCCTATGGAGATATGTAAAAAGTATGGTCTACGACACCAAACCTGACGATTTAGCTGACTTAAGAAGAAGAATAACGCTTGCAATTAGGTCGATTACCACGCAGATGTTAACCAACGTTAGAAGACATTTCTATTTACGTCTAGGATGCTGCCAAGATGCTGGAGGCATGCATTTTGAACATCTGCTGCATTAATAATGATTTGTTTTTATTTTAATGTAACGAATTTCCTACGCTGGAGAAACTTATCTTTTTGTCTTGTTAATTTCTGCAATAAAATTTAAAACCATAGCAGTTTTGAATAGAGAATGAAAAGACCTTTCAAATGAAGTATATCGTAAGCCCCTACTTCCAATTTGAAAATTTAGGAGTTGTAGCTGTCACCTGAAGGGGGTTGAATTTAGGGACGACATTTTTACGTCGCAAGATTTTAGAATTAAAAATTGACGTGTCTCAGGATTTTCTAAAAAAATGCATAATAATGGAGCTACTGAATTTATTCAATTTAGCTGTTCCACACTGTATGTACGAGGTGTGTAAATTAAGTAATGAGACTATTTTTTTTTATTTATTTTTTATTCAAATCGAATTACAATTCACTATTGTCCAAATAACTTCCCTTTATTAAAAGCCACACAGCGCTGAAGATGGTTCTTCCATTCCTCATAGCAGTGCTAGAACTCTTATAGATACTGGAATAGCCTTCAGCTGGTCGGTTACAGCCGTTTGAATGTTTTCTATGGTCCCAAAATGACGTCTCTTGAGGTAATTTTTCAATCTCGGGAAGAGAAAAAGTCACAGGGACTAAATTCAGGCGAATAAGGAAGCTGAGGAGCCACAGGAATGTTTTTACTGGCTAAAAAACTCGTTTACTGAAATGGCTGTGTGGCAAGGCGCACGGAATTCAATTTCTATTGATTTTTGTTGTTGGCTTGATTAGTTGAAGTTGTATAATAACTTAAAATACGAGTTTGTCCCTTACTTTGTGTTAACCTTGTATTATGACTTCATTTTATTTCAGTTTAACGTAGGTGACTACAATGGAAAATCATTTAAATTTTTTACTCTTCATCGTGATAGATAACTCATTATTTTTCTGGTCCGTACATTTTTACTAAAATGCCGAGTTTCTTATCTCGGTAACCTCTGCAAGCCGGGCCATAATATATCTGTATCACATTGGCACTACTGTTTGTGGTCGACTCTAAGTGCCCATTTGTTTCGGACCTTTTAACACGTCTAGTCTACTTTCTATCTCTAGACAATTAACACTTATTCTTGCTGGTATTTCTCACTCGTAAATTTGTTCGTGCTCGCCGAGATTCATAGTTTTAAGGCCCTCTTCGTCGATTCCGCATCTCCCTAATTATAGTTTATTGCATCCATAAAGGTTCGATTTTTTAAAATCCAATCGCCGCGCCAAATTTTGTAATTTAGTGCGTGTTATTATGAGGATGCAGCATGTCGTGCCAAGAGCATCAACAGTATTTCCAACACAATTATCAGTATTAATCATCACTTATCAAAAACATGTTTCCTCAAAGTTTACATAAATTTAAAAATATTAATGAATTTAAAAGATTTACAATGAATTTAACATTTTCAAAAATCAACTTTCATTTTTAAAATCTACGATCTTCAAAATTATTACCTGTGCATTTATATCGATGCTGAAGTTCTTTGATTTATTAACCTTTAGAGGACGAGCATTTGGGGCTTATCATCCATCTAAGGAAATGCATAAAAAAGTATTTTATATCACAAATTGATCATGGGTAAAGTGTTGATCATAGGTTGGGCCAGTATACTGGATATAATAACACTAATGTAAAATGTTTACACTTTGAAGAAATTCAATTATTATTAGGCTTAGAAATGACAGAAGAAATAGAAAAAAAGTCCTAGTAAGTGTTGACATCGCTCTTCATGAATCTGTTTCAATTTTTGAAATTCAAAATGGTGGATGCAAGTTAGAAACGAAAAAAAAAATGCATTATAATAGTGAAAATATGTAGAGGAGTGATTTGGGGTTAGTAATTGCGAATCAGACTTCCACAATTCAAAATTGTAGATATAAAATCAAGACAGTGGTTCAGGATGTCAACTTGTAATAGAAAAATGATCAAAATAATAGAAAAATACGCGTCAACGACTTTGACTATGTATTTGATTTTAAATTTTTATAATTCAAAATGGTAGATTCAAAGATTCGAAAAACAAAAAAAGAAAGATATACGAAGTCTTGAGTACATATTTTCATCAATATTATCAGATTTTCCACTCTTTTTAGGACACCATCACTAGATGAGATCGATTAAAATTGTTTGATCACGTGACGATACTGCAAATGTCACCGAAACGAGAAATTGACCAGTTTGAATTCATCCAGTTGAATCAGTCATATTTAATTCCAAAAAATCTGATATCATATTTGTTATTAGCAACCCCAAATCGTAATCAATGATGCCGAAAAACAAATGGATAGATTTTATTCCACGATTGATTGAATTAAAAAATTTTCGTCGCCATATTGGGTCCACCATCTTGAATTTTTTAAATTAAATTTTGGTTCCATAGTCAACGATCTCAAAAACTTATGAGTACAGTTTTCAGTCTGATTTCAAGCAAATTTGAGATTTTTGTCCCCCATATTGGATTCGCCATTTGAATTTTAAAATCTGACTTCAGACTCGTAATTGACGACCCTAAAACCCAAAGATAATAATGTTTGAACAAAAACCAGTATACTGGTTCTTTAGTATTACTGGTTCTGATATTACTGTTTTTTTTTGAGACAGTATACTGGATTTCCCGTTCTTTAAAGGTTAAACTTAACTTCATTTCTGTTAGTGAAGAAATTAGTGTAATCAACATTTTCGTCAACAACAACGGTATTATCAGGCAGAATTTCTGAAGTATCAGTTAAATATATTTCCTCTTCTTTGGAACTGGACTAGTCGCCTTTGATTTTCATGTTTATTTGATATGGATTCGTCAGTATAGATTATTGCAACAGACTTTCGATAGAACAGACAAAGTTGCAGAAGTTCTTCTTATGCAATGACCACTGTAAGTTGTCGCGTCTGGTAGGTTCAACAACGAGTTAAATTTTAATCCATAGTATAATTGATCCAGAGGTAATGAAGGTAATGAAACTTTCCACTACGAGATGTAAGACACTGTATAACTTCAGCAGTTTCATCGCTCGAAATTCGAAAACGGAGAGATTACTTCGGACGTAGACGCATCTCACAAATCGAATTACTTACCCCCATTTTAACATGTAATATCCAAAAGGCTTTTTAGCCCTGGGGTGGCGGTAGATGAATAGATGATAGTCTTCCCCTGTGCGTAACAACGATTTCCACCATGTCAACCTAATTGACTGAAACTATCTCGATGATGCCAACTATTTAGATTACTTTTAAATTAGATATAGATTTTATTGCAACAGATCCATTTGTTTGTACTAATGATGATTTATGCGTCAGCGTAACGTTGATTTAATGATCTATGATGACTCTTCTAACACTAACAATCAGTAGCAAGTTGATTCGGAGATTGTACTTATTTAATAAAAAAAAACGACTCTGTTTTTGATACATTGATAAAAAAACTAAAATGTGGTAAAAGTGTTTATAAGGGAAAAAGAAGAAGATACACAAATCTACTGTTACTATTGATTTAAAAACTAGTTTCTAACGTTAGCAGATATAATTATAAATTATACTTAGTACCTACATTATATATTAGCAGATACATATAAATACTATTATGACAGATATCTATAGTGGTCTTAGTAACATAACATAAGATGACTTGACTCTTTTGTCTGTTACAAGAATGGTAAATTCATTAAGCAATTTACAGAACGCAATTCGATTGATTTGTTCCTTGATTATCTAATCCTCACGAATATTGCTTCAGAAGTCTTCTGCCTTTTATTGCATTGTCGTGATGCAACATCCTTGATGTTTGGTCTCACACGCATGATCCTTTTTCGAAGTTTTTCAAGAACCTCTCCGTAAGAGTGTTGATTTTATTTAGCTTGGAGGTACAAACTCTTTGTGGACAATTCCCTAGCTATCAAAAAAGCAAATCAGCGTGCATTTGATCCTCATCGACTTGCTCATTCTTGCTTTTTTGGGTCTTGGAAAGCTTGAAGTGTGCCATTCCATGCTTTGGCGCTTGGTTTCCGGGTCGTACTCAAACATCCAAGTCTCATCACCAGTAATGACACGTTCCATAAAATGGGGATCATTTTCAATCGATTCCAAAAGTCAAGACACCTTTCTCTTCTGATGTCCTTTTGTTCCAGCGCAGATTTTTCTCATCCCCAATTAGTCGAAATCTGATGCACAGTGGTGTGATTCAAGTTTAACTTTTTCTCCAAACGTTCTTGTCGTCAACGACGATCTGAACGCATAAGATCCCGTATTCTATCGACATTTTCATCGGTTCTTGAAGATGAATGCCTTCTGCTGCGTGGTTCATCTTCAATCGGCTCTCTTTCTTCTGAGAATGCTTTAAACCGCTGAAAAAACTGGGCTCTTGAAAAAAACACTGTCTCAACAACATCTGGCGTGAACATTGAAGTTTTGCAAAAGTATTCGTTCCGCTGTGTCCAAGTCTGAAGCAAAACCTGATAGCACACCGTTGATCAAAATTAATGTCACTCATTTTCATATAACAAGTTCAAACTTGTACTGAAGGTGCATTAAATGTTAACCTACCGCCCTTCCAAGTTCCGTCTCCGCAGTGTAGCTAGATCGGGCGCTACATTAACAGTCTCACTACTTAATTTATACACCTCGTAACTACAATACTATATTTACGATATACCATATGTTTAAATTCGGGTTGACCCGCAGAACAAAAATACTGGGGACGCAATTAAAATTGTACCTAAGCCCTTGGTGTATTTTCTTCTTGATGAAGCAGCAAAGGTCAGGTTTGATTTATAGAAAAAGCAAGAGCGGTAAGCTCATATTGCCGGACGGGAACCGTAACATAAGGGAAAGAAATATAAAGGAATGAAAATTTAGTGTGCGTTATAAAACTTTAGGGCAAATAAAATGTTTCCGTGATTTCTGATAATAAATCCGCTAAAGTGGTTCCATATAAAGACATTCGACGGCGGGGCTGCAGCGACTCAGGTACCTACATAGGTACAATACGTTGGGGTGGCGGCTGCATGCGCGTCGTAAATCCACCCCGTACGCGGGCATTTTTCAGACAACATATGCATTTAAATGAAACCTTAAAAATGTTAACATACCTAGCTTGGTTTATTAATTTTAAGGAATACGCCGATTGCCTCCTTTATTTTGTGCGCTAAGATGACAGCTTCTGAGTTGTCATCATTTATTTTACTCAAAAATTGATCATTAATTTTTTTCTAGTCTCGTAACTTCTCGAAAAATAGCAAATGTCTTTATTGGAAGAGAAAGTCGACACGCCGATCTTTGTTTCATTTGCAGTTATAGATAAGTCGGCTTCTTCTAATTCTTTAGAAATTTCTTCTTGGCATTCATTAAACATTGTAAAATTTCTTTTTGTATTGTTTTTTAAGTACCGTTGAAAACAGTTGCTTTTTCCAAACGGTCTTTTGGAGCGACTCAGCTAAGATTAATTAATGCGCGAAAAACTCGATCAATTTAAGTCGATTTTCACAAAATTATGAGAAGAATAATGAAATGCCTTATTTAAAATTAAAATTCCCGATTAAAATACCTATAATAGTTCATATTTTTTAGGGAAGCGCAGAATATATTTGATACACTAAGCTCCGGTATTTTTTGCAACTGGTTATTTATGTGGTGTCAAATAACCAGAAGTTAATAGAGTGTGTGTACTTTTACAAAAAATAATTGATTATCTGATTATCTGATAAAGTATGCATATACTTAGCTGCAATTATTTAGCAATTGTCTTGGCGATTTTAATCTCAAAAATTTGATTTGAAAATCAATGCTTGTGGGGATTTGAAAGTGGTATATATTTTATCAAATACGGAAAATTTCAAGATGGTCAAAACTCTTCTCACACAAGAAATATAACTAGAGGAAATCAAGTCATTTTCTATAAAATATTTAGTTAAATTTATATATACTTTTTTATTGTACGAGAAAATGGATATAACATAAAAAGAAATAGGTACATTTTTATTTCTTTATCATTTAATATTGTTCTGACATTTTTTGAGAACCTGAAACGATAGAGACAGATATAAGACCTGAAAAGAAATTCGTTATCGTTCCATTCCTCAAATTTAAGTAAAAGGCTACAGTAAAAATTTCAAAAAACATGTGTCCCACCAGAAGACCTTGGAAACGACGCAGGTCTAATTGTCGCAATAAGTACAACAGCCTACCAGTTTAAAACTTTCAACATCGATAATTTTCTGACTTTAATATATTGTAATAATATGTTTTTTCAATATCAAATCGTCGTTTTTTTCCCGTCACAAAAAATAGTGTATTATACACGGTAAAAATATTTATATTTTAGATACTTTTTTCCCTTGTATAATAAATAACTATTTTTCATAATCACCAAGTAAATACAAAGTGTTTTTGTACTCTATACAAAATTTCGAGATCTATAAAAGTTATGGTGATTTAGATTGTTATTTCACCCCGCAATTCGTTTTTGGCATATGACTACTTGGCTGTATCTTTAAGCAAAATGAAAATTTGGTAGAAAGCACTTGGTAACTAAAAAAAATGCTTTTTTTTGAATTCCTTTTTTTCGCAAATTTCGTTTAAAGTTCCTTTTGCTATTATTGCCTTCCGCCACTGCAGTGTAGGTCCTTATATTTGTAGGTCCTCATATTACCTGCATTAAGCCTTGAAAATAGGGGTCCATGTTTTCACAAATTTATAACAAATTAAAATAAATACTTAGGTAGGTAAGTAAAAGGTTATATTGTTATTAGGTAGTACTAATAACAATATAAAAACTTTTGCACCACACAAAAAAAATACAGTTAAATTTGGAAAAGGACACGAACACAATTAAATAATGGTTAATCTAGTCAGGACCAAGTAATACACGTTGCAATGGTTAAACCGCTAATCGAACGTTTAATTATTCTAACCAGTAATATACCTATTAGACCCAAACACACCATATACGCGTGCGTATTCTAGCCGCTTGGACGCCACTGGAATTTTAGCAGTCGCATGTCACCGAAAGCAGTTAGAGGCTCTGCCACTTATCCAGAAGGATATCAGTTAAAATAAATCCTATTACAAGTTCTTCATTATATTAATAGCGTTTTGTGTATGTAACTAATAATGCGGAGGGGCCCATATTAAATTAAGGCCCTTGTCGATATTAAATCACTTCTCTCTGCTGCGGTTCCCGCTCTCTCGCGCTCCCGATGTCATTCGTTCCAATAAGCGGGCCCCCTTTCGGTGAACTGTCACTACAAAACTTTTTAAAGTTCATAGCAGAATAAATTTCGTCATTTATCGCGACGATATATATTTTTTTTGGTTCGCGCCTTGTGATTCAATTACGATGGCCATTAATCAGCGTTCAAATTTTTATGAGAACATTTTCCTAATGAAATTTTCCTAGGGTGTATTTTCCGCGGATCCATCAATAAGAGATGCTTTCGCAGACGATTGCCAACGCGAAGGGGTACAAAAAAGAGTAATAAATACGCATGTCGTCTTTATATACGCAATTTTTTTGAATTTTGTTTTTTTTTTTGGCAATTACTCAAACAATTTGAAATTCACCGAATTCACTATCCGTGATTTCTTTGTAACAAAAAGTCGTATGCAAAAAAGCAGTAGCTATATTTTTATGGGAATACCCAGACATTTTACTCACTCATCATTAAAAGCCTTCGTTTAATACAGTAATTAAGCCGGAAAATACTGTCAAATCTGGAAAAGTTGACAAGCAGCTCCGATTTCAAAATTTTTGTTTGTACGTATTAGCACACTCCGGACCCTAAAGAAACGTGACTTTTGATTTTAACATTTTAATCCCTACTTGTTTACTGTAACTCCGGTGAGTTACAATAAAGAGCAGAAAGCCAATCTAATATCCAGAGTCTAACGATATAGGAAAATGTGAACTATAAATGCGGAATCTATTCGGCATTAGCTGGAATGTAACCAATAAAAATCGGTTTGGTGCATTTACAGCGTCTGAAAAGAAAACCGTAGAATCGCGCCATTAGACGTATCGTGTTGTTTTGATCCCCTGCGCCGCATAGTCGGTTCTGATCCGTGTGTTGCCGACAACAAGGACGAGAATCCTGCGGGTAGGATCTTAAAGCACACCTTTGGTATACTACTCTACATAAATGTCCCAATATACATGTGGCAGGACTATAAAGTTTTATTTGATTTAATAGTCATGGAGATATAAGCCAGGACCCTCTCGTATAATAAATAAAATATACAAATTTCATTCTTCATCTCTACAAGCCTCCGCCTTTTATGACGATACTTTTAGGGCACGTCTTATTATAGGCTTATAATAATTGCTTCTGGAATGCCGCAAACAAAACAGAAAAATACACGGCGTCCTACATGAAATAGAATATATATATATATTTTTTTTTTGGTTTTAAGGGCTTTATTGAATTTTCGTTTCTATGATATTCATTTAAATTCGTTAATAAATAAACATTTAACAAATGTATACATGCCATAAACAAGGGTTATCTATTGCTCAGTCTTTTAAATTAATTTTGAAAATTTCACCAAGGTTTTTATAATCCGCTAGTGAATTAAAATAACTTTATTCCACTAGTGAAATAAAGCAAATTTATTTCATTGACTGAGATGAAACTGGAGTGCAGACAACCCTCACTTTTATATTGAAACTACACTACACCCACAAAAAAATACAACTGTGAGCAGAAGGAGGATTGTTGCATCTATTTTTTTTTAATGGAACATTGCATGCAGAGAAGTAGGTACCGTTTAAAAATCTCAACACCTTTTGTACAATTTTTTTTGAATGGCTTGTTATGTACCTTGTCTTGATCATTGGCATTAGTGTAACCATTATAACATTTCACAAATTCTACCTTGACAACCTTGCTAATATTATCCAAAAAATGGGACCCATTACTTTAATCATAAAATACACATCCTCATCATATTCTTGTCAAATAATCTTCAATATGTTCTCTCTCCAACACTGTTGCGTTCTCTTCTTATATTTATTTAGAACCTTTTGCGGTCCAGCCGACACCCAAGCCGCTTCAAGGCCAAGCCAACCGATCTGTCGCATGTCGCTCCGTTTTCGCGTAGACGGTCCCCACACACACGCGCCCAGAAATATTTTCGATACAAAAAAATCACAAAAAAAAGTGTAAAAAGTTAATTTTATGGATATACGACACTTTATTAAAGGACTGCCTTTGTTCACACCGTGTCACTGTTTCAAGTTAACTGGCCAAGCCAACCGATCTGTCGCGTGTCGCTCCGTTTTCGCGTAGACGGTCGCCACACTCACGCGCCCAGAAATATTTTCGATACAAAATATCATAAAAATTGTGTAAAAAGTTGATTTTATGGATACGACACTTTATTAAAGGACTGCCTTTGTTCACACCGCGTCACTGTTTCAACTTAACTGGCCAAGCCAACCGATCTGTCGCGTGTCGCTCCGTTTTCGCGTAGACGGTCCCCACGTGCACGCGCCCAATATTTTCGATACAAAAAATCACAAAAAAAGTGTAAAAAGTTAATTTTATGAACACGACACTGTAATAAAGGATTGCCTTTGTTCACACAGTTTTACTGTTTCAACTTAACCGGACGTGTAACGGAGTCAAATCAGACCCGCTATAATTAATCGAATTTGAAACTTTTTTACCGTCTAGAACCTATTTCTTCCACTGTTATTATTCAAAAGTTTTTAATTTGTGTTCAGCAGTTAAGCGTTAATTTTTTACTGGAGTCCAGAAAACTCTTACAGGCGAGCATGTATAAAACGCTATAAATTTTTAGGTTGATTTCGAGGCATTCGCACAATTCGATTGGTTATTGTAGGGCTCGAATGAAATTCCATCGAGTGGATCTGGTCCGCTCCAACGTCGTCTATAAATTAAAACTTCACAATGTGTTTCATTTATGTAATTTGATTTTTACCCCAGCAAGTTTTGCATCAAGTGTTTCGAGTCCTATTACATATTTTATAAGTTTGCCAATAGATGAGATTAATAACGAGTCGAAACGTCGTTCTTTATTAAATGCATCGAGTTTCTTAATGGTACGTGCTTTAGAGAACCCCCTTATTTGTTTCTGCAAGTCTTCTGCACTAACAAAATGATAGAGACGTGAAATTTTGTTGATATTCAGAAGCGTTGCAGTAGGGAGGCCAATTCAAAGGGATTATAATAATAACATTATTATACAGTCGTTTTAAACAACACAAAATTTACCAAATCAAATACCAAAGATAGGGGACTGCCATTTGTAAAAATTGAGGATGACATCATCTCTCTAAAACAGTTTATATACGATCGAAAAAAATATGACAGTCAAATTATGCATTTTTGTAATTCAAATTTGACCTCTCGTTTTTTTTTTGACTCTGTATATACTTATATTTTGGAAAAAGTGACATTTCATGGACACCCTCTACGTAGGTGTATTGTTACACACAAATTGAACTGTTCACTTAATTATTTCATTAGATGTGAATTTTGATATTACGTGAATAAATTAATCTACGTATACAGGCTTAATGGAAACAGATGATCGTTTAATTTTGGCAGTACACAAATGAGATGGGCAAAAAGACTGTCGGCGAGATTTTTAATTCAGAAAAAAGGGGGGACTGGAAGTGGCCATATGGATAACTCTCACTTCATTTATGCTCCCTTTGTATCCTAGTGCTATATGGAGGGTCCTTATTTGCGACAGAATATTTTAAAAAGACTTTTCCATATCCCGTCGTTTCAATAATGCCATAAATGTAGATCGAGTTATTTAAAATACCCAACTACTTGATATTACACTAAAAACATTTTTGCAAAAGCTATATACATACCTACTACGTAGGTACTAACAACAGACGTCTTATTTCCATGGTAACGTAAATGACGACTTCAAATTTATTGAAATTATTTGAAATTAATTTCTGTGAATTCAAAAATGGTAAATAGTGTTGTTAAAAGTGATTTATGCCAGGTGAAAAACTTTCCTGACGCAGTGATAGTGGTTATTAAACAAAATATTCCCGGAAATTCCAGTAAAAGTGAGTAGGTACCTGTACGAAAAATCTTAATTTGTAGTTGAAAAAAATGATATAAGCAATTCTGATTTATTTCGATGAAAATCTAAAACATTTAAACGTTGAAATATGTCTCTGACCGAATCAATAATTTTAGTTGCTTAAATTGTAATAATTTTTGTATTACAGTATTGATTTTTTTATTGAATTGAATTGAATTTTGAATTTTACAGTTTTGATTTGCTTCTGATAGGATTACAGCTTGTGAAATTATGCGTCTAATAAGGCCGTTGAAAGTGACATGTCGACTCTGTGAAAATATATAGCTAAAAAAGTAAAGTTTTCAAAAAACCGTGAATAACTTCGAAAACAAAAAATCTTGTTTAAAGTTCGTGGACTCATAGTAAAGGGAAAACTTCAATGTATCTATGTGACTAACAGCCATTTTGGAAAATTGTTTCCTTGACATGAAAAATTTCTAAAGCTAAACTAAAAACATCGTAGATATTCAAAACTGCTATCCTTATACGGGGAGTTCTAAAGGGATATTAGGTAATACAGTTCTTGTTTGAATTTTTATGATATTTTTGGTTTAACTTTGGAAATGTTTCATGCCTAGGAACATTTATTACAAAATGGCTCAGTTAGGCCGATAGATACTCTGAGAATTTCCCCTTTAATATGAGTTTATTTTCAGAACTTCGAATATTATTTAATAATTTCGGAGTTATTCATATCACCTCCAACTTGGAGTTTATTAGACGTAGAATTTCAAAAGCTGTAGTTTTGAAAATCACGTTTCATATACAACCTTGGCAGTAGTATAAAAAAAATATTTTATTCTACGAAAGACCACGACAGGTTCCTTTAGTAAATTATGCCAGTAGTACAAACCTACAGTGCGTTGAATGAAATATTGAATGCGTTATTAATATTTGACGGCAAAGCTCTATTGTGGAAGAGCCGTGAATAGAAAAATAGAAAAAAATATGAATCAAACTTCACCACAATGAGACCTGTTAATGATTTTTATCAGCGTTTTGTGACATGTAGTAGTCATTAACTAAATGATCACAATGAACACGAATATTTCTTTGATAGTCTCGATTCGCCGCTACCGGACTTTATACAGAGGGATCGTGCCTCGTCGGGCGTTAAATCATCATTAAATCGTATTCAAAGCTGGCTTAGTTATAGGTTATACCCACGTTTAGAGGCATTCAGGCCTATGGAACTAACAACTGATAAGTAATTAGAACACGGTCTTATTAATTTACTTTGTGTTGATTATTAACTAAAGCAGAAACCTGGTTTCCTCTGCTATTTTCAACTAATAGTGTGTACAATTTAATTTTAATTTACACATGGATTCAAAAAAACTAATCTTCAAACACATCAAAATCAGGCATATTTTTTCCTGCCCATATGACGCCAATAAATTATATATATTTTCGCAGTACACCCTGTGTATTTCATGATTTTTTTTAAATTAAATTTCGGAATATTTTAGCTTCCTAAAGGATGATTTCATCTTGTTTTTTAAACGACACAAATATAAAAATAAATAAAGATGATAAAGGGGAGGGTGATGTCAATTTTATGTACCCTGTACATACAGTGCGCGACTAAAGTATGGAATAAATTCAGTAAATGTGAAACAAAAAATTTTTGGATAAAATCCTCGAACAGGTCGATTTTGTTTAATAAAAACATACATTTTTGAGGGAACGTCTATTTACCTAATTATCTAATTACCTATTTATCTAATGACGCCATCAACTTATTTTTCAAATGGCAACCCCCATTTTTTTTAATTTAATTTGAGAGATCCTTTCATTGTCGATTTAACGGTATAAAAATGTTGCCAACTTACTCAACAAAATTTTTACAAAAAAAAAAAATATGTTTTTCACAATAAATAAACGAAAATTTCTGAAAAAAACTGAACACAAATACAACATAGCAAAAAAAGTACGTTGCTAAGCAAAAAAATGATCAGATTAAGTTTTTTGACGTATCCATGGTTTTTACTGCCAGTTAATTAGATTTGTCATTAAATTGTGCGAGATAATAGGTAAAAGTTAATTATTCATTAGTAAACGGTAAAAGTTAATGTAACGTGTTAGTATTTATAAAAATTGAAATTTTGATTTTCATCGGATGTAGAAATAAGACCAGAACTCAGCAGGAGGTATGCAATTTATTTAATGCAAAATATCCAGATAACCCTATCACCCAATCCACAGTTAGTAAAATTGAGTCCAAATTTAGAGAAACTGGTGATGTTAAAGATCTACCAAAATCAGGACGTCCAAAAATTACCCAAGATAAAAAAGATTGACATTGTGTTAAGTATGGAAGAGAACCCTCAGAGTACCTCTACACTAGTTGCCTCAGAAAATGAAGTTAATCAGACGACAGTTCTACGTATCCTGAGGAAAGAAAACTATCATCCCTACAAATTGTGCAAGAACTCAACGACGACGACAGCGGCCGACGACTGCAATTCTGTGAAACTATGATGAATCTTTGTCAAACAAATCCAAATTTACACCAGCAAATACTTTTTTCCGATGAAGCCACGTTTTGTCTAAACGGCACAGTGAACCGTCAAAATTTCAGGTATTGGAGTCGGACGAATCCTCATTGGATCATCGAAACACATACTCAACATCCGCAGAAATTAAAGGTGGGGGCCGGAATAGTCGCCAACAGAATAATAGGGCTTTTCTTCTTTGAAGAAACTCTCACAGAAGAAAGATATCTGGAGTTCTTGAAAAATGATCTAGTTCCAGCGCTTGCAGTAATTTTCCCAAACGAGAATGATCCTGACATTCCAGATAACACAGTCTGGTTTCAGCAAGACGGAGCACCCCGCATTATGCGCGCTCAGTTCGTGAATATTTAGACGTCATCTTTCCTCAAAGGTGGATTGGCAGACGAGGACCGATAGAATGGCCCGCGAGATCCCGAGATCTTACACCTCTTGATTATTTTTATGAGGTTATTTAAAATCAAAAGTTTACTGCAGAAGACCACACAATTTAGCCGAACTACGAGATCGCATTAGAGATGAAATGGGATCCATTACCCCGGAAGTCATTCAGAATGTGCAAGAAGAATTTGTACACAGGCTTGCATATTGCCAAGAAGTTGATGGACGGCATTTCGAACACTTAATTTAAAATTGTATTTGCTTATTAAAGAAATTTTCGTTAATTTATTGTGAAAAAATATATTTTTCATTTTGTAACATTCAATTGTCATTTACTCAAAAAATTTGTTATGTAAGGTTGCAACATTTTTATACCGTTAAATCGACAATGAAAGGGTCTCTCAAATTAAATTAAAAAATGGGGGTTGCCATTTGAAAATAGAGTTGATGACGTCATTACTCAACAACAAATGATATCTGAAAATAGACGTTCCCTCAAAAATGTGTGTTTTTATTAAACACAATCGACCTGTTCGAGGATTTTTTCCAAAAATTTTTTGTTTCACATTTACTGAATTTATTCCATACTATAGGCGCGCACTGTATATACATTGTTGTGTTTGTGCAAGATACCTACGTAGTACGTATTGGATCGCCGTTAGAATTTTCGGTGTGAAAACGTGTACCCTGCTCGCCGCTGGGGGTAATTATAGTCACAAGTCAACAGATGGGTACTACATGCAGTTCTCATTACATTCGCATTACAACACGATTTGGTGTTATCTACACGCGACTGACACGCGGCACTATCATATCCACGGGATATTTCTAACAAATCCCTCACGAACTTCACACTACCCACCCTCTTGCGCTTACAAAATGTATTTTGATATCACCGCTTAAGGTTTTAAAGTTGTGATTGGGAATTTATGGTATTAGATATGGCTTTGGAGGTCGGGGGGGGGGGGTAGAAACTCGCCTCAAATAACTTCTTCCGCACAGTGTGGTGAACGCTGCGGTTGTGGTGTCTTATTTATGAAAACAAGCTGTACCTATAAAACACTCGGTCTCTTAAATTCGCGTTTTCGCGGAAAATACGCCACTTCTTCCTCTGTAATATTTTAGGGCTTTTTCAAAAATAACGGTGAATTTTTTTAGTGCCTGTACAGCTCGGTCAAAATAAATACAGGATACTTGCCATTTCAAAAAAAATTGTGGACATTATAACTTTAACGTCATTAACCCGTTTCGGCCGAAAACGCCACTTCCGATACATCGCTCTTCAGCGCCTCATAACTAATACTATTTGCGACAGAAAAAAATTGACATGGGTTTTGGTGTCCGTGACATTCCTCCAAAAAATTATTAATTATGAAAAAAAAACGATTTTTGTGCACATTTTTTTATTCAAATTTTCAAGGGTTTCCGGTCTGCGATGGACCTGGAACCTCACTAATCGGTGGAATAAATGTTTGAACTTTAAGTATACGTGGTTTAAAGCTCAATGTTTTGCCTTATGCGTTCAAAACGGCGCCTGAACTGCAAAATTTTTGCGTAAAAATTCAAGAATTTTTAATTGGAAAATGATTTACAAAAAATTGTCAAGCACTAAAAAGTTCTTAAAACACTCAGTGAATGCACTAGAATATTTTCAAAATTTTTTTGAGCAATTTTTGGATTTTGCAAATAGTTTTTGCAAAATTTAAAAGATTGTTTAAATAATTCTGAAAAAAATTGCAGTGCATTCTCAGACTGATTTTAAGAACTTTGTATTCTTGACAATTTATAGTGAAAATGCATTGTTTTCGAGAAAAACATTTCTAAAGATCAAAGTAATATTGAAATTTAATTTTTTTTTTTCTCGAAAACTGCATTTTACAATAAATTGTCTAGAAAGTTCTTAAAATCACTCAAAGAATGCACTGGATTTTTTTTCAGAATTTTTTAAGCGATTTTTTAAATTTTGTAAAAATTGACTGCAAAATCCAGTTGCTCAAAAAAATTTTGAAAAAAAAGTGCTTTCTTTTGAGTGATTTTAAGAACTTTTTATTCCTGACAGTTTTTTGTAAAAGTGCATCATTTTCCAATAAAAAATTCTTGAATTCAAAAAATTTTGCAGTTCAGGCGCCATTATGAAAGCATAAGGGAAAAAATCGATCTTTAAACCACGTATACTTAAAGTTCAAACATTTATTCCACCGGTTAGTGAGGTTTCAGGTCCATTGCAGACCGGAAAACCCCTTGAAAATTTGATTTAAAAAATTTGCAAAAAAATCGTGTTTTTTTTAAACTGTTTTTTTTTTCATAATTAATCATTTTTTGGAGGAATTTCATGGACACCATCGGAAAGGGCGCGTCTTAAACTTCAAAAATATGTCCCCTGTCAAATTTTTCTGTCGCAAATAGTATTAGTTATGAGGCGCTGAAGAGCGATGTATCGGGAGTGGCGTTTTCAGCCGAAACGGGTTAAATAGGTATTTTTACTAAGGATTTTACTGAAAACTCGCTTTCTAAAGGAGTGTTGCAGAATATTATCCGTCCACGGCGTTGTGGATACTAACAGTGAATCCTTATTAATATGAATGAATGTAGATCGCAGGCGGATGTGTTCCGCTGTTGTCGAGCGTTTTGAGGCAAGCGTACTTTATCGACAAAAACCGCTAGATAAAATGAAAAAAGTAATTTTCTTAGAAGAGAATTCATGGCGAGGTTTGTGCAATCGAATTCGCATTAGCATCAACTTAGCGCCTGCCGCCACATGACCGTTCCGTTTCGAACCTCCCAAACTGGCTCACATGTTCCTCTCTGTCATGGCCGTGCCTCCGACAAGGGGGTTACACTTAGAGATACTCTAAATAACCTATAGATAGTCAGTTACCTTTGGAAATTCAAGTTTCGTATTAGTGAGAAAAAATATACTTATAGCCCAAAAAACAAATAATGAAGTGACCAATCCGCGCGAGCGGAGGTAAAAATGATAGCCGCAGTTTAACAGAGTCAGTGGCGGAGGTTGAATGCGATGCAGTATGCTGTAATAATCGCTGTTTATCTTTGTGAGTTTTATGATCAATAAAATTTGACTATTCATAAATAAAACGGGTACCCGCGCCACCACTGAATTTCTCGACTATTGTGGAAGGATATACTGTCCGGACATGATGAGCACGTGATTGCCAATATCAATAACGCGCGATGACTTATTATTTATTCTTTTGTTAGCATGTAAAAGGGAACGCCAAAAAATGTGGAAATTACAGAAGACTACACCACCATACCCAAATATTTTTGGATCGCTGAGTCCGAAGCCGCAGTTGGTTTATACCGATCAGAAATAGTTCATCCGCAACCTCAAAAAATGGTCAAAAACGCCGATTTCGCCATTCATAAGATTGAGTTGTAGTATCGAATAAAGAGAGAACCTTTGCCCCAACATCTATGTTGGGGCTAGGAGTTATTGGGTTTCATGTTCTCTTCTGATTAACCTCCGAGAGAAGTTGTTTCTATACGTAGCTACCGATCTGTTGGGTTACTGGGTTCAAGGATATGGGGTTATACAGTTATTGAGTCTGAGGATTCTCACACCTTCAGGGTTATTGGATTTAAGGCCGTCTCCTCACGAATCCATGAGATTCTAGTTTTATACCCCAGGACTAATGGGTTATTGGGTTTAAGAGTACGGGGTTGTATGATTGTGGGGTTTAATCTCGGTTTCATTGACCCCTAAATGGTATGTTATGACAAAAAAATTACAATATATATCTTTGTTCTATACCATAATTCTCGATTCAACCAATTAATAGCAAAATTGGTGATTTTAGACCATTTTGTAAACCGACCGGAGATTCGGATTAAGCGACCCTAAAAATATGTAGGTTTGGTGGTGTAGACTACTGTAATTTCATTGTTTTTTTGTGTACCGTTCAAAACGTTAGTGATTTTTGTATGGGTATTATTTAGTTTTAAGCGGTGTTTTAATAGTCGTGTATAGGTAAATACATATTTAACGTTGATTTTTAACGAGTTATTTTATCGCGTTATAAACGTTGAGAGTTCCCCTGAGGGGACGCCGCTGAATTCATTTGAACCTGAACACGGCTACAATCGTAAATCAAAGAAAATTAAATATTAAAAACGTTCAAAGTTTCAGCGCGCTCTCTAAATTTAAAATGAATGTAAAGTAGATAATTCGAATTTGAGAAATTCGAGCCATTCTTTTTGCGAAGAAAAGAAATTTAATTTAATAGTGTCGACACATGTGCTTGTCGTTTCGAGATTTGAGCTCACGATTTTCATATTTCCCCACCATCCCTGTCTGGACGGGAGGGTGCGAGCCGTTAGGCGAGAACAAGAAAAAAGTGCGTGCGTTCCGCGGATTAGATCATTCAAATGAGATGGATTACTTTCTTTCCTACTCAAATTACGCCCGAGATGGAATTGAATCGAGTCGAGTTAAACGTATATACAGGGTGAGATTTTAGTGCGTATGTTTAGTACATACAATCGTTATTTCGTGTAAAACACTAAAATATAATATGTGAGGTAATTTGTACCCCTTTTAACACATTTTTAAATACTGACGCTTATAAACACATTTTAGATACTAACTTGCTTATTTTTTAAGCAACGCCCTATATGTTTACATATATTTAGCTAGAATTTTGGGTGGAATATATGTATCATAACTAGGGCCCGGAAAATGTGCTTCAACGCAGGGCTCGGCATTATAAAACTCTATGATGTACGTATTTTTTTTAGAGTTCAATGTAGTGTATTTACATATTATCTGATTTTGTGTGGATTTTTGCAATAATGGTACAGTCGTTACCATTTGTGAATAGACTGAAAAAGTCTATAGGTATGTACACTATTAACACATTTTTACTCCTGCCTTTTTGGTATCTCATATGTGCTTCCGTTAATTCCTTCGGATCACCGATCGGAGTCCGACCTTGCGTTGTAGCACACTTTCCGGACCTTAATCATAATCCATACCCAGCCCAGTCGAAGATATTTGATTTTTTTTTAATCGATATAACTTGTTTAGTTCAAATGGATCGCCGTGCATAATTTCAGTTAACTTATGGTGGGTTCATGCAGAAATTTTTAGTAATAAGAATAAGAATAGTAATAAGCATAAAAGTTAAACCTTCGTTTTATAATGACCCAGTTCATGCAGTAAACATAATTTTTAGTAATAATTTTAAAAATAAGGATTTGCTGCATGAACTGGGTCATTATAAAACGAAGGTTTAACTTTTATGCTTATTACTATTCTTATTCTTATTACTAAAAATTTCTGCATGAACCCACCATTACTCTCAGCTCTGTTTTTGCTAATAGGCACATCACGTGGGTTAAAGTTACAAATTCCGGAGATGTTTTCGATGTTCTCAGGTTATTTAGAATTTATGTTAAAAGCTACAGCTATCAAACTAGGAATGTAACTAGCAAACTTAAAAAAATTTGGTGTTAAACAGTACAAAAAACCACACAAACCGAATTTTGCGAAAATAGCTTCATCATCAAAGGAGGTTCCTCTCAGTTTGATGTGTAAGGACTGGGAAAGATGGTAATCTGGTGGAGAAAGATCTGGAAGATAATGTGGATATAAATAAATCTTCCAAGTGAAAAGATTACAAAAACCTGGGCATTGTAAAAAACAGTATATGTCGGTTTTCCTATATGCGGTCAAACATTACCATATTAAAACATTGTTTTATGTCTTTTTGATATTTTTTTTTGAACTGATGCAGTGATGGTTACATAGATAGTTGAATGAAGAGCACACACATTTTCGTTTATTTCATTATCTTGTGTATTTCAAAATCATCTGTATTTTTTCACTTTATCAATAATCTGTTTTTACTTTCAGTACTGAAAAGTTTTTATTGTCAAAAAAATTATGTTCAAAAAGTCAACGTTTTTTTTTTGTGAAGGAAATGATTGATGTTAGCGACTGTATTTTTGTACTTTTACAGAATTTGCTACAAAAACGTATATTTTAATAACAAAAAAATTGATACAGAAAACGTTTACAAAGTCAGTATCAGCTAGAGGTTGATTAGCAATATACATCCATAATATTGATGACTTGGTGAGGCGCAAGTGTTTTTGATTTGGCCATTAATAAAAGGAGACATTAAGCTCTATTATCCAAACTAATAATAAATCAGATATAGTTATGTTAAATCCACGTTGTCCCTTTGTAGACATCCCTTCTATGCAAGGGTGTCCCTTACTTGCCGACTCTGGACCAGCTGACGCCCGTATTATAACTCAAAAAACACGTCTAATATATGGGAGCACGAAATACGTCCACATATCTGTATTTTCATAAAATAAAAGTCCGCACATCAATTTACAGCGTCAACCACTGCGGATGATATGTGGGCTTTGATCGCCGACAAAATTGCACATATAAAAATTGGACACACGGGCCTTGGAAGCGTTTTATTACGCCCTTTTCAGTTTCCACTGCGTATGCACTTCGGGAAAAAAATATTTGGAAATTCTTTCCACAACGTTAATAATAATTTTTAGCTTTATAAATAAATAAAATCATTAACAATATAAACGATAATTTTTTTCTCGGCCTATTATTTGCTTATAAAGAAAAAATGCTCTGGACATGCAGCTATACAAAAATACTATTAATTGGAAACATTTTTAGGAAACCAAAAAAAATAATAAGTCATAAAAGGAAATACTATGCAATTTAATATTAATTCCAAATTTAGAGATTCAAAAAATTTAAAATCGCTCCGCTGAATAAAACTAGTTTTTATCCCCATATGTATATATATTTACAAGAATTAATATAAATTTAATTATAATAAATAATATTAATAAATTATTCATATAAATAAAAAATGTGGTAAATTGTATTTATTGACTCTGGTGTCTGCCATCTACTGGCGCAGAAGTCAACTAGGAATACAGAGCAGAAGGGTTCATTTTTTTTGCACTAGGGAAATGAACGAACCCAGATCAAAACCAACAATACAATCAAAGTAACTGCATGCGATAATAGATGACACCCTAAACAGTTTCAAAATATTTTTTAGGCTATAATTTCAAGCAAACTAATAGCTGATAGTTGGGTTATTACTTCTACTCTTTATTTAACTTTAGAATATCTAATTCAATAAGTTACCCAATAAAATACGACATTTATTTCTTATTGGCTGTAAACTGTACTACAATGTATACATAAGCCATTCACTTCTTCAAAAACCTTCTTTATAGCATTCTTATTTTATGGACAGCATCTCTGTCATATATATATTTTAGAAATAATAGGGGAGGTAAAAAATAAAACAACAATTTCCTGATGAATGAAATGAAAGTAAACAGTTTTATTTTTGTGGTATCCATGACGGATGAAATTAATAATTATACTGCACAATAAATTTATAGTATCATGAGTAATATACTATGACAAATACGAAGTGTTTAACTTTGATCCATAAGGAAACAATCGCTATGGGAACTTGATGAATCTTTTTGAACCGACTCGAATATGGGGGGCTAAGTCCAGGGAGTTCTTGATCTGGCTCACAAATTCGTTTAGATGAGGGTTTTTATCTAAAAAGCCAAGAAAATGGTTATTACTTCATTAATTTATGAACTCAACCAGGTCATATACAGGTTAGGCGATTTCAAATATGTGCAAAAAACTTACAACACCACCTTTGAAGAAGATTAATTCCCATTAGATTCAACATAAACATGAAAAAATTAATGTAAAAAATTTAAAAAAAACTCGTGAATAAAACTTTGTGTGACAGCACTCACCTGCATCAGGTATACTTAAGAGGGCAGCTACAGCTCTCATCGCAGATCTCTTCAATTCATCCTGTTTTTCATATTCTTGTTTGACAGAATTAGCTTTCACCTTCATCGTAGTGTAGCTGGTAAGGGGTTCAACGAGTTTATCCAACACTACAAGAAGTGACATAAATATAACATAGCAAAATAAACAACCATTTTTTCTTAGTGAAAAATTAAAAAAACATATAAGAATATGATCTAAAACAAGACTTACTTTGAAAACAGCTCCAGGGCAAATCTGTGACAGTCTAGCTACCATCAAATACGTCAACATCTTGATATCATAATGGTCTTTAAGACCAGTTTCCACATGATTGATAAATTCAAATATGTCCACCTTATCCAGACAAGAATCTAGAAGGGTGTACATACACTCATATGCAGCTTTTCTTATATCAAGCCCATCATCAACAGTATGCTTGAAAGGTCCCATTTCTACTTCTCTAATCAGATCCCTCTGTAAATAAATTAAAATTAGAAACTTCAACACCTTCTGGACCACAGTTTCGGACATATTAATGACGATAAATACTAAATTACTAACCTTAATAATGGTCTCTCCATAGAGCTGCGGTAGAATAGTGTCCAGAAGGTCACGAATTAAAGATGGCTTATTGTGTGCGGCAGAATTAAAAGCCACCAAGGCAACTCTTCTTACGTTAAGATCAGGATCCTGTAATGTATTCAAAAATTCTCCAATGCACTGTCTGAGAAGTGGGTCGATTAATGCGGGCTGATCAGATATAGTGAATTTAACTGCGGTCACCACGGTTGTTCTCATTAGTGGCGACGGAGAATTCAGTGATCTCTTAAGTTTCGGCAGTAAGTTAGCAGGGTCAATCAAAGTAAGTTTCCCTAAGCACTCTGCGACCACATTTCTTGTTCCTTCTTCGCTACATTCGCATGTGACGGTAGAGTTGTTGCCATATAGCAGGTACAAAGGGCAATAACTGTTGTATGCCCTCAGCAGTATGAGATAAACATGTGATGACCTAAATAAAAACATTTATGTTTAGTCAGCCTAGCCCAGACAAATTATCTATATTTAGTAAAGGCAAAATACAGAAATCAGGACCTCTTGGGAAAAACAAATGACTTACTTCCTTTAATGAATGAAGCAATAGATATTGTCTTTTGGGTTGGTCCTGGCTCTCTTTGAGTATAAATGGTAGATACTGTTGTAGGTTGCCAATACAAATACTACCAAGTGCATAGCTAGCTGCCGATTTGACCTCCTCTGACACAACCGAAAAAGAGCTTAGAATAACTTGCTTCAAATTAGGAACCTGACGTTAAATCTCTGAGAAAAAGAAAAGTGTCACAAGATACTTATATCATACCAATGATATACTTACATTTCTCTTCCTATTTCGCCAACAACCAATAATGCAAAGATTTGTTGGGAATCTGTCTGAGATGCTTGTATTTCATTAATGAACTGGGGTACTACGGGCAAAGCGTGAGAGTGACAGGTGACTGTAATGGCAGCCACACACTTTGCCAAGGAGTAGAATGCTTGTTTATGCAACGTAGCAGTTTGGCACGTAGCAAGATTTGATATTGGCATAAGAAGAAGTCTTAATAGGGAGTCATAATTCAATCCGGGCAAGTTGCACTTTACTAGAGACTTGAAGAAGTCCAACATTGATTGAAGCGCAGTACCTAAAATGAAATTATGTTACGTATGACTTGACAAGAGATTAAAAAGTCATACCTTGGAGTAAAGGAGATTTGACTAGCACTAAAACTTGAGGCATAATAGTGTTATTTATGTCTTGTAGAGCCCTTGGATGGTATATAGCCACTGATTTGAGGATTATTAATGTCCACTGGGCAATATGCAAGTCTGATTCATCTAATAAAGGTGGTACCTCCACAATGATGGGTTGTAGTAACTCCACATTTAGATCTTCATGATAATTTTTAATCAAGCAATCGATTAGTTGAAGTGTGCTAAGTTTAAGAGCACGTTGATTCTTTCTGAGGAAAAGTCCTAAAATCGGCATAGCTTCCGGTAAAATAGGCAGGTCAATTCCTAAAAATAAAAGTACCATAACAATTCTGTAATAAAATAATTGTCGGTAATAATAAAATCACTGAAAGTACTCAATTCAATACAGAAAAAATGATTACTAAATGAAATACCAGTAAGTGTTACTCACCCAAAGGAGAACCTGCTATCTTTGTTAGGGCTTTAACTGTGGTCAGTCTAGTTATCTCATTCCTTAATCTATCCAAGAACAACGGCAAGCAGTAAGGTAATTCAGCCTTAAGATGATCGCCTAGATTACAGACAACTTGGCCCATGGTGGAAATGGCCTTTTCCTTAACTTCCTGATCTATGTCGGCTGTTCTAAGTCTGATCAGTGTGCAACTGTATATATCTTTGGTAAAGGGAGTAAAGTCAAATCCTGAATTTATGTTTAAAGGCCTGATGACCTTAACGAGTTCTTGTAAGACGTTTAAAGCCTCCGCAGTTATTTTGTAGAAGTTGTCCCCGACTGCATTTATTACTGGAGGTAACAAGATGCCGATGTGTGGGTGGAACACTTGTGGTTGGTGGCTGGTTAATAAACAAAATATGAATGACAGGGCATCTATTTTCATATTGCTGCTGGCATTTTTTTCACTTAGGAGTATAGAATACCAGGGAATTAAGTCACCAATGTGAGTGCTGAGTGCTCCTGGTAACACAGAGCAGACTTCCTTCAATAGCTGGAAACAATCCTGTCTTGTTTTCATGCTCTTCTCGCGCATTTGGCTCTGAACGCCTTTAACAAGTAGCTCGATTTGCTGTTGCAGCAAAGTCATAGGTGTTTCTTCTTCATCATCCATAACCATTGCATTTGGATCCATGTTTACATTAACGGTAGATCTAGTTTGTTTCAGTAGAGCAATGTAGGCATGGAATATGTCTGACTTAACATTTTCTTCTCGTTCTGTGAAATAAATACATTGCTCGGCATTAAAGAGCAAAATATGCTGTAAGAAAGGGAAATACCTTTAAATCTGGCTATAAGAGCAGGGGAGAGCACTTTGTAAAACTCCGGAAGAAGTTCATGGCGTGTTGATATAATTGCTTCAAGGCATTTAGCTGCTGAGCGCCGAACTTTCCAGCTCATGTCATCATCATCACTATACTCATCATTCTCTTCTTCCTCTTCGTCTTCATCATATGCATCTGTCTGATCATTTGCAGTCTCATCTTCATCGTAATTGTAATTTGGATCATATGTCATGTATTTCAAACAAAGGTCTGTTATCTACAAATAATGATGATGCAATATTTTTAAGAGGAAACAGTTACATTTTAGGTAACAAGTGACATCATTTTTGGGAAACAAAAAATAAATAAATGCGCATTTACTAACTGATGGTATATTCGGAGTGATTTCTTGGGACAACGATTAATAAAGCTCTCAAAAGCCTGTAAGCAAAACTCTCTTAATTCGTCATCGTCTACTTGGCTGCACTGGAGAATTAACGGCACAAACTTCTCAATATGCTCTCCAAATTTATGTCCAGATTGTCGACTAGAACATAATAAAATTGGCAAGTATTCTTTTCACTTTCGAAGAAAAAAAAAAATGTAAAGTCTTACCATACAGCTGCAATGGACTGAACGTAAGTTCTTATCTGCGAATTATTTTTGTCAGAACATAACCCATCGTACAAATGATCAATCAGCTTAGTATAAAGTGTATTATTACATGAGAGAACCAAGTTACTGCAAGCACTAATAGTGCGTTTTCTTACAGCTTGCCTTTGTGAACATAGCTGAGGTAAAGAGCAGCTAAAATTGAACCGTGAAAAGCTTGAAGTACTGGACCAAACCGTAGTAATAGATCTGTTATAATGTCAAGGGCCTCTAGCTGTACAGAAACATCTTCTTGCTACAAGACAAAGGAATTATTTGCCAAATTTTTCAACAGCAATATCTATGTTTCAAAACAAAATATAAATCTTTGTGGTAGCTGTAGATTATGTTCACTTTTGTAAGGATAATTAAGAAAAAACAATTTTGTCGACTATTTCTTATATATACATAAAATGAAAGAAGGTTTATAAAGTCCAGATCTTGTTATTTTCAAATCAACAAAAAATGTCTTAACATAGTTTCATTTTTATCATCTGTGAGGGTTTAGTCCACACCACACTTCACTGTTTTTTAGCAATATTTCATATAAAATATATCACTACTCAATTAACACGTTGACTGCCACGGAATTTTTCACGATTCCGGTCTAAAGAGCAAATTTGATTTAATCATGTTATATTATTAAAAACGTTAATAACTGTACATAGTAATAATCAAAAAGCTTAAAAAATGTTTCTCTATGTGAAAATGTAAATATGATTTATATAATACAATTTATTTCCTTGTACAAACTTTTTCTTTTTGAATAAACTTATGCACAAATATGGCAAGTAATGAAGGGACGAGATAACCTGTACTGAGGCGTCCTGGACAAGTAAACAACCTACAAGATATCTCGTAGTTGGCAGTCAACGTGTTAAGAAAAGTAAATCGAACAATTTTTATACTGTTTATAAGAGTTTTATAATAATTATTTGCCTGTTTTTGGTAGAAATTGATGTTGCATATAAAGTAACAATCCACAGCAGGTTCCATTTTATCCTATAGGCTATGAAATGGCATGATATATAGCAGTATATAAGCAATATAGTGGGTCATAACTGTTTCAAAAATATTACAAACTTTATTATAATTATTAATTATATTAAGTGTCCACTGCTAAATAAAATATGTAATTTGAAAATAATGATATGCTTTCATCATTAGTTTGTAAATTATGGATTGTTAAAAAAATATATTAAGCAAGAAAATGGAAGCCTTGCTTCCTTAGCTTCTGTAACTTTCTATTGTTAACGAGATTGGATTTCAAAATGTCATTTGTCAATTATGAGAGGCAGACTATGACAGATTGAAAAAAATTGTGTTTAAATCACTGTACTGCATTATTTTATAGACTATAAATTACATTTAATTCGCAAAATCGGTATTTATATACAAGCTATGTTAGATCGGTAATTTGCCAGTAGAAATGCAAGTATACTAACTCTTGTAAAATCGGTTCATAAACAAAATCGGTCTGTGGAATAATAACCTGAGATCCCATCTCTAATTACAACTGCTGAATTTGATAGGTTTCTGGGTTCATCAAATTTTAGCATAATCATTTTAGCATGGTTACAAATTAAAAATAATAGAACTTACCCTCTCGATAGCTGTAGTTAATCGTCCGGTGATTCTTTTGCAAATATTGCCCGATAATCCTCCGGGAGCTTGAGGCAATTCAGCAATGACTGTTTTAAGGCCGATGCTGGATATATCTCGTAACTGTTCTTTATCCGATACCATGTTAGCACAGAGAGATTCAACAATTGTTTCTACCTGATATTCTTTCACTTTATTAACTAGAGGGCCCAAACTGTAAAATATTCAATTACATAAAGGAAGATAAGGTTGATTTACTTACCATTTAACTGCAAGGTTCTGAACTTCACCGTTCTTGTCTTCTAATAGCTTAAGTAGCATTCGAACTACTTTCCTTTCAGAATCATCGTCGAGTTTGATGCTATCTTTTTGTAATTCCGTCATTAGATCATTGGTTGCCATAAATCGAAAATCTTTATCTGAGGATGTCATCTAAATGAGGCAGAGGTTAGTATTAAAGTTATAGGATTATAACATCGCTGCTCCTTTGTACTAACCTTTTTCGGAGCAAATTTGCTATTTGGTAAGAAACACTCGCCATGGCCATAATTAATGTATAAAGAAAATTCTATTCACGATTTTTAATAAAAGTTAATCACAGAAATTAATATAATGTATAAAATTAATAAGAATTTAAATAAAAATTATGTACATTTCATGATATTTTTTAGGTTAATGAATAATAGAGAATCATTATATATTTACATAGCACGATATTTACAGTTCCACTTATTCCTTTTTTCCTTTTTCCTGCCTGATTATGTACAAGACACAGCGTGATAAATATTTTTTTTATAATTTCTTGTTCTTGTACAACACGAAAAGGCTACACTAATTTAGTTTATTTCGTATCATTGCCAACTGTTTTAGGTATGCGTTCGCATTTTTTTGCTGACTGTTTTTACTAAAAATAATGACTTATTGTTTGTTTCTACGAATAAATATATTCGTTCGGATAATAAAGTACCCTCAACTACGCAATAAAAATATAGAATATTTCAGTGTTCCAAAAATGTAGAAAAAAAGGAACACGATCTGATGGAACAACCGCCAGGTTTAAAAACTAAATCCATCTTGAGTATGTACATATATCCAATATAACCAAAATTTAAGGTACGTAAAATTATATTGCAATTATTGTTAAACAAAACAGCCTTTAAAGTTTTGTGTAGGCAAACTGAACTTAAATTAGGATTTCTTAAAATGCAATTTTTTTAACTACAGCAAGTAAAATTATTTCCATACACATTTGAGATTATAGACCGAATTTAAAATGGTCACCAAAGAGGAAGAAGAGAATTATTTCTTCTAATTCCACAGCGTCAGCGCCATAGAATTTAGGCATATGTATTTGAGGGTTGGTGACCCTGTGACATTACAAATTACCAACCGCTACTTGATTTTTAAAATTAGTCTAGAGTTTAATAAAAAGCGTTTTTAAGAAGCTTTAAATTAAAGCAAGTTACCGGCAACAATAACTATTAATTTCTTATCATTGGTATTTTTGTGTTAGTCAACTCATATAAATTCTACAATTTTACTCTCAAAGTTTTGAATAAACTGATAAAAATGGCCCAGTAAAAAGTTTGCTACGGTTGTTTCTTACCAAGTGATAAACTGTAGGCACAAGGTAAGCTTTAGGATAAATATAATTAATAGGATAATTAGGATCATGTTGTAGTTTAAAAGAAGTCATTTAATTTTTAATTGGACATTTTTCAGTTGTATTCATTCATATTAAGGAAATTCGTTTAATAGGGATTTGTAAAAGGGAAAGTATTTTTGTTTGGTAGAAAGTTTTTTTTTAGCTGGGTTTTAGTAGGCATCTTTTTGCCATATTTCCCAATACTAAGCTTTCCTATATTATTTGTGAAAGTTCTCCAGCACTGACAAAGGGATTAAATCTGACTCTTCTTAAAACCATCATATCAAGTCATTACGAAGGTTTTCCCATGGCCTTATAGCTCTTTTCATGAGCGTTGGATGGACAGTTTTGGATAGTTTTGTAGGTCCTTTTATCCATATGCCTGTTGTAGATGATGTTGCCCTTGGTTAGAATGAATAGATGTCTGACCCTGTAGGATACTGCATATATTATTGTTTGTATTTAAATATGCTTTAATATATATACTATTCTACTCTTTTCTACTCTTCTTGTAAAAGATAATAAACCCACAACCAAATAATAATATACTCGACATCCACATGCGTACAATAAAAATAAATATTTTCGAATTTGATAAAAATAAAACTTACATGCACTGAATATTAAAAAAAATAATCTGATAAGCACTTACATAATATTTAAGTTCATCAATATTGATTGTAAACCTTGTTCCCCATGATATGAATATGGGTGAATATGGATCGAGGTATTCACGGCTCATATGTTCATATTCAAGTCGGATTCCATCATCGAAATCAAAAAGCGACGCGGAATATACGGAATGAACGCTATCAGTGTCATTATCATCGTTGTTCAAGTTAGCTTCTGGATTTTCTGGGTGATCATCAGAAAGTCAACTCCCTTCCTCTTCCATTGTTAAAATGCTTACTCGTATATATAGCAAGAGAATGTGCAAATTCGTGAATAAAAACTGTTTACCCACTCACTCTGTAGATTGAGTCTCTTTCATCTAAAATAATATAAGGAATGCATTTCGTGCATGAAAAAGTAGGTATCATAAGTTGTCAAATTTAAATATTGTAGGTACACATTCTTTGTGTATTATTAAAACAGATAGGTAGGTACTAGGTATTTGAATTTGCGGACAAAGAATTTATAAAAAATTGAACCATATAGTAGGGAAGCACCTGAAGAATAATTTATTAGCAATTTAAAATAAAATACGAAAAAATTCCAGCGAAATAAATGGTGGTATAATATGCCAGTTTGTTTTTTTTTTCATTTATTATACTAGGTAGTATAAATTATGATATTTCAGTTTCATCAAAGTATTATTATTTTCTTTTGATTATAATATTAATAAAAGACAAAACGAATTCGATAGAATTTTCAGATAGAAATTAAATTCAAACTCGCATAATAATTATTCATAAGCATAAGTAACTGAATGCAAATGGCGGTTCTTAAGTATAAGATTAATATTCAGTTTCTAACGATTTTTAGTAATATTATGCATATAACTGATCAAACAAGAAGGTATGAACGTGTTTTCTCAATTTATTACTTGCAATAAATACAAAAATTCAGTAAAACATTTCTGTCCTCAACGGTTTTTACAAAATGGCGGTTTATACTAACCTTCAACTCTTGGGCAGATTTTTATTGTATTTAGTGAACTTTTTATTTCATTGCAAATGAGTGAACGTTTTAGTGATTTAGTACAGCATTTAGTACATCATTTAAACTTTCCACAAGCCACGAAAATACACATTTTATAGTTTTTCCATATTCAAATGTGTCAATAGACAATGTCAGTAACGAATGTCAGACTAATATTTGTATTTTCCGACAAAAAGAAATGAATAGTTTATGTTATTTGATAGGAAAACTGTTAAAGATTAACTTATTAGTAATTTCACTTACCTACACATCGATATACAATCGAATTTTTCCAAATTTCCTGGAGCTGCGGCAATCGGTGATAGCTCGACACCAACGAAGCACAAAAAGGCCGATTTAGCGAAAATACTGCACTAGTCAAAATACGAACAACTTGGTAGAAGTAAAATTATTTGGTATTTTATCTGAACCTGAATAAATATTGAAATGCCCTAACATAAAATATGGAATTTTATTAAATTTACAAATATTAAATAAAGTATAAAAAAATACTTTATTTTCTCTGAAAAATAAAAATAGTTGCGAATTGAAAATGATTTTTTTATGCTATGTATAACTTATCATATCATTTTGTAGTTTTAATACTTTCAATTTTCCTGTATAGTATTTGAAATCAAGTGAATTCGTGGTGATATTTAAAATCACTGAAAACAACACGAGTAATATAAGACATTTTCGATTTTAACTGGTCTGATATTTTGCAGGTCTATCCATCGATGGTATGACGGCTCATAGGACTGTTTCATCAAAAGTAAGTAAACAAAATTTTATATAATGAAAATAATACAAATCATGGTTCGATACACATTAGAACAGTGCCTTAAAAAAAAATAAACCAACAATTTAATAAATTTGATATGTTTTAATAAATAGAAACATAAATCATATATCTTACATAAATGAAATTTTAAAATACTACATGAAATATACATACAATTACAACTTATTCCAAAGCACCTATGTGGGATAAAAAATGGAAATTTAAGATCAACTCTTTTTGGGTTTCACTTTTTGTGGTTTCTCCGTATCCTACAATATAAGCATGAAATTAAAGTGTTAAGAACCAAACTCAACTGAACATACGGAAGACTGTGCCATTTTGTTAGTACTTTCATTTCTCACTAACGGCCTCTGCGTTGAGCTAGTCTCTTGTCTCCTTTCCACACTGAAAATTAAGATAAAATATAACCATTGCTTAATCAATAAATATCAACCACATGCCTGTTACTGCGTGATGAAGAACCTGCCCTTCTAAATATACCAGTTATTCGTTCCTTTAAGTCTTTCTTGCTACCTCTGTTGTCCTCAAGATCTGAATTGGAGTTCGGCTGAAAAAATAAAATAGTAAAAAAAAAAACAAATAATTTCTGGTATTTATAGATAGTTACTTTGGAAGAAAGAGCTCGTGTTGGTGAAAACGTTCCGGGGTCCTGATCATCAATGCTTCTAGATTTCGTTAGTTTTTTAAGTTTGCCCATTATGCCCTTTTTTTCTTTTTGTCTCCGAGCTCACTCTGGGTAGAGCCACTGGATAGTCTGCTGTCTAAACTGGCGTCCCTTCGTGATCTCCCACTTTCAATATCAGAGTGAAGTTCTAATGATGTAAGACTAGACATACTATCATCGTTGGTCCATATTTTTTGTTCGGCTTTTGTAGTGTGTTCCAACGATATGCTCTTTCGTTTTAGACTGCCATGAGAAGCCATGGACGAATTTCTCCGAATACGGTGAGTTATATTTTGAACTCGACGAACTTTCATGCTCAGTGGATGTGGCCCGTCTCATTCCCCCCCATGCTTCTCCGTATTCTCTCCCTTTCGAATTCGTCCTCTGATAATCTTTGCAGCCTTCTCAAATCCTCAGTAGTATGCACTAGCCTTTGCATTATATATTGTATTTGCTGTTGTTTTTCTTCTGGAGCCAGAGAGCTTTCTCTTCTATCAACAGCTGGGGAACTTTCTCTAGATTTTGATTTTGTACGTCTTGGAGGAGTTGGAGTGTATGGAGCTTCATTGTCTCTAGAGAAAAATAGTTCGGGTGCTAACTGCTTTAGTGTGTCTACTTGTTCTACGAGAGCATTAATCTTTCTGTCATCCTCTTGGTCTAAACGTTTTTTTCCATTTATAGCTGATCTATATTCCTCTCTTTCTTTCTCATACCTTTCTTTCTCTCTCCTGAGCTTTTCGTTCGTGGTCCGTAGTTTGGCATGAGCATCTCTTAATTCTAGTAAATCACATTGTAACTCAGTTATTTTTCTCTTGTTTTCGTCTTGTTCTTCTTCGGAGGTCTTTTTAAATAGGTCTTGTTTACGTTTTGCTTCCAAACGCTCTTTGTCTCTCTCTCGTTCTACCTCGAAGAGAGTTTGTCGCAAATCTCTTGCTAACGTAGCTGTTTCTTGAAGTAGTCGCTGTTGTTCTTCCCTTTCCTTTTGCCACGCCAACTCCATTTTAGTTCTCAGACCTACTATCTTTGTCCTTCCACTGTTAAGGACTTTTTCTTCTTCCAATTCGTTGACTCTAGAGTGGAATTCTGATAATTTTACTTCATAAGTTGAGCGTTCGGATACAAGCTCTGTTTTCAGTCTTGAACATTCTAATCGTGCCTCTGACAGCTCATCTTCCATGCAGCTGATTTGTTGCTCTAATGTTGCTATTTTGTTCTTTGCTTCTTCCATCTGAAAATATAGATTTTGTCTGATCGTTATGCATAAGTTAAGTAACAGTTAAGATATAAACAACTTTCATATTCCCTTGTAAAATCAGTAGATAGCACTTTACCTCATCATAGTTAATGTTTAGGGAGCCTTTTCTAGATGTTTTAGGTGACTGTGACTTCAGTTCTCCTATTGTCTTTTGGGCAGACTCTAACATGTGTTTGTAAGTGTCCTTTTCCCTCTTAAATCTTACTACTTGATTATGCAGAGACTGAAGCTCACTATTTATCACATTAATTTGACTTTCATACCTCATTTTCAGTTCTGCCAAGTCAGATTTTCTTGCTCTTTCTGTGTTATTCAGTCTGCAAAAAAATATATTGTATAATGTGTAACAAATAAATCCATAGAGCTTATACTTAATCCTAAGCTGTTTAATTTCTTTTTCCATAGCACTGCTGTCAGCACTGATATTTCTTTGTATTTTATTTACTTTTTCATAATCATCAAGTTTTTTCTTTAGCTCATCATTTTCTCGTCTCATAAAGTCCATTTGATCATTTACAGAATCACATTCTTTCTTAATTTGGTCGTACTGTGACTGTTTTTCCTCTAATAAGGCCTTCAGTCGTTGTTTTTCAATATCATTGCCATTATGAGATATTTTTGAGAGTTCTTTAATTCTCTGATCCATTTCCTAACTTTTCTTTTATCCATATATCTTGCTTGGTGTTGTAAGTATCTCGTAGTGTCTTAAGTTCCCCTTCCACTTGATCAATTCCCTTTTTGACGTTTTTTCAGCTGACTAAAAAGGAAGAATTTTTTTTTATAGGTACTATTTCTGTAAATATTTATTATCGTGTGAAAAATACCTTTCTAGTGTCTCTTTTTCCATAACCAGTTTAGCTTTTGTTACGACATGCTCTTCTTCAAGTATTTCGTATTTGGCAGTTAAATCATCATATTTTTGTCTTTCTCTAGCTATGGTGGCCTCTAATTCTAAAACAAAAAATTAATTTGTTGGCTGCCAGTTCATTTAATGGTCACATATTTAAAAAATGAGACTTATGTAATGTTTTCATTAGCTTTTATTAAAACATGAATTGGACTTACTTTCAATAGCTTCTTGGAATTGTTTTATTTCTAGTTCCTTTTTAATACCACCACCTGCACTTAATTCAAGCTTTTTTATTTTTTGCCTTAAGGGCGGCTAACTCCATTTCTCTATTTCTTTGTTCTTTTTCATTATTTGTTTTTAATACCTCGATTTTCTTTCTCTCATTCTGAAAATATTTTTTTAGTTTTTAGAGTTACGTAAAGATTAATAATTTACCTGTAAATCTATTTCAATTTCTTTGTTCTTTCTTTCGAGATCCAATTTCGAATTCTTATTGTCCTGTTCTGTTTTCTTCAAACGATCTTGTAGGTCTCTTTGATTTTTAGTAGCTATTTCCAATTTTGATTCTAGTTCAGATAAATTAACCTTATTTTTACTTAATTCATCTTTTAATTTGCTTATTTCCCTATTAGCAGTTTCCCCAGCTTTAAGATTTGTTTTGGACACAATTTCCCGTTCTTTCGTCAAGCTATCCTCCTAAAATATCAAGATGTATTTTTACCTCTAACCGACACATTTAAAACCTACCAATTGTTTTACTAATTTATTTTTTTGTTCAATTGTGTTTTCTAGTCCCTTTATTTTTGTATTTAAATTATCAATCTTTTGGTTTAACTTTTTCCTATCGTCTTCCCATTTTGTCTGGTCAGTCTCCAGTTCCTTAATTTTCTGTTTTTCTTTTTCAATCTGGAATTATATTAAGTGTTTTTTCAAAGGCTGGAATTGTAAACTTATTATGCTTACCTTTGTTTCAAAGTCTTTATTTTGTTCCCTCAATTTTTTATCCGTTTCGCTATACTTATTTTCAAATTTGATCAATTGGGATTCTAAATCTAGTATTTTTTTATCTTTACCTGCATTCTGAAATTGGTAGTATAAGTAATCTAATTGATATAATTAAATTTTCACCAACCTCACTAGCGATTTTTGCCTTGTCTTCTAATTCTGATTTCATTTTCTGGGATTCCTTATTCTTTTCTTCCAAAGATAATTTTAAGGATGCATTTTTTTGAGTTAACAATGTTATTTCATCTTGTGTGGTTGCAGCAGCAGATTCTGAAATATAATTGTACCATAGATTACATACCTATATATTTTTACTATAATACTAACTTAAGTTAACTTTCAATTTATTTATCTCTTCATTCATGTTCTTCTTTTCTTCATTTAATTTCTGCTGTTCCTTGGTCAACTTGTCAATTTTATCTTGCAGCTTTTCATTTTCCTCTTTTGCAAGTTCTAAATTCTCTTTAGTTTTTCTAAGGTTCTTTTTCAAATCATCATTTGTTTTGTTTTCTCTCGAGTTCTTGGATTTCTCTTCATCCAGTTCTTTCTTTATTGAATCATACTTTTTATTCAAGAGTTCTAAGTCTTTCATGGCATTTTCAAATTCTTGTGCTGCTTTCATTTTCCGTACTTCTTCTTCAAGCTTAATTTTTTTCATTTTGACTAGTTTTTATTGCCACCAACATTTCACCTATTTCTTTTTCCAAATCACTGACCATAGTTTTCAGCTGGTCTCTAGATGTTAAAGAGGTTACTTTTTTGGAACTCTTTGACTGTATTTTCGATAATCTCCCTGGAAGATAGTTATAAATGAATATCATTAACATATGTGAATTTGTGATACTTACTGCCAGTTCGACTGCCTTTTCTTTCAGACCAGCATTTAGAGCGTCTTCAAGCTCTCTAATTTTCTGGTCTCTTTCTGCCAATTCAACTTCTAAAGTAGCTATTTGATCTATATATTTGTCCAGGTTCTTCTCGGATTTTAAATTTTTAGTGCCTCTTAACAAATTAAGTCTTTTATTTTCAGCGGTAAGTTTTTCATTTTCAGATTCCAAAGCTTGTACTTTGTTTCTGAGCACTGCGGCTTCCTGCTCCATGACTTGGAGTTGTCTCTTTAAATCCAATGTTTGTTGGTCCAAATCTAGTGATCTACAATAAAAATGTTGTTTAAAAATTGAAATAAAGGTTGAATTGGATTCGATGTTCAATACTGACTTGCTTTTTGCATTCCTTTTGATCTTTTTTGAACAAGACTGAGCTCCGCGTGGAGACGTTCACAGTCTCTTTCCTTTTCGATGAGTTTTTTCCTTAGATCATTGGTTTCACCTTCTAGAACCTGTAAAAATATGACAAGATTTAGTTTTAAGACAGTATAGATATACTTTGTATATAGGTCACCTTTAGTTTTTTGGTTGGCAATTGAATTGCTATTATCATTCCTATTAAAGATCTCCTAGCTGTATTTTTTGGCAGAACATTTTTCTTGAAGCTCTTTATTTTTAGCTTTCACTCTATGAACATCAGCTTCAAGTTCCTCAACTTTCTTTGAAGTACAGAAGCTTCTTGTTCACTTAATTCCAATAAAAGTTTAACTTCTGCAGGATCATCATCATCAGAGATTTCTCCTTTTCTGCTGGTTCAGGTGTAAGCCTTTGATTTGTTGGACTTAATTTTCGACCTAGAAAAATTATTTGCAGTTTAACTGTAACGATTAATAAATCTGACCAAACTTAAGCAAGAAATTAAAAAAAAAAAAAACTTAATACAACTTGCAACTGTAGAAAATGGCTGAAATCATCACTTAGAATAGGCCAGTCATTAGAACTAGGATGGCCAATACAAAGGGAAAATGCGCTAAATTATTAGTCTTTGCAGCCACTTGTGAACTAAAATTATTCATTCCAAAACGGAAAATTCTTGGACTAAATCACTAGTTAACAATGATTAATTGGAATTTATCACAAAACAAATATGTATAGGAGAACTGATAATTTATGTTGTTGACTGTCTACAGTACGAGTCATCCAAATTATTTCAACTACATCAGGCAATAAAAGATTATAATATATGAATATATCTAAAATTTTGAGTTATGCTATTACACACGACAGTGATATGACTCTGTAGTTGACTGTAACGTGTGAGGGACTACATTAAAGAGTTTAACAGAAAATTAATACTTTCACAAATTATTAGAAGGGCAAAACGACTTAATTTTTGCAGTTAATATATTTCTGGCTTGCACTTCCTGGGTTAAGAACGACTGACCTATTTGGCACACATGTACTACATAATCTAATGTTAATTCTCTACCTTTTAAGAATGTTAAACACATCTAGGTTTTTCAGAAATTTACGTGGGATTTCAGATGTTAGTAAGGAATATCTAAATAATATATAACAAAACAATACAGCATTGCCTACAATACAGGAACTGTCTTCAGTAAATGTAGCACTTGAATACAGTAACTCAGTGGTTTTTGTAATGCAATTCCTGAATTATACAATGTTAAAATTGTGCCAGTAGAAGCCACATTTTGGGTAATAAACGTACTTCTGGCCCTGGTAGCCATTTTCTTCAGCTGCAAAACCAAAGACTCATTATCGTCTTCAATCCTTGATACTTTCTTGCGTAAAGTTTGTGCCTGAAAATTGAAAAACGTATTACCCATTACTGACAGAAGAGTTGACATCGGAGAAAAAGTTCTAGCAGGTAGATATATTTTTGACATTGGCAAATTTATGAATTGAAGAGATGATAGCAATTTATTTCGATGTTTTCTGGTTTCCATTGCTTCATCTGTTTTAGTAGCACTTGTAAGGTCTGTATCGGCTGGGTATATTGAATCACTTGCTGTTTGAGTGGCTATAGAGAAAGTGGTGCACAGAGTCTGAGTTAACTTATTTGAAATAGATGGTTTTTCACTTCGTGGCCCTTTTTTCTAACAATTACAAATGTGTTATTGCTTAAAAAGACTGAAACGACTATTTGGATCTTGCTTTGTCTTCCTTCCGACAATAATACTTTATTGGGAAGGAAAATAAAACAAGTAAAGTCTATCAAAAGCTATAGCTTACCTCTTCTTCCGCAAATTTAAGTTGCTCTCTAAGGTCTGCCTCTCTTTCTAAAGAATCTTGGAGATCCCTCAACAATTGGGCGGGATCATCTTGAGAGCCTCCCCGTGTAAGTGATTCTCGAGAGACTTTTTTCTTAAACACATGGATTAATTTAAAGTTTTTTAACTTTAATGTACACTTACTCCATCTCCAGATAGATTCTTATCGATATTTCCAAGAAGAGGTGCTTTTTTTTGTTTCCAGGTGTTGTTGTATCATCTACTTTGCTAAGCTTTTGTTTTGCTTCCTCTAGTTCCTTCTGTAGCCTAAGGGACACTTCATTTGCTATTTTCAGTTCCTGTTGTAACTGCTTGATTTTTTCCATTTGATTTAAGGTTGTTCCACTTCCTGAAATCTATACGGCACAACTTTGAAATATACATTTTTTAAATTCATAAAACAGAAACTATAAAGATTAATGAATAATGATTAATGAATAAATAAAAAATGTTAAATTAATAAACTTACATCTTTTAATTTTTTTCTAGCTCACCCTTTTCGAATTCTAATTGGCTTGTTTTTCTTTCTGCCTTTCTCAGCTTGAATGATAGTATTCGACAGTTCTTTGTTGTCTGATCTAAATCTTTCTTCAAAGATGTATACTCAACAGCTTGATCTTCTCTGAAATTAAAAGATAATAGGAACACTACGATGAAATCACTCCCACATACCTAAAATTATCTTGCAATTCGTCCATTTGCTCTTCCATATCTCGCAGCTCTTTTTTTATGTCTTCATTTTCATCCATTAACTCCTCACACAAGGTTTCAGCGGCCAAAAGTTTCGACCTTAGTTCGTCTGCTACCTTCTGTGCCTGTTGTGCTGTCGGTCGTAATTCTAGATCTTCTTCTAGTTCTCTAACCCGGAATTTCAAACTCTTCTTTTCATCTTTGTAATCCTCTAATTGTTGTTGCAGTTCGTTGCATTTTTTGTTGCAATTTCAATACTTCCGTTGCTGTTGTCTTACTGGTTGTTGTTTCCATAGCAGCCAATCTTCTGAGCAAGATGTCACTCTTGTCCCTTTCTAGCCTTTCACATTTTGACTTGGTTGCTTCCAATTCTTTCCTCAAACTCTCTAGCTGGTCCCTCATTTCACTGTCCTGTGGATCCACCAGTGTGGTGTCTGTAGTTTCTGTACCAGCCAGACTGATTGTATCATCATTGTCCGAGTTGTCTTGTTCTCTTTCTGGCTTGGCTTTTACCTAGCATGTTGACATAATGAATTTTGAGAAAGAAGAGCATCTCACCTTACGAATTGTCCATTATAAGAAAAACAAGCTGTGTAAGAGTAATACAAGCCGTATACGTGTACAGCTTATAATTTTTAGTACCACAAAATACTTCTTTCTTAAAAAATTGACCCGTTTTCATGCATTCATGGTCGGTTGCAAGGACTGGGCTTTTTTATTTAGAATCCAACAAGTCGTTTTCGTTTGGATTAGGTATTTTTCAGACAAGTTTTGACATTTGGAATAAAACATTTTATAATTCGAATTGAGAGAAACATAGTTCTGTTATGTTTGCTTAGTTTTTAATTTTAAGAAAATAATTTTAATAATGCAGTTTTTAACTACGCCAGCGGTCACATCCGAATTACAACAGTGATATTTTTTATCGGATGTCTCAACAGCTTAACTATTAACTTGATCATTTAATATTGAAAATAACCTTAAATTAGCCTATATAATGTTAATAAAATGTCGGATTCGATCTTTTCGTTTACACACGGAATTTTCAAATTTTAAATTTCGCGCCATTACTCAACGTCAAAAATTTCTTTGGATTTTTAATTTCCGGTAAGAATTAGCCTGTTTTTTAAGTTTGTATCTGCTACAAATTAAATACACATCAAAAAAATTATGTTTTAATTTTAAGGAAGTTTAACGAAGTTTAAAAAACCTGCACGTCACTGGTATCTGACGTAATTTTTGTCATACACAGTGGACAACAGCCTAAAATCATAAGTTTAAACAAATTCCGTAGATATAAAGTAATTATCTTGCCAGTAAAATTTAGTACGTTTGTTACAAAACACCCTAATTTTATTATGCAATTAAAATATGCTATGCAATTATATGAGCTAATTGATTATAGGTTACTAACCTCAACAAAAGTTTGTTTTCAGGGGTCATAAAATTTAAGATTCAAGGTACAAAGTATCCAACATTGTAATCTAATTTGAGTCGTTTCACTTTGCCAATTTTAGCACTTGTTAATTTTTTACTGATTTTTGAGGTTAGAATTTTCCAACGCATGGCCCTTAGACGATGCGGTTTTTTAATTTAAACTAACCTCCTGACAGTCCTATCATAATAAATTGTATGGGTATAAACCCATCAAACAAATTATAATTTATGAATAAATATACCTACCGAATTAATTAGCAAATATGTATGTTTATTAAAGGCATGATGCCTGTTCACCCTCTTTGACTAATTCATTTACTATTTGCTCCTTTATTACCATTTTAAAAGCAGAGCTCTAGAAAAATCCTAAGATATCGTCCTGATAATAGAGCAACAGGGCCGTACTCGTTTATATTCTGGCTGTTATATGATTGGCATGTAAATACAATTCGTAAGATGAGGAAAAGTAGTTCAATACGTTAGTACATTTTTACAAGACAAATTGTTACAGGATCTAGTCTTAATTAAAACATTGAAAGCGTGTGTAAGTGACAAAATATACTCGAGTATAAATTACATGTGCAATTTGTTACTGTATTTAGATTAGTTTCACTGACATATTTTAAAAACAAGAACGATATGGTTCAATATCGTTATTTTTTTCGACGCTCGTGTTAATAAAGCATTCCGCATAGTATTCCCCAAGATCGTTTTTAATTACTTTACTAGTGAACATCTAGTGTTAAGTAATCAAAAATGTGTATTTATTATCATTTATTGTTAAGGACTGTTTTCCTTGTAATTTACGCCTTACCATTGCCCCAGTGTTTGTGTGTTTCTTCATGCAGCAAGTAACTAAATATTTTCTATGTGGAAGAAAAATATACTTAATACGTCTACTGGAAAGATTTACCAAAACTACTAAGCATGAAAATGTCCTTAAGGAATAGGTAGGGGTTAAAACAAACACAAACATATAATTACTTGAATGAGGAATTGTACATCGTGATTTGTTGGTTCCTCGGAAATCGTTTTAACTTCCTTTATCTGTATCCTCTTTCCCCTCTCTGTTGATGATTCTTTTATGGCCTGCAGTTTTTTGGCTCTAGTAGCCAAACTGTCGCCCTTGTTAAATATGGCTGATTTGTCTTTAACGATAGAGAAGCTATCCGAAACTAAAATGGGTCGTATTACCACGAAAAGTAATGAGTGACTGACAAGTTATTGTGTATACCTGTCCTTTGTCCAGTATCCAGAGGCTTCTGTTTCCTCTTCGGCAACTTTATGCTGACTGTGGTGACCGCTTGCGTGTCATCTTGAAGGTTTGCTAGATCTGGAGTTGACGTCCACGACGAAGGGTTACTATAATCGCTGTCGCAGCTGTTATTGTTGACCTGATCACCGGCTAGGTTTGAACTCGAGACCCAGCTTCGTCTCTTACTTTCGCTATCACTTCAAAAACAAACCCGACGTTTTTATATTGTTGCCTGTGATAGTAGTGTTGTTTTACTCACCTCGAGTTCCACGACAAGCTAGGAGTGGACGCTGTAGCAGCGTCTCTTCGCAAACTTGTGTTATCGTCCCTTTTTTTACCCCCATGTTCCTTATAGTCTCTAATAAAGGATAAAAGGCGAATAATCGTTTTTTTCTGAACTTCAAGTAATAACAGTTGGGAATCGGGTAAACCTTCTTGAGTGAGAATGTCTTAACTTTAAAGCCGCGACAAACATATGTAAATAATTTGTCATTTTGCAAAAAAGAAGGCAACTTGCACAATACAATCTGAGCTTTAGAGTTTTGCACATATTTATAACGGTTTTTATTCAAATCGGTATATAGTGCCTGTTACAATGACAAGTAAGGTAGAGGTTTCAAAAACTAACTAGTCATCAAAAAAAAAGTCATCAAAGTTAGCCGAGCAAAAAAAGACGTATTTCTATTCTATCTTAAACTTCCAACCTTATTTAATTTTCAAGGCTGTGACATTTTGTGAGAGCCTTTATTTGTTTTACAATTGTGACAGCTACTTGTCAAAAGTTTTGTTTTGAGCTTATTTCCCTCTCTCTCTCGTTCATAGCCAGATTTGATGACATTTTTTTTATGTCTCTATATTTACGATATTCAGAAGGACAGATACATGTGTTAGACCTGTATTTAAAAATGTTGAATATACTTAGTCCATTTTACCTGAAACATCGTTTACATCTCGTGGGCCATCTTACTTGTGGGTGAAAGCCCAAGGGGCACAGTGGGTCCCCTTTGGCCAAAGGATATAAATGATGCATTATCAAATGTGTACAACGCTGAAACCAAAATATAATCACCATGTACTTTTGAAATAAACGGAATTAAATTAATTAGACAAATTAGTCGCACAATATAGTGCACAGCAAATTAAATGTATAGACATTGAAACTTTTGAAAAAATCTGCTGTTTGTACTATTCAATCAGTTAATTGCTTAATTATTAGTAAATATTATTACCTACAATAAAAACAATTGTAGTTTTTATTGTTACAAAATAATAGTAATCAGTAATCACTCGTCAGGTAGACCAACTAAAAAAGAAAAACATTTCATGTTCCGTTGTATATACAAATATTTTCGCCGTTTCTTTTTATCCTTCCATTTTATTTCATTGTGTTGAGTTTAATTACGACTATTAAGAAACCAAGAGAAGGTATAAAATTAACGCGAATTATAAAGGTCAATTCAACTCAACAAACATGCGTAAACATTGGTGTGTTTTTCTAAAATAAAAGTGTACTATTTTATGCGAAAAGATCCGTATCTGCTATAAGTTAATTAGTATTAGAAGTATCTGATGGATACATTTACTAAACGATGTTTACTAAAAAATGTGTTAATAATTCCATCAAAAATTAAGGCATGGTCGTAGAATTTCAGTAATAGTATTTGTTTCGCAGTTATGCGTCGGAATTTTTGCTCTAGTTTTTGAAATATTTAGTTATTTCAGATTTAAATCAATTTACTCCATATTTATTTTCAGGGAAAAAAGGGGGTTATAACTGTCGTACATTTTTTTGGCTTGTAATTAGTTACATGAACTTGTAAGTTACATAGTCAATAGAAAAAAGGAGAATCATTCAAGTGCAAAGGCTGGTCGATCCCTGTTTCGAGTTCTATCTATATATAGATTCAGCCTATTAACACGCTCGTTGGTAGATTTGCTATTATAAAATAAATTCTAATATAACACTCGGTTATCACAATAACTATTACTTACTGTGTATTTGCTACTTTAATAGGAAAATATCACTATTAGCACTAATCGTCAACAAAAAAAATGTCCGATTACTTTCACTGTCAAGAAATCATTATCGATCACAACGTGGATCAATTAGAACGAATTTAAATTCTCAACGTTACATAACACATGCGCCAGCCTTACATCGGGCAAGACTCCAGAGGAGTCTTTTTGGAAAAAATCGTGGAGAGTGCGAACATATACACACGTTGCTAAAACACGGAACAGGAGCCTCGAGCTAGGCGGATGTCGGCGTCGGCGTCGGCAGATGGGAACGACGTTGGAGACGGAGTAGTGCGACGTCACTTTTGCTAGCCAGATTTTCTCGCTGGGTACGCTCACCGAAATTCGGGACACATGCCAATATCTCGAGCTCTTTTTAAATCCTTATTCCTTAAAATTAACAACACATTTGTTTCATTGGCGGTTTTTTTAACGTGTGGAATTGTGTTGCGGATAGGGAGATCGACGTGCTTCCTGGTTTCGGCCTTCAGCAACAGGTACCCGACGCATTTTGGCCGCGTTTTGACCTCCCGATATGAAAGTCATCCGACAGCACCATCCTACGAGCCCTAACAACTATGCGTTCGACCAAACGCATTTTTTCAAAAAAATTATTCACTGTCATGCAAAATTTTGCAACCACGCTTTAAAAAACCTAAAATATATAAAATTACATACATTTGCAAGATAATATTATGCCGAACATTATTATTAGCTTGGATTTGTTATGAATTTATGGAAAAAAATATAAAAATCTGCTAAAAATGCCGACAACTGAATGTTCGGAAAATCGAGAAACCTGCCCTAAAAAATAAATAAAAACTTGTTGTTGCCGCGGTAACCATTAATTTCACAATCAGATAAGTCAGTCACAGGTGATATCTGGTAGTGTTTGCTAATATTCGTTATTTCTAAACAAAAATGGGCCGTGGACGTGCGACTGATTAAAAATTGCGGCAGCTCATTGTAAAAAAATACTGCAGTGGCAAAAAAAAATCGCGAAATTGCAGAAGAATATTAAACATATTAAAGCATTACCGCGAGACTGGAAATTTGGATGTGAAAGGTAAAAGTCCTGGAAGACTCAGACTTGTTACTGAAAGGAGCCAAAGGTTGTTGGTGAAAATTTGCAAGAAATGTCGACGGAACATCTTAAGGGATATAACAGCGCAATGGAACTCTGAAACAGAGAGAAAGGCTATCCCGCGAATGTTGCAGAATATACATACATTCATCAGTCTGGGCTCAGTTTTTATAAGGTATTACTATTTAATTTTCAATTTTCGTCAAAAAGGCTAAAGAAAGAAGCCTTTATTAACTGAGGCACAACAGAAAATCGACTGAATTGGGCCACATCGAAGGTATCGTGAACTATAGAAGACTGGTCAAAAGTAATTTTCAGTGACGAGTCCAAATTTGATGTCTGCGTAGGCGATAATAGAAAAAGAGTAATAAGAACAAAAAGTGAAGCCTTTTATAAGGACTGCCTTAAACGAACCGTAAAATTCCCGAAGGGCGTCATGATTTGGGGTTGTATGTCCGCTAAAGGTTTGGGACAGTATGAGTGTCATACCAAGGTACCGTCGACCTGATAAATATATACAAATACTTTCAAATAGAATACGTTATTACCGACTGTTCAGGATATGTACCCAGACAATAATGTCATATTCCAAAAAAGACGAAAAAAGTGGTTCGGGGAACAGCATATTAAAGTCCTATCGTGGCCATCAAACAGCCCCGACTAAATGTCATTGAAACGCTGTGGCATAAGATAAAAAAAGTTTTGAGAGAGAATCCTCAAGAACGTCTCTACTTTAAAGGAAAAAATCGGCGAAATTTGGGACACCTTTTCACCAGAACTCTGTCAAGGCTTGGTTGAAACAATGCCTGCAAGAATTCGGGCCGTAATTAAGGAAAACGGTGACGTAACGCCTTATTAATACTTAAAATATTGTTTTTCGAACATTTAGTTGCCAGTTATTTTGTTACATTTTGTTTGTTTTGTTAAGTTGACATTGTTAATTTGGTTTTTTGAAAACATTAACAAAATATCTTTTAAATTCTTTAAGTTCTTATCTACTGTCAGCTGCATTAGTCAATGTTTGCTTCACTATACATAAAAACAGTCTAATACTAACAGGCTTCGGCCTTTTAGTAGTTTTTAACCTTGAACGGCGGTAAGTAAATATGAATATCTGTTCATCGGATGAAACCTTATTTCTTTATTAGTGACAATTTTTAGTATATTTGGATATACGTTGATAGAATAACACATGTATGTTCAAAAACCTTAATATATTTGAATATAGTGCAATTTTGTACTATACTTCGCCGATAATGTTTGGTCTTTGTCTATCATAAGAATGCAAATATCCCATGAACAGAAACTATTTAGTGCCAGGACCAACTGCGCACGCGCCTTTTTGGAAATTATGAATGAAGTAATCTATTCATAGAAGCCGTTCCAAGGTTAAAACCACTAAAAGGCCGAAGCCTGCTAATAAGTATACAGATTTGTTCTCCCAGTATTTTTTTTTTTGGACTGTTAGGTTCGCTGAATACAAATTTATTCTCATATTTTTTAAAATATATATTCGTCCTCATTTTATAAGAATTAAATACATAGGTGTTTCACAACAAAACCTCTGGCATCGCAGCCCGACACTCATGATTCCCAGATTTTCAGGTAAAAATCAAGATGTGAATCCGGAAACTGTATTTTTTTACATATTAGTGTCCACTTTGTGATTAACCAAAAGTTAAAAACAATTTGTCCATTATAGTTTACTTTTTATTTCCCAAAAAAATTTTGAACGCTATTTTAAAAGATGTCCATGCAGTCTTTTCAACCTTAGCTCTCAAATTTGTCATGCCTTAAAATTGTTCAAATTTGTTGACCAAAAAAACTGTCTTCTTTAGGTTTGGCTTAGGATAGCCTTGGAAAAACATGTTGAAAATTCTTAAATTCGAGTTCCTTGGTGATGTGGTTTACACAATGTTTCTTTAAGCCAAGCTTTATGTGAAGGGAAGGTACATGTATGTTTTTTTCGTGGAACTAGAGTACATCACATTAATTTTTCATAATTAAATTAATTTCCAACTTTCTTTAACGTTCTCTGTGGCTCCGTTATCTCAAAACACATAAAAACTCATTCATTTTACAACAACTAGAGGTGATAAAAAATATGTCTGTACATTTGTCATCGGCAGACATATACATACATCCCAAAAGATACATAAAGTTTTTCGGGGAACAGGCAAAAACATATTAAAAATTCCCGTTGGCTATAAATATCTAAGTTACGGTCCTGTTGCTTGATAATACTGTTTACATTCTGGAGTACCTACTTTTAACAATATTTAAAGTAAACTTAATATCTCATTTAAGCTTATTTTAAATAGGTATTGTCAAAAATGTGCGGATTTTATATCATTTTCTAATCATGAAGAATTTGAAACATTGATTTTTCGACAGTGCGCATATTTTCATAAATACAAATATGCGCACTTTTGCAACCGTGGCATTTTTTAAATATGACGCTTGTCTCGCACGAAGTAAAAAAAATATTCAAGCACAGTACGCAAAACATGTAACGGACGTCATTGGACATCTAGGTACCTATAAAGGGATCTCTTAAAATCAAAAATTTTAACGACTCCAGTTTTTAATTAGAATTACCTCCTCAGTCTCCTCATCTTGCGTTTATTTTCGTTTCTACATTGTTTGCTATCTGGTTAATTAAAAAATATTGAGTCTTGCTGATATGTTCAAATATGATTATTTAAATTATAAACAGGAGGAATTTAATTTAAAATGTAGTACCATCCGACTAGTCGCCAACGAGTAGTTAGACTGCGAATACCACGTTGCCAGAACTCACGCGGTTGTCAGGCGAAAATTTGTGACTATTTGTAAACGTGACGTGAAACTATTTGTAAGGTGACGATCGTCAAATGATTTATTTATTAAATGTTTGCTGAGGGCACAAAGCAAGTTATAGTCTGTGGGGGAAAGGTCTGGTGAATACGGTGGATGGGGCAGAACTTCAAAACCTAACTGCAAGAGTTCAGGGCGTGTCTGTTTTGCTACATGGGAACGCGCATTATCGTGCAGTAGTCTAACTTTGTCCAGCTGCGGCCTTTGTCCAAATTGCGGAGTTGAGGATAATAGACAGCGGCGGTGATTGTGATATTGCCTTCAAGAGTTTCCAGTGATACACGCCGCGAAATCCCCACCAAACTGACATCACCTTTCTCGGGTGGACGTCAGGTTTAAGTATCGATTGTGCTGGAACATCTGCGTACACCCACTAGCGCTTACGGCTGTAATTTACATAAAAGTACACAATTTTCATCCCCGGTAACAAGATTGTTCAATCAAAACGACGACTGCGAGAGAAGTTGTGTGCAAATGTAACTCTAATGCTGGCGATCGGCTTTGCTTAATAAACGTGGTATCTACTTGCCCAACTTTTGGACTTTGCCTAGTGTCCAAAGATTAATGTTAAGAAAACCTGTTTTTTTTATCATATCAATTATTGATTATTGATGGGTTAAACTACACTAGTTTAAATTAAATGATACTCCAAAGATTGAGAAACATTTAGTTTTATATTTAGAGGGAAAGGAAAGAAAAGATAATCTATACCGATAATAATAAAATATATTTGTCCAGAAAATCTACATAAAAAATGAAAGCCTAAGTGTTCAATGACTGTAATATACCTATAAAATATAATTTACAATTTTAGTAGTAGCACATAGTAAATAAAATTAATTGGTAAAGTATAATATATATTTCTTCACGATATATCGAAAGCTGCTGTCAAAGAATAGAACTATAGTAAGTCATAATAATAATAATAAATTACAATTTGAAAAAAAAAAATTAAAACTTAGAACAAAATAAAGAACTAGTATATACTCGTCAAATTACTTCGTAAAAACATTTTTTTTTATGGAGCATAGTTGAATAAATAACAATTATAAAATAGTTAAAATTATAAAGATTAAGAGTATATAATTCTGACACATTGAACAATATTTAACATTTAGTACATTCAGACATTTCTCTTAAAAACCGAAACGGGATTCTACTAACAAATAGGTTGTAATGAAATTAACATGTGTGTTGCAAAATCACAATATTTCAATTGAAGCTGAAACACAAGAACACAATTATATATTAGCGGTTTGTTGAAACATTTTTTATTTTCATATATTATTTATATATCTCCGATTTAAACAAAATAAGCAGTTACGTATATTTCACACATATGATACTGAAATAAATTACATTAAGTGCCCTGTTTCTTTCTTGAACACATATATGTAGAGAGAGAGAGAGAGAGAGAGAAACAGATTTACTGCACACAACAGGAATTCTTGTGTCCATTCTTCGATTTTAGCCTCGATTTCGGACGGTATTTCTCCAGAAAAGCCAGCTGCTTGGCATTGATTGCACCTCTCCTTTTTCTGAAAAAAAGCCGGTTAAATGTTAATCGTTTTCATTGACGAAAAAAAAAAACAGTTGAATTTAATTTAAACATGAGCAGATCGTTTACGTTTCAGAATGCTTTCTATATTTTCGCTACAAAAAAATATAAACCAAGATGGAATAGTCTTAAAACTTTCATCACAGATTACTTACACGAAATACAAGAAAAATCTAGTGATCTTTATTTCCCTTTTAATACGTAGACATTCACTTACTCTCTGATAAGCTCCACGGCCTCCCTCGTATTTCAAACCGAGTTCTAAGGGCCAATGCCACCATGACAGGCGCCCTGCCAAGGCCTGCGATGCAGTGCACCGCCACACATCCGTCTGGATTGTCGTGAAATTGCTTTTGAGTACCTTGAACCACGCTTCGACTATCTCATTGGGAGGGAAGGTCCCGTCGTCGTACGACAAGTCGAAGACCTCAATGTTGACGCGTTTCAGTTCGTCGACTTTGTAAGATGGCTCGCATACCCTGACTACTGCGGTCACTCGGTGTTTTTGCAACTCCTGAAAGACAAACGAAGCAAGGGGGATTTAGAGGCTACCGGTTTTGGGGAGTTTTTCGGTCGCTATCGCCGAAAGCTACGCGTCGATATTTATTGAGAACAATGCGGTAATTGCCAAGCTTGATTACCGTCTATGGAATCAGGTCACAACAAGTTTACTGGAAAATGGGCGATTCATGTGAAATAACCTTCCACTATTGATGGGAGAGAATGCATTGCTGAAAATGAAACTATTCATCCTCTATACTTGAAAATTTGGAAACATCGAACTAATTCTAATTCTAAACACCGAATCTATTCAATCGCATAACGCTTAATATTTTGGTTTATTTGGTTAATCAAATAGACATGAAACAGGCCATCGAAGTGATTTTCAACGTTGATTATTTTATAATTTTGAGTGCTTAATTAGTACTCGGTTACCATCCAAAATTTATTTGTCTATTCATTTAATAATTATTTTTCCTACAAGTGCATCCTATCTCTATGAATTCCCCTGTATGAAAAAAATATTACACCTACTATTATTTTCCGTTTACAGCTTTTTAACTAACAACCTGGAACGCGGTGACTTTTATTTGCTATACTCGTATAAGCGAATAAATTGGGATTTGGAAAATGTTTCCATGGCCTACTAACCCAGTCTGTAAATCGATTCTGCTGGCTGGTGGCGTATTTTTACTATACGACAATACAGTTGTGTAAACTCAGCAAAATAATTCAATGCACCTCGAACCGAAAATGTTTGATATTCAAATTTACACTCCAGTCATCCCAATCCAATCTCTGTTGGTGATCGTATGGATCAAGCTAGAACTTTTCGTGTTCAAATTTGTTAGTTAAACAGGGTTGAACTTACTTGAATGTAGGCATGGATATTTTGATCGGAAGGCCTGTCAGTGATGAGGAATTTGAATCCTTTGTACTCTATCTCAGCAGGAGCTGGCCTGATGTCCTTCTGGCGCATGGCTGCTGTTATACCAAGACCTCCGGCTTGTCCTTGAGAAGTATGATTCATTCCCCGTTAACGCACAAGTTAATTTAGAATATCACACTACTTTGGGAGACCGACTTGGCTCCCAAATTTGTTAGAAAAGAAAATGGTTTATTATTGATGAAGAGAAAAATTCAGTCTTTCTTTTTAAATGAAACGTTAGAACTTTTTTTAAATTGTTATTTATTATTTATTTACACTAGGTTGATATGCTTCAGCAAATTTATGGGAAGAGCAGAACTAGAATAAATATGTATTATTATATGTTGGAATCTGATAAAAAAAATCTTGAAAAGGTAACGTACTTATTTGGCTTTTGATGAGGTAAATCCAACAATTATTATGGCAATGATGTATTTTAATGACTAAGTTCAATGGTTTAATTTATGTAGGTTAGATTAATTTATTTGTGTTGGGCTTGGCAATACTCTGCGCTGTCTAAATGGAACTCCATGTATGCGAGCAAAATTTCACCAAAATACTGAAAAGAAAAAAAAGTCATTAAATTACCGTGCACATCAACTTTACATAATTCATAAATACATATAGAAGCTAACTGGCCACTTAGAAATAAATGTTGAAAATGTTTCCAAGATGGCTCAGTTTAGTCAGATAGATACTCTGAAGATTTCCGTTTAACGAGTCCAAGAACTTTGGAAAGGATTTAATATTTTCGGAGTTTTTTTTTTTTATTTTACTTTTTTAGCTTCAACTCGGGCTTATTAGATATAGAATTTTGCAAGCTGTAATCCTATCAGAAGCAAAAAAACATACTGTACAACAATTATATGCATTTAAGCGATCTTAAAAAGTAGGTAGCAGAATAAAGCACGACGTACGACGGAAAATGAAACTATAGGATAACACAAAAGTACTAAAATATTTTTACTACAAATATCATGTTTTCAAATGGATCATCATGGCATTTTAAAATTTATCTCCTAATGAATCTTAAAGTACCTCGAATCCGCATTATCTCCCGTTGACGTACATTTTTTATCAATACACGCGTATAAAATCTAGTTTTATAGATTTGTCAAGAAATAATAGATTACTTGTATAATTCTGCAATAAAGCGTCTATATGTATCTAGGTGGAATACGAATGTCAAAAGGCATTACTATAACAATGACCCTAGCCCAAATTGCTTGAGATCTTGCCAAAGATCAAATTGTTTTATAAATATAAAGTGACTGAGAACATTTAAATCAATGTCACCTTCACCTACAATAATCGTTATGATAATACATATAACTTACATTAAATTAACACTATCTCACATGTAACTTGAAACGTAATGTAAAACACGAACATATATTTTGCAGAGACTTGTAACTGTTAGATGCATTTAAGTGATAGAACAAACAATAACAAAAAGTAAACAATCTGTGGCTATTTTAAACTGGCGCATGGTACTTTTTATACATCCTTGTTTACAATTCTTGTATCACCAATAGTAGATAGCACTTGAAACAGTTTATAATAGGTACTTGGCAAATTAGCACCGTTTCCTCCGGTATATGTACACTTTTATTATTTCAAACAACGCAACTGGGGTCTATTTTTGCAAACATAAACAATAAATTTGAAAAAAGGGGAGCGAGACTTCGTTTCAACCAACCGATTTTCGTTGTATAGTTGAAAACCAACTTCACGTGGCATATTTATAATAGTAAATAAGTACTATTTTTGAAAGCGTGATGCTTGTTTTGCTTTTTGCCTCTGAGGATGTCTAAAAGTGTTTTTTTTTTTCTGTTTTTATGTGGATTTGATATTTTTTACTTGTCACAAGACCGTGAGACCGTCATGACAAGAATCCCGCGAAGTACCAAAAGTAAAGAATCTTATTTGGCATTCACTGGACTATCGATTATATTGATATCTTCTTTAAGTAAGAATGGAATATGATGGTTTACGGAAAACAATTGTCGAGCATCGGATGTAGGTTAGGGATAAAATTTGGAACGCAGTTCGGTAGTCTTTTAAAAATAATACAGAAATAGTCCTCTCCCGGGCGGCCACTTGATGACAACCGTGGAAACAGCATACTCCCTACTCCCACAATACTACTATAGACAATGACAACGTAAATATTGTCTCGAAATTAGTGGCGTAATAAAAGCTCGTACGCTAGTACTCTTACGAAATCATAATACTTCTTATAAGTGGCATTCCTTTGTATTTCATATGAATTATGTTTTCAGGAAAGGTTTCTTCCTTTCTCTTTCGCTCCTATACTACAAAAATATTTCCTCACGGCACATTCATAAATTACTCACTCATCATACATACATTAGGATACACACTCAGGAATTACGACCAAAAGACAAAGTAACTATTTCAAATAAACACGTGTTTCGTTTGAGGATCCAGCGGAAGAATATTGGTTTATAATCAGAACATCCCTGATCATATTATGACATCGTCAAATTGGAAAACCTCCGATAACTTTATCGATTTTCCATATGTTTCGGCATCTGTAGGAAACTATTCGTTGCATTGCCGTCAAAACGGAATATTAATTTTCTTCCAAATGCGTGCAAATGCTGGAAACACCAAAATGCACTCTGCGAATTAAAAAAACAAACGTTTCTGACTGTTTACCTGTCGTGCTATGTTAACAAAATAATAAAAAAAAGTAAATTGTGAGGACAATGTATTTGTCGTATATAAATATTTTAGAAAGTATTTTATCTACGAAAGGATGTGTAATCGTTTTGAATGTATAAAACACAACCAAAACAAGAATGTGATACAAAGTTTTAGCAATTAATAATAAATTAATAGCAGTAGGAGCAATTATTATCTGAATTTAATTTGCGCGTTATGTAAATTAAATAATAAGACTGATTTTTTAAATTCTTTTGTTCGAATAGAATTACAATTCAGAATTGTCTCCTTCAATATAACTTCCTTGGGAAGCCACACAGCGCTGGAGACGGTTCTTTCATTTATCATAGCAGTGCTGGAACTCATATACTGGAATAGCCTTCAGTTGGTCGGTTACAGCCGTTTGAATGTTTTCTATGGTCCCAAAATGACGTCTCTTGGGGTGATTTTGGGGTCTCATCTGATCTTCGACTTGCTCATTTTTTTCTTTTTTGGGTCTTGGAGAGCTTGAAGTGTCCATTGCATGCTTTGGCACTTGGTTTCCGGGTCGTACTCAAACACCAAGTCTCATCACCAGTAATGACACGTTCCAAAAATTGGAGATCATTTTCAATCGATTCCAAAAAGTCCCCGATCATTCTTGTCATCAACCGATGATCTGGACGCACAAGATCCCGTATGCTATCGACATTTTGAATATGAAAGCCTTCCGCTGCGTGGTTCATCTTCAATCGACTCTCTTCCTTCTAATAATGACTTAAACCACCGAAAAGTCTAGGCTCGGTTTACGAAAACAGTCATAAAGTACAAACAAATGACTATTAACAAGTTCAAACTTGTACTGAAGGTGCATTACATGTTAACCTACCACCCCTTCTAAGTCCGTCGTCTTCGCTAGATCGGGCGCTACGTTGCCAGTTTCATTACTTAAGGGGGGAATCAACTCTAAGAGGGGAACTTCCTCTTTGAAACGCTGGTTTATTTTTGCGATACATGCACCCGTTCAGCTACAGCAACTTTTTTTTAAACTCTGTCACTCCAAAAATATTGATATTTTGTACCCGAAAGCGTTCAATATTCGATGGCGTTGCAGCGCTTCTAAATGCGTCCGTTCGGGCGTTGTTTGAAAAATCTAAAGCGCTTGTTTGAAAAGACCGCTCTGTGCCAAGAGAATAAGACAGGTGGGGGAAACCCACTGGGCCACTGATGACTCATATATGTTCCTGGTGGTTATTAATTAGTGTAAAACATGCCTCTTTCACTGACAGACCGTAACTAAAACTTTGACGTGATCTTTCTCAAAACTTCTTTTTTTGAGCTTGCGCGCAGTGTTTTCCATAAACTACTGAATGGATTATGTTCAAATTTGCACCAATTGTTCAGAACACCTTAATCTTTAATAATACCTGTGGGTTTTCTAGAATTTTGATCCATTTTTTTTAAATTAGTTTTTAAGTTGGAGTTTCTATCAAACTATGTTGTAGAATTTTGTTATTTTGTAACTGCGCTCCTGAGGTCTTTAGATTAATTCTAACCGGTATTTTTAATTATCATGATAGGCTATGTAAACATGCAGTTATACAGTTGTAAGTCAAACCATTCTTGAATTTTGTGACGCGCAATGCAAAAGTCAAAGTTATACTATTTTGTATTCCTATGTTGGCCTGTGTAGTACATCTATTGTTATTAAGTTATGTTGTTAAAAAAAAACAGTTTTGAATAAGAAAAAATGTGTTCTTTTTAAATGGTGTACCTAATCCTTTTTAAAATCGGATCTCTGAATCAAAAGTTATCTGAATTTTGAAGGGTTTCAAGGTTGATCCCCCCCCCCTTAATTCATACCTCGTATATTTTAGATTTTGTTATCCCAATGCGCCTTGTTTATTATTCACCCAAAAAATACATATATTACACAAAATGTACGGGTTGCCATAACGAGAAATCTAACTGTCTAAAGATTACCATTATCACATCCAGTGCTTGTTGAGGGATACATTAACGACAATAACGAGTAGTGTAAAAATAAACAAGGCGCCGGCCTAAAGCCAACACACGCGGTAGAGCTTGGTTTAATATCTAAATATGTTACGTGTACGCTTCAATAAACCCATAAAATAATGTTCCATAGTGCCATGCCATAATATGCGCGTCCCATAATCGCTGCTACTTTCAATAAAAACAGGCAATGAATATCGTAATGTTACAATATTATATTAGCCGTTTTCCTAGAAAACGAATCCATTTTATGTAGTGTGACCTCGAATAGGCATTATATAGACAGACCCCGACAAACAGACCTTTGTTAATGAGTTTTGGGGCAACAACAGATATTAATATGTTCTAATAAAGGAATTTTTTACTTAACACTATTGTAGCCTTAATTCTTTATGGAAAAATATTTATATTTCTTACTTCGTAAATTCTTTACATACTTTATAACATCATAAGAGTCAGATACAAATATTTTTTACGGCGTTTAACCTTTATAAAATATATGAATACGAAGTTCTTATCTTTGGCTTGTGCAATAAATCTTGGAATAATTGTAAGATTTTTTTTAAAGTGTTGGATTAGGCCTGGTTGATTTTCGTCGCATCGCCATTCCCGAAAAATACCGAAACATCCAAAATATTTTAACCTTGTAAATGCGTGGCTTGTTGGTCGCATTGTGTAAAAAAATGCAAAAGAAAGGCTATAGCCGGGTAAAGGTCAAATCGGCCCTTGAACTAAACGAGGTTCTGGTTTGGCAGGTCGGAAGTATAAATAAGAAGACTCCTTTAGCTAGAATTCTCAGACCTCCAGGTCGTCTCTAGAAGCTCCTAACCCTCAAAAGTGTGATTTTCGTTTTTCTCAATTCTGGGCGCAATTTTCTACCAAATGTTTTGAAAAAAATCACAGAGTTGCATATTTCTGTTACAACTGTGCTCAATTTTTTTTTGAATTTTTTTTTATTCCAAAATGACGAGAAAAAATATTGAATATTTCCATCAGTATTTACATTAGAACGCTTTACATTGGCCAACTTTTAAGGCTATGTTTTTTTGTATTTTTTGACGCTCTCACGTTTCAAAATCGAAGTTACTATTTTTCCGCTGAATCCGAAAAATATAGTAGCTCTTCGATAAAATGTAATCCAAGCCAAATAAATGCAAAAAACTGACTAAAAAAACGGTTTTTTGATTTCTCACTATATTCCACCACATAAAATTAAATTTGAAGCAGCACCTACCTGAAAGATATGTTAGCACACGTGAAATAAGGACACAATGTCGAAGGGCACATTACATGCCTCAAGGTTCGTTTTTATATAATCAATTTTTGACCGATTATTTTTTAAGCCAAAAATATAATTTGAATATCTTGCTTCTATGTAACATAATCAATTAGATAAGGATTTGATACAAATTCGAGGCATCTGGGCGTAATGATAGACATTTAATGTTTGATAAAAGCTTTATCACTTTTGTTTTACAAAACTACTGAAATTTTTGTACATTTTACTTGCGTATGTAATGAAATAATCTTGTTTCTATTAAACTTGGAAAAAAAATCAGATTATACTTTTTTTTAAACGATTACTATGGTTCATAGCACGTTCATTACAATAACGGTCATTATCCAAGATGGGCATCACATTTACTTGTGCATGCAATCAATCCACGTGGGAAGAACAGATCACCATTTGAGGACACGACCCTATATAACGACCTAAAAAATCATTAAAACGGATTGTATCCAGTAACGTGACGTCGTAATGCTGCAAAGATTCCTTAACCAAAACGTTAAACAAAGGTCTCCACGAATTGTTTAAAAGCACGTACATTTCTGCATGCAGCAAATACCCAATAACTATTTCGTAAACTTTCAGTTCAGTGGGGTAAAACCAATGACCTTAGATATTTCAGTTTGAAAAGGTTCACGTCCACCTGTTATTGTTTAAACCACATCCAATTTTGTTTTATGCGAGAATTTAGAGGTATGTAAATTCTTTGCGTGTTTTCTCAATTTTAATACAGATTTCTGAATTAAATAATTTTCCAAGTAGTTGTTTTGTCTTTCAAAACTATCAAAACACGGTAATGATTATGAGTCTCCAACAGGACCATAGTGACTGCACCTCATGCTAAACACTGCAACGTTGCAACGAATATCAAGCTACGAGGGTGGTTTGATAAGTCCAGGACTTTGAAGCAAAACATTTTTTGTCGCGGAAAAAATCATTTTATTTTCTACTTACAACCTCCTTTTGCCCCAATGCTATTTAGTCCAACGTGCTTCAATTTTTTTTATTCTCTCTAAATATTATGGTTCCTCAAGACCTTCAAATAAGAACTTCGGTGCACATTCACCTGTAGAAAGCTCACTGTTCTGATTGTTGGTTGATGTCTGTGTGGTGTGATGGATCCATGTCTCATCTACGTTTAACGATACGGCGCAAAAATTGTTCGATTGCGGCTGAACATCCCCAAATACTCCTTGAAGTGGTCACACGTTGTGTTTATGGTCGACCGTGAGCAATCGCGGCACTCCATCGCGCGGACAGCTTTTTTCATATCCAAATATTCATCGCAAAATGTATGCACCGCTCAGTTGAGATTATTTATCAAGCTCTCCTTGGTTTCGGTATTGTTTTTTTTTGCGCAAAAGAGTATGTTGTCCTTTACTATGATTTGCACTTTCATTTTCGTAAAATAACAGTTAGCTGCTGTGTGGTTGTCTAAAACACTTGGGAAACTAAATGATGAAAGCAGCAAATTTTGCATTAGATCTGGTAATATGGAATGGCGGTTGACGGCGCAGTGTTTGCCATTAAGTTGCTACTGCGGAAATTCAAATATGCTCAGACTTATCTGACCATACTCGCCAATATATTCATAAATTTTGAATTTTAATTACTTTCAAAAAAAACATGATGTAATATCGAATGTAATATCTGCTTCATGGTACCTTAATGATTCGCGGCATATTACATATGCATCATTTTTGAAGTTGCTTACATTCGATATTTCATAGCATTATTATTATTGACTTGTTTATTTCTGATCCTAGACTTGAAAATTTCTCACGGGTTAGACTTCCAGCAAATATATAAATTCAAAAAAACCTGTACGCCACACAACTCTAAAAAAATTAACATATTAATATTACTCTAGAACTCGCTGTGTTTTATTTAAATTTCATGAATAATGATGTTTACTAAAACTATAGTAAGGATAGTAGTGTTGTGAATTTTATGTTTTTGGTTCAACTTTTGTCATGCATAGGAAACATGTTTCTAATTATACGGAACCTTCATACACTGAATTAATGTTTAATGTAACAAATATTTGCAGCAAAACGTCGAGTGTCCTGTCTTTATTCTACTTAAATTTATCACTGATGTGCAATAATTTATCTTTTGCGTTTAAATTTCATATACGTTTCAAATAAATTAACCACTTTAAATTTTGTTTCCTACTGAGGGGTGCAGCACCTTTGAAGTAATTTAAGCAGATAATTTATATACAGTTTCATCAATTTTTTATAGCGTTCTAGGGGCAGAACAGCTTTTGGCAATGTGCGTGTCAACTATGGCCGCTGTGTTCGGAGGAATTGGCGAGACTCCACTGGCTGCACTGTAGAACGACACCAGTGGGATGGGCCGTCGGGCGGCCTCTATTCAGAGTCAACGACCTCCTAAATCTGACCAAAAAGGAACCCATTTGGGTGAAATATCAAGCATTCGAGATATAAACTCAAACAAAGCTAGGCAATACGATGCACAATGACCGCTGCTGCCAAAGCTACCCACAAGCTACAGAAATGTGTCGTTAAAAACATCTTCGGCTGTCTAGTCCGTCATTCGGAATGACGCCAGAATAAGCTCAACCACCCCATTGCAGGCGGAGACCTTATCAAGTCTAAATTGCTAAAGCTGGATGCCATATTGAAATTTAGACGTCTCGGCAGAATTTGTACTCAGGGTTATTTTTTGCGCCCTCAGAAAATAACAGCAAATAACGTTTTTCGGCCAACGACGCCACTCCACTCCATCCTCTTCAGCACCTCGCTAATACACTATTTGCGACAGAAAAATTTGACAGGATTATATTTTTGACGTGCCCTTTCGATGGTATCATTAAATTCTCTCAAAAAGCAGTTAATTATGAAAAAGCAGTTTAAAAAAAGATTTTTTTAATCTAAAATTTCAAAGACTTTCGGTCTGCAAATGGACCTGGATTACTAACCGGTGGAGTCATTAACAAGCTTTAGAAATATGCGTGGTTTTAAAGATAGATTTTTTCCCTTATGCTTTCAAAATGGCGCCTAAACTGCAAAAATTTTTGCCTAAATATTTCAAAGAATTTTTAATTGGAAAATAAATATCTTTTACAAAAAATGTTCAAGAATAAAAAGTTCTTAAAATCACTCGTGAATGCACAAGAATTTGTCCATTTTTGCGGTATTTTTATTTAAAAATTAAATTTTGCTAAATTTAAAATTGTAAAAATCTGGAAGAAAAATCCAGTGCATTCATGAATGACTTTAAGAACTTTTTATTCTTGACATTTATAGTAAATATGCATTGTTTTTCGCGAAAACTTTCTAAAATTAAATTAGTATCGAAATTTGAAATTTTTTCTCGAAAACAATGCATTTTTTTAATAAATTGTCAAGAACAAAAAGTTGTTAAAATTGCTCAAGAAAACATATGATTTTTAAAATCTAAAAATTATTATTTTGTGGTTCCTCAAAAATTTTGAAAAATTCCAGTTATTTCTTGACAATTTTTTGTAGTGCATCATTTTATTAATAATAAATTATTGAATTTTTTTGTAAATAATTTTGCAGTTCAGGCACCGTTTTGAACGCATAGGGAAAAATCAGTCATCTTCAAACACGTATACTAAGTTAAACAACATTAAATTCATCTCAGTTAGTGGTTCCGGGTCGCAAAATTTTGAAAATTTATTAAACAAAATATTTTCAAAAAAAATCGTGTTTTTTAGAAACACGCTTTTATAATAAATAATTTTTTGGAGGAATTTTATGGACACACCATCGGAAAACACGTGTTAACACTCAAAAACATGGTCCCTGTCAAATTTCTGTATAAGTATGTAGTTATGAGCACTAATAATGCCAGGAGTAGCGTTTTCAAATCTATCAATAGATTAAATGAACGGAAGTCGGTCATTAGATGATGCAGTTGCCAGCTTCAATGACGAATAATGTAACTTCCCATCATAGCATAACCAACAACCGAAAGCTACTGTCTCATTCTAAAAACACTTCCTTCATTTTCCCAGGTGCAACCCGTCCCCACATTCCCAAAGACGCGACTAAGACAAATGAATCTGAAAATATTTTTTTAAAGTACGCTTATACTATATAATTCGTATTTTGAATCCTGTTTTCATAATTGCTGCAAAAATATTTCAAATTTTTGCTCGTTTCATCTTCAATGAAAAACGCTAGAATATGTCTTAGAATCCAATATCAAGATGGCATAAACTACCTTATTGTAGACATATCTTTGTGAATTATAATGTTTAAACTCATCTTGACGATAATAAAATTTTACTCTAAATGTACCACGAGTTACCTTTTGCTTGTATCAGCGGGATATCTCGACTTTTTAATACTCATTAAAACCATATGAAAGGAATATTTCCTCGCAGTTGCGGATCTCTACAAAACTTTATTCAGATAGATAAGCCAAACAATAAATTGGACCTTAATTCAGATATAGTATTCAAATACGACTTCTCCTGTGTGAATATAAACAGAATTCGCCAAGTCTATGGTTGCAGGCAGCTCAAACAGTCAGCCAAATCTGCCGAGAGCTGCAGCTATAAGTTCAAGATATTTATGTTGTAACAGATTTCCAGACAATTACTGTAACGATTGCAAATAGTGGACGAAATAGATAGTTATTACGTTGAGACACTTTAAGCAGTATAACGGATATATACTTTTAGGGTTAGATATATTGCATGCTTTGTTGTGCGCGTCTGTGCTGCACACAGTATCACCCAGCTCTACCGACTAATTGTGAACAATTTATGTTCAGCGGATACGCCTATGGTTTGACGTCCTATGAGTAATAGGTAGTGGTGGGTCACTGCCTTTCCCACGGAGGTAACATCGTTCCTACGAAGTATTACGCGATGATACCTAATCGCGCCCGATGGCTAGTATAAACGATATGTTTCGTTAGTAACTCTTTCACAAAAATGAGCTTCAACGATTAATGTTTACGACTAGACATTTTTATATGGCATCCGGACTAACATCAGAATATCGATTAGAGAGATGTGCCGTAACGCTATTGTTTTAAATCATATTTGAAGAATTTAGCACTTTCAGTTTTATCATGAATCAACTGGTGAGAAAAGCGTTCAAGATATTTCACAAATATTTGGCGAATGGCGTCTTTGGAATACCTTCAGATACCAATGTTGTAAACTTGAAGCTGGTGGACCAATCAAATGAAACCTAGGACTATTTCTAAATGACTGATGAGAAACTATGGATGTATCAGAAATGAAATCAGTTCGTCTCTGAAAGGTATTACCTAACTATTTACTGTATCAATGAATTGGAAGTTGTTAAAAGTTCGAAGACGATGTTTTCCCTGATTTTAATGTGGCCCTCACGGTGTGCACACCTGGTGAAAACTATTCAAAAGAACTAGTTTCTTGTATCTTCAAATTAATACGACTTTATGGATAAATCTCTCTTTCAAAACCTGTTACCAAAACTTCTCAATTCCCAAATTACTCAAAAAAGAATCTAAATCGATTCTGTAAAAGTAAAAAGTCACGGTGCCAATTTGTCGATTTTTTGTCGAAATACAATACCGTATACTCTATTGTCTATCTACGGGTTTCAACAGCACCCAATTAAAACACGCTTTCACGCGCTTGACGCTAAATAATAATTACGTTCAATGTCTTGCCGTTAAAATATGCCATTTTCAGACTGGACGATTAATAGCACCAGTGCGGAACAAAACGTGACCTTTGCCTCAGCTTATATGTAGCTGATTAATGGTAATCAGACTGGCAAAAGATTCCTGTTTCGGCGTTTTTGAAGATGATTCCGAAGTACAATAGGAATAATAGGGTTGCGGGTATAATGCATTTTGTTTGAAAGTTTACGTAAAAATTCGATTGGACATGGAATTGTAGCATTGTGCAATTTATTGCCACAGGCAAATTCACGTAATTTTATGGGCGAACATACTCAATCAGAATACGATAATATCCACAGGTTCGATAATTGCAAACATGCACATAAAATTGACCAAATGGCTAAATCATAATACTGTATATACTGTTACATTCACGAAGCAGTTTTTAAGTTTTGAAATCGACAACGTGATTGTTCAATTTGCACTTATTTGCGTTAATTTTCACCTTGTCTTTTTGATCAGTGTATCAACCAAATACCCTTGTCCTGCCCTCTATTCTAGCACTTACTGAACTTATGTCGCATTAATATGCATACTTTAAAAATGAATCAAGTGGACGGATGGATTTGTAGGCAGAACAATACAAAACTTACCAAGCCCAGGACTTGCAGATACATAATTAATATTTTCAATTCTAATCAGGCAATTGTCTAAAGCAACTGAAATTATACCCAATCGATTTCCTACTGTCTGTTCAGTGCTACTAGGGAAGAAATATATGGTTTCTTTCAAAAGTATTCGTACTTACAGGGAATTGTAAATAACCACAATTTTTCTTTTAATGGGTGTTGTATAATTAATCATAATATTTTTATTATAAACATACATGTGTAAGTATTATATAATTAAACTTGAACTTCATAATATTTCTTCGATATTTAGAAAATAAAAACTAAATTATTCTATTGCAAAATCTGGGTCTAAATATTCGTACTTCAGGATTTTTTGGTGAAATTGGCCAGGATTGTATTTGGTTGGGTCCACCTTTAGCTACGATCACAGCCTCAAACGTTGAGCATGCTTGCTACCAATTTTGCTATGACTATCCGGTGTCCATATTTTCTGCATACCAGCGTTGTAATTACCTGTTCAAGTGTTTATCTTTTATTTAATAATTTCGTAACTGTCATTTCATTTCCGACCATAAATGCTCAACTACCCCAATCAGAACACAGGGTGTAATTAACTGATGGGGAGTGTTGTATATAATCCATTGCCTCACTATGTAAGCAGTGTGTTTTGGATCGTTGTCTTGTTGGAACCAATAATTATTTCTAGGTTCAATTTTGCGACACTTAACAAATTTGTTTTTAATAGGTTTATCTAAGTACGTAAATTTAGTCATAATATCATCAATAAACTAAGTTACGTGCCACTCATATACGCTACCACATCATCATTGAACCGCCTACATCTTCAAAGTTGGACACCGATTTTTCCGGTTTAACCTCAGCGTTATTTTAAGTCACACTAAGCGTCTGCCATCTGACGAAAAATGTTGAACTTACTCTCATCAAATTAAACTCGTTCCCAAAAAGGAAGAGCGCGTGATCTGCAAAAATACTTTTGACGAATTTTAATCGTTTTAGACTATTTACTTTATTTTCCCTTCCAAAAACCACTGTACTGCCATTTGTCCTCATATGCTGTTGTTTATGATTTACGTCCCATTACTTGAAATATTTCTAACAGATTCACACAGCATACAGTTGTTTACACTCGTCGAATGTATAACTGAAAACTGTGACTTAAGTCTTAACAACTGGGGTCTCACAGTATACTTGGGACACTGAAGATATGCGCAGTACGAAATCTTTTGCTGCGTGGATATTGCCATTCTTAAAATTAAATATTTTCTTCTGTAGGTATTTAATGGCTATGAAGCTGAAACTTTGATTATGCATTGCTGATATAGTGTGTTTGTAAATATATTTATTACATGAAATTTTCCTTACAAGATATAACAATGCTGTTAATTTCCTTTACACATCAATTCAGGGTACAAATACTTTTGCAAGTAACTGTATTTCGCCAGTATATTAAATTGTACAAAAATAAAAAGTACAGTTAAACATAATGAGATGTCCACCATATTTTTATTTTAATATACCCATTAAATTCTGCTTAACCAAATTAAAGAAATACAATTTTGCTGATAAAAAAGACAAAGTCACGATCAAAGAAAAACTTAGTGCAGAGTTTATTGCTCTGTAAGTACATTATTGTTTTATTGTGTTTTTAAACGATTAATCAGTTTATTCAAATATGACACATTTAACTTGTTAAAATTATTGTTATCTCAGGCTGATGTGAAACTAATGAAAATTATGATTTCGATGTTAAAACCACGTATCATATTAAAGGATAATTTCTTGTTATAAAAATAACATTCGTTCAAGTAATTACTCGAAACTTTCCAAGTAGGTATCTGTTAACAATTTATTGAAGGATTTTAGTTGTTAGTAATACAATAGTTACAAAGTCGCAGATACAAGTAGTATACATACATATACTAAATTTTCTTCTATCCAACGATTTCCATCCACTTAGGTATGTGTCCATATTTTTTTGTTGAGCAGTTTATGTAAATAAACTTGAAAAATGTTCTAAATGTCAAACGACTAGAATACAGGTATGCAACTTATTCTGAACTCTTATCATAATTCAAAAGAATTTCCTTCCGATTGGAAGTAAGTACCTTGTTTTTTATCAAAATCGGTGTTCAAACATACTTGTCGGTGCCGCAAAATTGCTAATTTTTTATGGTAGACTGGAAGAACTTTTATGTCAGTATTATTTATTCTATGGGTGGTAGCAAATATAAATTTAATCGTACGTTCTTTGAGCCAGCTAAGCTCATACATAAATTATGTTAACATCGTTAACACATCCGGCTTGTATTCCTTAAAAAATCAAAACGGATATTCAGGAAATGGTGGAACGAACATCTATGGTGGAATGAAAGTATTAAGTTCATACAGTTTTTGAAAAGATCCTTAATACTTGGAATTATACCTGGCTGGATTTGGTAATACGGTCAGCTGTCAGTACCTACCTATTATAATCGGTACATCCTTATTAGACTCTCTATATACTATAAATATTTTAATATATCCGCCTACTAATTAGCTTTATATGAATCAGTAATGTTAAGTATAGCTGCACGTACGGCATTGTCGGAATTAGAAATGCCACTTCTTTTGACATTTACTTCATAGTCGTATCAATTTATAGGGTCAAACTAAATAAATATATTGGAATTATTACCTTAACTGATATTTAATGTTATACTCGTTTGTTATTTGAACGAATATTGGACGTTCATAGTTTTAAAATTAATACATTTAAAAACATGGAGCTAACTGCGCTCCAAAGCACCGTCCATGATTTAAAGATAATTCTGTTACAAAATAACGGTTTGTTTATAATATTTTGATTCTCGTTACTTCGTTAAGGACTGTTCTCGCCACCGGTTCACTACACTCATCCTGATCAACGGCATGTAAGTTAAGACTCACATGTCTACAGTAATAAATGTTTTTCCAGTGACGCAGATTTTGAAAATAAATTGTCTACAGAATGCTGAATGTATTAAATATTATTCTAACAACCTGTGATTGTGAAGTTGTTCAGTTAATGTCGTTTTTTTAACATACAATGTGTTGCGAGTATTCCTGCCAAATCAGGTAGTTCTAGTACCTAGTTGTCCTCTTGAAGACTTGAATTAAAAAACTTATTCGTTTTCATCCACGTTTGCGTTTTATACCCTATTTCCATATGGTTATGAGCTCCCTCTTCCTATAATTGTAAATTAAACCATAAAACACTATTAAAGTTCCTATTAAAGGGGAAAGTACTGTGCAAAATAAATATATTTAAAACACTGTATATGTACATCGTGATTATCAATGCTTGTACATACTAAATATACGATTAGAAAGTGTGTTTGCTGATACTTACCCTTATACTTCAATAAAGTGAATTTATCTAATTGTTGTGCAACAAGTACGTTTAAACCATTCCTTTAAAAAAAATAAGGGCCGCATCACTTCATTTGATTAATAACAGCAACATAACAATTGCAACATTTTTGTTTTATCTGTTTCAATAAATATTTTTATCGGCAACATTCTTCAACTTTTGACTGATGATTTCATATTTAGCTGCAAATTGTTTTAACAAGAGACCAATTCATAAAAAGCATTAGGAATTCAAAAAAGTGATTAAAAAGAAACCTCTGAAATTATTAGAAAACCAAACCAGGTCCTTACATGTTTTAAATTTTTTTTCTGAAGTAATATGGCGTAAAAAATATACTTCTACTATAGCCATACACATTGAAATTGGAGTTGCCAGGATAATTTTTGGACTCACAAAAAAGTGGATCGATATAACACAACACAGAAATTTAGCACGAACAACCTCACCACCTTTTAGCCTAACACACACGATAGGTGACCAAAATGGTTGTCGGATGAATTCGACTGACGTCAGTTGCTTTAGTGGGCTGCTCCCCCGCACATTTCAGTGACGATTACAGCCCTGTGGCGATCTTTATTACAAATAAATGATTTCAACACTCGTATGGCCCGTAATATAATATCTCTTTTGCGGAATTATAATTGATCCTAAGTAACCAGACTTGCCACGGCTAACTATGACAACCAGTATTTCATTAATCCTGATGTATTTTTCTGTCAGTCGTGTGCAGAGGTCAAAACAAAAAAGAACTACCTACTTTTCCCTTAAATCTCCCCCTTAAAATGCCTCATGCACTTCTTTCTCAAAAAGATGTGCCTTTTAGCCATTTATTTTTAATTTTCCAATTGATTTTATAAGCTGTACGATTAGATCCCAACATAACAAATTAGGTAGCCGTCAGCATTAAAAAACGTATAAATTTCCATTATAGATTGAAATATGAGTAAAAAAGCAGAACGTCAGATATATTTTTGCAAATTGCTAAGCTATCTAATTTAGCCTCTTCTATATGCACCCACACAATTATGCTTCTTTGTGTATTTGGTTCGTGACGGACCTTCAAAAAGCTGGTTTGGAAATATTTAAAAAAATAAGTAACGATCTCAAAAATATATTGGTTAAGCATTAAAATAAGTTTGGAATTTCTGAAAAAAAGATTATGAAAGATTCAAGAACAACTTTATGTATATTGCTATATACAAGAAAATTTTGAAGAGCCGGCGGCATTCTACTTTGCTAACGCCAGCCTAACGCCGGCCAACGATTTGCAGTGACTGTTAAGTGTTGTTGGCGTATCTTGAATATATTCTTCAATGTATAGTCCATGGCATAAATGGTATTTACGTCCGTTAAATAATTTTTACTATGACGTACGGAATTCTTACTTTTGTTTAGACGCCAGTGACGTGTATTTCAGCTGGTTTATTACAACAGACAATTTTGCGAGTTGTCTGGCTAAATGAGCATTATTTGAAAATTATATTACAAATAATATTAAGTTTTTAGTGTGCAGGCTAATTTTAATCCTATATTGAGGATTTGAATGAAAAAAGTTATTTTACAATTTAAATTTATAAAAGATATATGCGCTCCATCGCGATAAAAAGTTGCCTTTTGTATTAGGCGTATTGTAAACAAAACCAGAATGAAGGATTTTATATGTCATACCAAAAGCACTTTAAATAATCACTAACTACAGCAGCCATTTCTTCCACCTTCGGTGTACTCCCCTTAACGATCTACACCGCTCCACGACTTTTCAATTGTTGAAAACAATGCTGGAAGTCCGCTGTGTCAGCTGTTTCAGAACCTCCGTCGCTTGCTTTAACCACTTCACACTTACGATCTTGTCATCACAAGCCTGGATCAGTAAATGTTGGTGTGAATGTCAGCGCAGTATGCCGGTTCCTTACCAGTCAAACAATAAGGAGTTTTAGCACCATTTTTGCGCAGCTTTCGCGTGATATTCATGCAAAATCTGGTAGAACATTCTTTGATGATTCTGTTGGCTAGCAGAATCTATCCTGGATGCCGGGCGGCAGTCTAAACAGTCAGAGTTTTCCATGTTTTCATTGTTTTGACGATTGAGAGCCTAATCTGGCATTTGCGGATTGTCTTCGGTCGTTTCACGTCCCTTTTTAAACGTTTAAAGTTTAAACCGTTCAAAAGCTTGTGTGTGCGGGATAACATTGTTCCCAATACCAGCCGATTTTAACATTGCATACGCTTCTGTAGTATTTTCCCAATTTTAACAAGAAACTTGGAATTAACCGTTAAAACAAAACTATGACATTTTCGATACGTCTCCCTGTTGAACTAATTCAGAACACTTCTTTACCAGGTCAACTGGTCCAACTGGACCATCCAACAAACTCAGTGTGTGGAAAGTATCTCACCAGACGATTCTGTTCAAAACTTGTCGCGATGCGCTTACGCGACACACCGGCAGCAATATCAGGTTCAGTTGTTGGCAGCACACCTCGTATATTCGCTTTGACACTAAAATGAACATTCACCTAAATATATGAATAGGTCTTCTATTTTATTGAATTTATTCGTAATAATTATTATACACTTTTACTGTTCTTATACACGCAACTTCTAGATAGCTAAGCTTTCATACGTAGACATCCAAGTGTGTTCCGCCCTTTTCATATTTTCCGTTTTGTTCGACCTACTGTTAGTATCTAAACGTCCTAACCAAATGTTGCTTTATACAGCTACGGAATGATTTTCCTTTTTTGTCAGGTCATCTCAGTAAATACGTGGTGAAATTACGATTACATTACATGCAGCGTTCGTATTCCTGCTAAGGTCTCTTTCATCGGGAAGATTGCTACATATTCCCATTCCCAAGGAAATTATCTGGTGATGTCGAAGTTGCACAAAAGCACCATTTGGTTCTCACCTTTTTGTATTGGTACGTCTACTTTGCATCTAACGCAGAGCTTCAGACCGAGAATAATCCTCAGATGTAAGTGAGAATGCAACTAGCGCATGCGCTGGACTATTGGTG